>JARHVA010005422.1:700000-1210397 GCA_037957365.1 Torreya grandis
ACATAGTTAGCCATGTATCTTACTACATGGACACTTCATCTTTTATACTAATGTATCCCTATATAATGCAGTCAACCGTTTAACATGACTATGTCAACTAGATGGTATATAGTTAGCCACTTTCCTACACAATCAACCACTTTTAAAAATAAGTCATCCACCTTTGCTTCCCATATAGTCAGCCACCTTATACATTATCAAACACTATTGATTTCAAATAAATTTAGCCACCTTGTACATTGTTAACCAATATCCCATGAAACTAGATCATTCAACTAATACATAGTCGACCACCTAAAAAATATACACCCTATTAAACTAACTTAGCTAGGTTGACTATGTTCAAATTTAACAATGATTTTTAACTAGCTTGTAATTAATTCCCTAGACCCACTTTTCATTATTTGACTCCTACTTATTGGTTGTTATTTTTTTTAATCTATTACTAGTTTTTTGGGGAAAATTCCACTACACAAATTTACCCTAACATTTACTTTACCTAAACTAATTCATTTTACACAAAAATGATAAAAAAATTAATATAAAACCCACTCCATACCTGTACAACACCAGTCACATCTATAATCTATCGTTCAAGCCATTTTCTAGTTCATTCAACACCTCAAGCTAGAACCATCATTTATTTATGTACTCAAATAAGATACCCATGGATTTGATAGTCAATGATATAAAATTAATAAATTAATAATAATTTATTCCTTTTATAGTAAAATTTAAAAAATTCTAAAGATTTAATTACTTACTAAAATATTTCATATTTTGTTCACAAATTTGTTTCTAAAAGCTATTTTTAAAAACCAAAATAAAATATGGGATCCTAATTACATAGATTTTTTAATTAATAACCACATATTTTCATAAAAAAATTGAATTTTATCTCATTTTAAGGTCTATCTCTTGTTTGTCACACTGGACATTATTTTCATTTGCTTTTCATACAAGTCTTATTCAACATCAACATGGTAAGTGAAAGTACACATTTAAAAGTTTAATTTTATTTTTTTCTACTTTATTCTAATTTTTTTAATCTCAACATTATGCATTTATATATTCTTTCTTGAATCATCATTCCATGTTCCACCTACATGACACATGATGAGTTTAGAGTGGGGCATATGTATACACATAATATTTTTAAACTTTATTATTTAATGATGATTTATCTATTATAATAACCTATTGAGTTTTAATTTATTTAAGTGCACACATTAAATGGTGTACTGAAAAAGGGGTGGGTAGACATTGGTGCTTCGCAAGATTGTTGGTTAAATCTATCATACTTAAACCCATTAGAAATCCTACTTAACCAAATTTTCAAGTAAATAAACCCTATTTATTCAATAGCCTAAGTAATTTTTATTTAAAATAGCCATTAAATAATGAAAAATCCCATTTTTTGACTAGGTTATCCTCATTAGCCTTTTATGTAAGCTACACCACACTTTATAGAACTACGACAACTTAACTAAATTCGAGATTTAGTGATAAATTTTTCAAATCAAGGTCATGTTTGCTAACCTTGTTTGATAAAATTATGGAAGGGTTAGGAATAATTCATTTTTATAAATATAGCCATAATTTTAATGAAATAGAGAGGAACATTCATAATTCTCATTATTATAGATTGAAATTATGTCACATCTACATTTGAAGGAGCCATTTCTTAGAGTTTTCCTTGGAAGGAAGATAAATTATCTTATGGGAAATCTTAGATGTAAGTAATATTATTTTAGCCTAGATATAGTTTATATTGTGTGATCCTTAGAAATCCAAAATAATCTCTTGAAAACCACCATTTTCTAAGGGGGAGATTAAGACTCGATATGTTTGCTCAAAGGTAAGTATCCATAACTTTTGTTATTTCATTTGGTAGATATATATCACTTAAGGTAGTAGTTTTAAATTTTAAATTCCTCACTTATATTATATATATATTTAAACTTATTATAGTTATAGGGTTTTATTTACTTTCCATCTTCCACCTTAGATAATCTAGGCACCTATTTACTTAACATCATCCCTTGATGGTTTTATTTTTCTTTACCCTTATAATTTGTGTTATATGCTTTGATAACACTATATTAGTTATAATTCATGTATTTAGACTTAGATATGTTTATTTAATAGTATTATTTTCCTAAAATATTTATAATCCTCTCCTTTAGTGTTGTGTGATAAGTGCTCTCTTAGTTAGGTTTAGTAGATCTAATTTGGTCATGGTCCCAATTTAAAATGTATCATAATAGATGTTAGATAATTAATTTATCTAATTTTATATTTATAAACTAAGATAATATTTAGATTTATCTTAATTTATTTCATACATTAACTTGATTAACAACCAATTTAGAATTGTTAAATACATGAATATTCTTGATATGGATTTTTTATGCTACAGATAATATAATTATTAAGGCCTTATATCCTAATATATTATTGGTGTAATAAAAGGATAATCTATAATAAAATGGCATGTATTCATGGTCAAGGGTACAAAATATGATACTTGTAACCACACCTATCACACATATGGATCCATTGAAGAATATTTTCCATGGATTAGGGGATATGTTATATGAATCTAACTCATCATATAAAACCTTGGTAATTGGGTAAGCATCTGGTAATGGAGTCGTAACTAGATTATTAGATATGACTTGGGATTTTACTAATTTTTAAGATATAAAATTTAGATCAAGTTATGTAATTTGCATCAT
Source organism: Torreya grandis (assembly GCA_037957365.1). NCBI lineage: Eukaryota > Viridiplantae > Streptophyta > Pinopsida > Cupressales > Taxaceae > Torreya > Torreya grandis. The sequence continues at coordinate 702,739 of JARHVA010005422.1, forward strand.
TCATTTAGCTATTTAAACATTAAGTGATCTTTATTTATGAGAAAATTTATAAGTTATTTTTTAATTATATCATGGATCTCATTGCTAAGAAGATAATGCCACATATTTAATGTAACAAGTACTAATGATAGATATAGTTTTTACATTGGAGTATATTTACATTGATAATAAAAAATTGATAGCTTAAATAGTAAATTACATGCTTTTAGTGATCATAATCATATTTTGATAATAAGGGGACTCATTGTAAATTGAGATATAAAAGGAATAATGGTTTATCTAGTATTTCAAGAATGAACACTGGTGGATTTTGTATACACATAATATTTTCAAACTTTATCAATTACTGATGTTTTTTCTCTTTTAAGAACCCACTGAATCTTAATTTATTTGAGTACATGCCTTAAACAATGCAATAGGAAAGGGCTTGGTAGACATTTGGTGCTTCTTAGGATGGTTGGCCCCTATACCACCACCTAAAATCATTACAAAATAACTTGCACACTCCCTTAAAAAAACAATGTCCAAGTTATCCCATACCTAATAAAAACCCCATTTTTTTCACTTTTCTTACCATGTCGATCAGGTCAACCCCATTATTTTATTAGTACATGTTATATAACTCTATCAACCCAAGGTGACATAGTTCAAGATCTAATGAATCTATTTCTCTCATAACAAAGTTAACCTAGCTAACTTCATCAACTAAATTCCTAGGAGGCTTTAGGGTGAATCCATGGTTATAAATACCCCATTAATTTCATTTTTAATTAGAGGATCATTCAATTTTTTATGTTTTTACCTTGGATAATTAACATTTATTATGTGGAGGACTTAGATGTATAGGAGAAGTATTATAGCCTAGAGCTAATTTGTCCTTGTGCTCCTTACAAGCCATAATAACATCTTGCAAAGCACCATTGGCCAGGGGAGAGACTAAGGCATGATAGGTTCAATTCAATAAGTATATTCCCATCCCTTCATATTTAGATAAGTATGTATTGTATAGATAATATATTTTAATTTTATATCTCCTTGCTTAGATTATTTCCATGTTATATTAGATAGAATTTTCTTTGCATGTTTTTTTATCTTCCCCATTTGTGCCACAAGCTTTAATGATGAATAGATTATCTTGTATATGCATTTATTAGATTATATTTCATATTTATTTATCATATTAACTTTGTTTAATATTATTACAATTATAAGACCTAGCTAGGGTTATCATAAAATGGAATTTGGCTAGAGGCCTTGGAAACCTATCCTTTATCATCACGTGATAATATATCCCTTAGCATATGTTTAGTAGATCTATTATTGGTCATGACCATGATATAAAATTATTTCTAAGTGGAATTTTTAGTTGATTACCTTCTTCAATATTGAATATTGTTGAGTAGGATAAGTTATATATCTTTCTAGTTTTAATTACACACATTCTATGTATACACATTATATTTTTAAACTTTATCAATTATTGATGCTTTATTTCTTATAAGAACCCAATAAATATCAATATCTCTTAGTGAAAACCTTAAAGGTTGTACCATGAAATGGGTTGGCATACCTTCACTACTTCAAAAGATTGTTGGTCCGTATACCACCACCTAAAATCATCACAAACCCATTTATACACTCCTCCAAGTAAATCATCATCTAAAATAGGCCCTAACTAATCAAACAACTCTTTTATCACTTTTCATGCTATGTTAATTGGGTCAACCCTATTCTAGTTTTGGTGCACACTACAAAACTCTATATGCCCAAATCGACATAGTTTGAGACCTAATGACTCTATTTCCTACCTAAAAATGTCGACTGGGCTAACTTCATCGAATAAATTCCTAAGAGGGTTTAGGGGCAATATATGGCTAGAAATACACCTTAATTTCATTTCTAAATAGAGGATTAAATAATTGTGCATTATTATTCCTTGTAAATCTACTTATAAAATCAATAAGAGGTTTCATTGCACATGTTTTTACCTTGAAGAAGTAACACTTGTATTGTGGAGGTTTTTATTGGATATTATAAGTATTATAACCCCAATTTGATTTTTCATTGTCATCCTTAAAATCCTCAACAACATCTTACAAAACACAATTATCCAAGGAGACATTGAGGCACAATGGGTTCACTTAAGCAAGGTAATTATATTCCTCGCCCTTCATATTTCGATAGGTAGATATTGTAGAGCTTATAGATTTAATATTATATATACTTTATTAGATTATTTCTATGTTATATTAGATAAAATTGTCTTTGCATGTTTATTATGTTCCATATGTGTGCCACAATCTTTTGTGAGCATTAGATTAGCTTTTATATGCATTTACTATATTAGATTGCATAGTTATTTAGTATATTATCTTTATTTAATATTATTAAAACCAAAAGACCTAGCTAGGGTTATCACAAAATGACATTTGACTAAACTCCTTGGAAACCTCTTCTTTGTCATTATGTGATAAAATATCACTTAGTATAGGTTTAGTGGATCCATTATTCATCATGACCCCAATATAGACATTGTTCCAAGGGTAATTTTTAATTGATTACCTTCTTTAAGATTGAATATTATTGAGTGGGATAAGTTATATATATTTATAATTTTAATTTCATATATTCTGGTGAACCGACATGAATCTATCTATTACATATTTTTATTTTTTTTATACAGATAATTGGATTGACCCCATCGACCTAGTTTAACACTATGTGCACAAGTTTTGTACTCCATTGACCTTGTCAACCTAGTTAAACTCTATGTGTAGGGTTTTATAGCTCCATTGACCCAGTCAACCTAGTTATGTCATATTTTTATATATTTTCCCACTAAGGAAAGCATGTCAACCCTATTCAACCTCCTATGCACAAAATTTATACTATCATAAAACTAGATCCAATTGACCTAGTTTATTTTTATACCTTTAACATTCAACTGAATTAATCTATTTAATCTTTTATTTTATGCATATTTTCATTTCATAAATAGGTTGATCAGGTCAACATAATTCTATTTTTCCTATCATTTACTAGTTTATTTATACTACATCGATTGGCTTTATTTTATCTAAATATTATATCTTTTACCTCTACAAGTTCAAATTTGCACCTAGATGACATAGTTCAAAATAACAACTTGGCCTTCTTAGGAAAACTACTACATCGACCTGGTTGAATCTATATTATTTGTTAAGTTCACTCTAACTAGATCAATATTTTCCCTTTATCAAATTTTAAGGTAAACTTATTTTCCTTCTCTTTTTCAAAATTTAAATCTCAAATTTAATAGTTTCTCAATTATATAAAACCATACCTTTATAGTAAACTAAGTTGATAAGCTTGAATTAGTTTTGTATCTAATTTATGCTAAGAAAATTAAGTCAACTTTCTTGACTATGTTCATTTTAGTCTATCTTCTAATAGACTGAGTCGATCAGCTTGACATATTCTATTTTGTATTTACAACTTGGTTGATCGAGTCAACCTTGTTCTATTTATATTTATTCCTAAAATAAAACAAAAGGAATTAACCTACATTGATAGTAATCAAACTCACTTTAATTTTTATTTGGCTACCTATTTGATTACTTTACAAAAAATATAAATTATCTTTCAAAACTTTGTTTTTTGCTCTTATTTTTTTACTTTCTTTGGCTTTCCCTAAAAAATGTGTATCAACAATTTTAAAACTAATTAGCTACCATAATGAAGGGATAATTGATACTTTATTTATGTTATTTGTCTATCATTTAAAAATATCATGGTGTGAGGGTCTTGCCCCAATATTCATAGCCATTGCAAAAGTTAAACATAGTATTTAGTTTTCACCTACCTCATTGTATTTTAGAAATAGGATTTCCCTCTTTATTAAAACTTAGGAATCCATCCATTTATTTATGAAGTGCATCAGTTAGTGGTTAAGACTAATAATATACTCTTATATTACCCTAGAAAGTGGGTTGAATGGCCTATGGGAATGGTACTTCATCCATAGTTCATGATCTGAAATACTAGGCCAACACTATCTAATGAACAAGTATCTTTGGAATCCTACACTTTCAATTAAAAATTTTAGTACAACTTCTTCATCTTATTTTTAAATAATTAATTAGCTTCTAAATTTCATTATTTTTTATTTTTGTTTGATATTATATGTTTTACTTCAAACTTGTATTAACCAACATTGATATAATATTTATTTTGTGTTACAACTAGATTGACCAGTTTGACATAGTTGTTTGTGTGTTTCAGTTCTATTTTTACTTACTAAAAAACTTAATCAACCTAATCGACCTAGTCTATTTTAGAATATTCTATTTTCCTTCTTATAAAACTCAGTTAACTAGCTTGACCCAGTATTTTATAGATTGTCTATTTTTATTTCTATCCGACTTTGTTGACCAACTAAACTTCATCTTATTCAAAAAATTTCATCCTCTTAATATTTTAAACTACAAGTACATGTTTACTTAGTAATTTCATCATGCACAATTTATTTGATGATGATAAAAATCAAATTCAAAGTAACATGATGAGTTTAAATAATCCTAATAAACTTCTTAAGACACATTTTATGGTAACTAACCTAGAAGCTAGTAATATACATGTTACTAGTAGAACTACCAACTATGAGACTCCTCCTTATTCCATGGAACTTAACCATTTATTCATGTAAACGATATAATATGAAATTGATCTTGAAAATATGGTTAAAATTATCCTATTCATCAATTAAAATCCTAAACATAGAGGTATGGATCCTATAGTCATCTATAACCTCATAATGGGACCTCATATTGGAGAACCTCATTCAACTTCACCTAGATTTTCTACAGGTTTGGAGCAAGTCATTTTATAATTTATACCACAAATTTAACCTCTTTCATTCATCCATCTAATAGTATGACATCATATGCCCTGTCTTCTTTCACATCCATGCCAAGTATTTCTACAAACATGGTAGGTGTGAATTTTAGTGGGTCTACTTAAGCACCCACACTAATACCCAATTCCATACAAATACTAATACATATAATGCTACTAGTGTTTCTCATTCCACTAGTACATCTAATGATACTATTTAATCTCAAACTCTTAATGCCTCACATACTAATAACACATGCAATACTAATTTTATGAGTCAAAATACCATTCAAACTAATCAATTACTATTAAAAACTTTCAATTAAATGGATACTTTTAAAACTAATAGTGCCAACCAAATGATGCACATGAAAAACTAGTTATTACATCTTTAAAAACAAACTAAAAATATTGAATGGGGAGAATAAAATCCAAATGCCCCCACCTCCTCTTATATATGTACATGGTAACCTTATACCACAACCCCACTTATTAACAAAACTTTTAAACTCTTACAAAATGAACATCTTACTCATCAAATTACAAACATTGACATAGGTGGCATATTTCCTATTTTAGGATTAATTTTCACCCTTGGAGAGGGTTATTTAGTTTCTCTCCAACTAAGATACACAATGGGAACAACCCTAGGTGATGGGTATCCTATGATAGGGTTGAACCTCTGGAGAAGTTTGGATTCCTTTTGATGGATCAACTAAACTAATGATTATACTAGGAAAAGGGTTAGAAAGGGGGAATAGGGATACAAATAAATATAATAAGGTGAAGCACCAATTTAAATGAGACTTGCATATGATTGAACCCACACTAGATCAACATAATATAATACTAGCTCACACAATCTCAGAATCTAGCTAATTGCATAAGTATTTCATAAACTAGGTTCAGGAAGTAATAAATGGAAATAAAGAGGAGTTATAAGACTCACACTCAGATTACATTAATGGTAGAAAAAACATGAGTCCAAACTTCAATATATTGAAAAAAACTTAAAAGAGGTAAGCAAGAAGGATAATGGATATGGAATAATCTCTTTCACAAGGCCATCATGCACAAGCTTACTAGATGCCAATCCAAAGAAAGAGATAGGTAAATAAAGTAATTTTATTGCATTAAGAGGTAGTTATTAAAAAATTTGATAGGGTATAGCCTTATCAAATGATATTATCTTTCTATTCCAAATTAAAGAGTCCTTAAGAATGTCAAAAATTAGAGAGAGTTATAAATGTGGAAGAAAATAAGAGATATAGGAGAAAGAGGAAGAGAGAGAGAACATGATATCCAAGAGTAATAAATGAGATGACACCACCTTTTGATCAAATAATTATTAATACATCATCAAAAAATAGCCTTCACTCATCCCAATAGCCTTTGAATATTATCATTAGTTAAAAAATACACTAGAGGATAATATTTTTTCAAAAATGATGAGTGATGATATTATTGTGAAGAAAATATTTCAAACCATGGAAATATATTAAATGCTCCAAGTACCTCTTCCAACTACCTGATCTCCATATTGGGATTCTACACCATCTTCCACTTGACATGTTTAAAAGGACAAAATCCTCATATCTATTGATCTAATAGAACCATGACTATGTCTATCTTGAGTGGCTACAGGTACTTGCTTGTCGAGGAGCTGACCATGATGAAAGATAAGACACTCATCTATATCCCATTTATATTTACCTCTACTCTGACCTGGATATATATTTATTATAGATTGAAAACCAATCCATTTCATTGGTTTTCCTATAGCTATCATGTTAATGAAAGTGTATAGGTTATATAGCTTCATTCTTGAACTACATTAGGTTTAAATAAACCTATTTTGCCTTTGAACCTTGTGGGAGATGAGAATTCACTTCACATGAGGATATTCCTTCTAAAATATTAAAAAAACATGAACATAGCTATAAAATAATCTTGCAACTTTTAGAGAATAAGGTTGGCATGTTTTAAATCATCAACTAGAGGTCTCGTTAGAGATTTAATGGTGACATAGATTCATCGTTATCAATCTTGACTATATGACTATGTCTCATGCTTAATGGTGCTCATATGAACTCTAAAGATGATATACACTCTTTGAAATATTTTCTCTAGTTTGACTTTGGTCATATTTTTTTCTTCATTTTAAGTCTCTTAGCTTTATATTTTAATATTAGCCATTGATCTTGATCCAAGCTTCCCAAATTATGCCATTTATCAACTCTACATTCATTCCATGGGCCCCATTATTAGTATTTATTTGCTTAATGTGCTTACACCACATGGAGGCCTCACGCGCATCTTGAGCTCATTGACTCTTTAACTTTGATCCATGTTGTTGATATGATTTTACAAAGTTTGAATGTGCAACATTGATTTTCTTAGGAGTTTACCATAATTTTGACATTTGGAAGCTCCATGTTCATCCTTAAGTTTTTTTGATTTGTTGACCTTTTGCTTGCCATTAATCTTGATTTGTATGATTGAATGCACTCCATTGATCTATCTGGACCCACTAAATTTAGTCTTCACCGCAATGCCATTGATATTTATTTTGGAACCTTATATCTCACCCACTTGTCAGCTTCACATTCAACCTTAATATTCCTTTGAAATATTTGAGCTCAAATGGCTACTTCTCATGGATTATTTTTGACATTCACGTGCATGTCTTACTCTACTAGTTTAAATTTTAAGGATTATATCTTGAGATGTAAAACTCATCAGTATATAAAAATTGGATAGGGCATTGTTGAAATGGAAAACATTATCTCCATGTGATCCTTTGGATTTTATATTATTCATGAGCACACTTATTAAATGTACAAGTGAACTAACATGTTCATCCTTACATGATGTGTCATGATGGTTTAGCTCCTTAAATTTTCCAAATTCATACTTTAAGATTGTTTATATTATTTCAAAATCTTTGAAAATGACAAGTGACCTTATTCAAGTCTATTTTCTTCCTCTTCCATTGGATCACTTCCTCAATAGGGTTCTAAATAATTGTTCAAACCACATATAGTTAAAAGTTTTTTATGTGGGCCAATTTTTTCCAATAGTTCCCACTATCACTTGTAATGGATCTATAGATATAACTTTTCATTTGAAAACCTTTAAAAACTTATATAAAGTCTAGGTTAAACTTAATACCCTTGATGACACTAAAATCTCAGATAAAACATTTTTAGGTGATGCTTTATATTGGTATAACCAACTTAAAACTCATTCAATCACCATCTTAGAAGACTTAGTCAATGCATTGGTTTAATAATTCAAAACTAGTGATCTTCCTAAAAATAACTTAGCCCACTTTATCAACTATAAATAATTATAATCTAAAATGACACAAGTTTTACTTAAATGATGGAAAACCTTATCTAAAAAAACTAAAGATAATATGTCTAATGATAATCTATTCCAATTATTCACTAATTCTCTTCACTCCAAGTTTAATATCATATATAGACTCTTTCTCCAAAAACATTAAAAGAAGCTCTTGACCAAGCCAAATATCAAGACTTGCTTATATGATAATTTAAACCTATGTAACCTTTAACAAGGACTCAAATACTTATGAAAGATAAAAATTGACATGCAATTAATTGTTAGGGTGTGGAGCTAAAAGTTACACCTTAAGGCAAACAAGAGGGTTTCCAGCGTATGCATTCACTGGCATTGGCAGGCCACACCGACGTCGATCAGGGGACACAGAAGGGAAACTGGCATCGGCAGAAGATCGGCTGATGTCGGTCACCTCCAGGAGGGCAGGGACCGACATCGGTGGCCTATGGCGGTCTGAACTGCTATTAACGAACAGTCAGTTAAGTGAACGCAGAGTTTGCATGTTAAAGGCTTGTTCCAAGTCTTGAGCCACAAGTCTAATTAGTGTATGCATGAGATCTATATAATAGACTCATGGGCTATATTGTTAAGTGGAGAATTTGGAGAAGAGATATGTGAAGCTTGGAGAGTTCTTCCCATGGTGGAATCAAGTAGGATTCCCCATGTATGTATAAGTAAGATCAGGTTTGATATGCATGGATGTGTGGATGTGAGGGTCAAAAAGGAGATCAGCGGGGTAGCTAGATCCAAGGTGATAGCAATACATCAGTAAGATCATGGAGAGATCTACTTGGAGTATGGTTGTGTACTCGATTGTACAAATGTGCAATGAGGTGAATAACATCTTGTGTTAGCTGTGTGTTGTGACCTATGAGAGAAGATTACTCTGGAGGGAAGTTTACTGTAAGCCCACGAAACTCGCAGTCGAACCACATAGGCGACCAACGTCGGTCCCTGTCTGCCTGGGGGTCACCGACGCTGGCCGATCCATGACCGACGTTAGTTGCATTCCTATCTTATCCTACCGACGTCGGTTGGCCAGACCAACGCTAGTCTCTATGACACTCTGCAACTCTCCTGTAACCTCCTCCATGTCTGCATCAGTGAAGCTTTTAGCTCCATAACCTAACATTAATGATGGTGTTATAAATACTTATGATTCCATACACACTATTTAATCTATTGCTCCATTCAACCCCACAGAGCCTAACCCTCCAATGTAAAAATCTAACAATTCTCATATTATTTTCACATTTTATCAAGTGCATAATGCATATGTCCATAAACTAATTTCCTTAGCTGAAATTCAAAATCATCTTAAATGACATTCCCCATGAGATATTGATCCTACACACCCTATCAAACACTAGTATGATCCTAACCAATTTTTTTCACTTCATGTAAGTTAGGGACATTCTCATGAAATGTGTCTCTAATTATGAAACTTCGGTATGGATTATCTCCTTGGACCTAATTTTGATCATGAATCACTCATATGTATATGTCAACAAACATATGAAATAGAAGTTAAGGATCATGAAATAAAAATTAAAAATGAATTTTTAAATAAAGACAATGCTCACTTAGCATATCCTAACTGTCAAGATAATACTAACCAACCTCCTACTACCAATAATGTCTAAAGTTATGTGGACCCTAACATTAATGATGATAATGTTGTCAAAATGAATAACATGAGGAGAGTAGTTTCTTATATAGATCATTTTCTAGCATCTAACCACAACAAATTTCAAATTTTTTTCACTATTCAAGACTCTTACCTATCCCATCTCATAGAATTTGGGCATGTAGAACTAAAAAACACATAAATATCAACTCCAACAATGAAAATCAATAATAATTTCCATACCATTAATATAAATTCTACCCCTTAACAACTAAGGGAACTCAAGTGGATACCCCACAAACTTCAATTAGTATTTATTAGACTCAAATACAAGAAAAAACAAAATATTATATTACTCACCTAAGATAGCACAAGTACCTAAAACCAATCAACCCATATTAACTAAAACTAAAAAAAACATACCTTATCAACATAAATTTCAATGTAATTCCAACCCAACCTTAAAGGATTTAATTCAACATTATGCACCTTTATCCAATGACATTCCAATGGGATATGATGAATGGGACCCTATAGTTGAAATTTCACATATCTCATCTCAAATTGATTTATTATAACTTATGATAAATTCTCTCTATTGATGCCTTTAAGTGTATCACAAGTCCTCTTAGTATTTAAAGAACACTTCTCATTTTAGATTCTTAAGAATTTAGAGTATGAGTTGTAGGTATTTGGAAATTGTGATGGCTATGGTGAAATAGAAGCAAAGCAAGGTAGACTGTTCCACAATATTTATATGATTTGGTGGTTGGGAACCACCTTGATCCAAGCCTTTATGAATTCTGGTAAACCTTGATCAAATTTCTAAACTACACTAATCTATGCAAATATTTGAAAATGAGATCTAAACTACAATGAGTTATTTTTAAAAAAAGGGAGTAAAAAGAAGGATAATATAGAAAGGAAGTGAATGTGATTTGTAATATTTATCTGAAACATTATGACAAAGTTTTAGTTGACTGAACATGCATTTAAACTAGTATGTAATGCAAAATAGCTAATGCTCAATTTTTACTACAACCAGGTGAAATTTTGAGGATAAGTTAAAGATATAAGTAATAACTAATTATGATTTAATCTTTTATTACTAAACCTAGATAGACAATGCACATATTTAATGTAGAACAAATTAAATTGAAGCAACTTAGGATATTTTTAGCTAATCTATCATAACACAAATTATGAACCCTGTAACAAGAATGCAATTCAAAATTAAGGAAACCATTCAAATTTGAGATCTAGACAAGTAATTGAGAGAAAATATAATAACCCTTAACACAACCATATAGAAAAAATTTGTATAATTCCTTAGTTGTATTAATTGTTCTAAGTATATAACTTTTCCTCAAAACTCTCTCCCTTAAAAAATGGTAACACTACCTATTTATTGAAAGCATAGGTAGTGTACCAGTCAGTTTCAAGATACATATGTATACGATAAGGATAGCTATCCTTGTATGAAGTTTTTTTAATACATATGAATCTTCTATGTTGGACTGATTTAAAACTCTATATGATAACAAACTGGCATATAGTTGTACAATAAAATATTCCATTTTACAAAATGTATGTTAAATTATAATAAATAGAATATTCTATTGAGATGGTGGTGGGCCTCATAACTATATTTATTTTAGGATGTTATTATCCTTCTTATGTTTTTCATTAATTAAATCCAAATCTACTACAATATTCATCAAACATCCATCTTCCTAGTTTGTCAGTTTGTTGAACTCTTTATTATTTCTCACCATGGCCTCCTTGATTCTCTGAGCCTCTACTATTTGTTCTCCCAAATTGATGATAATATCCATGATTATATGGTTTTCACTAATATATTGGCCTTAAATTTTACCCTTTATCTCTTGGATGGTGGTAGTGGCTCTTTTTCTTAAACTCCTCATCATTGATCAACCCCATAGTAGTGGGTTGTGAAGGCTCTATCAACATAGTTCCCAGGAGTTTCTCAATTTTGCTTATCAGAGTTTCATCATATCTTTCAATCTCACTGAAATTGTTATTCCATGTGCTTAAATCCTAAACCTTATCAAAAATAACACCTAATATTATACTCATGTGTCCTAGACTAATAGTCCTAAAGTCTAGGATATACCTCTTTACTTGCACATTGATGAGCTTAGAAATATGTTCTTCAAAATTCTACCATTATATGACCAAGGCTTTGACTATTTGATATTTTTGAATTAAGGAATTCTATCTAATCTTCATATATTTTAAGGCCTCAAACATTTCAAAAAATGATCCACTTAACATCTTAATTATTTCTTCAAGGACCAGGAGGATGTCCTGGGTCTCAAGGTTTTGCTTCTCCATCCTCAACATGGTAATTTGTTTATTCAATCCCCTAATTCCTACCACTACCTATTCTAAATAGGATCCAATAAATGTCTCCACATCATCTTAATGGATGGGATGCTCTCCTAATTCTTGTCCTTCTATTAGAGTTATGCCTATGAAAGGTTCCACCCTTTGAAAGGTGAACTCTTCTATACCGACCACAACTTTCCTCATGGTGATTTTCTCTAGCCATATGGTATATAATTTTAAGTAAAATATAGTGGTAGGCTAAATCAAATAGGTGGCTTCTATAATTTCAAATTTGGTGCTATTGGATTCTCCTAAAGCATCCATTCTCTTACCACTAGCACTTTTTGCCTATACTATTCTCCTTTATTCTTACTCTTTCATCATCTCAAAAATCCATGGTTGGAGGTCCTATTGCACATAAACAATGATATTTTGTGTTAATTCCCATGAATGGGACATGGAATGAATATTTTTCAACTTCCCATAAATTAACCAATCTAGAATGAGTGGCCCATGAATGGGGAACTCATCACTAAACAATTTTATCTCTTGGGTTGGGTGTACAAATGGGATCTTGGCCTTTTGGAATTGGAATTAAAAATGGAAAACTTAGTCTTCCTCTTCCTTTTAATTATATTTGGGGATAATTATAACTCATGTTCCTTCCCCTTATGCTCTTTAGTCCCCCTCAGTTGTTTAAGAGTCTTTATAACTTACCCTACTTGGGTGTCAGGGTCTTCATATATTTCCTCCTTATTTGAGTTGTAATATTCCCCAAGAGCCTAGAAAACCTCCTCAAATTTCTCATATGGATAAAGATCCACCATGTCTACATGTTACACCAAAGGTGGTTGTTTATTTGGAGGGCTTGAAGATGATGTTTCTTCACCTGGCCTCACTTCTAGTTGTTTCTTACCAGGGTCCTATGTTTGAGATGATTTTGTTTTAGGGGATCCCTGGGGTGTTCTAAAGGTGGAAGGAAATAAATGGTACTAGAGTGGATGAATTTTACAAATGTCCTTAGTTGGATTCTACTCATGTGTTAATTTATGCTCTAGTTTGGCATTACACTCTTTCAATCTTACCATCACCTCCTCAATACTATGCACCTTGGTATAAATGTTGTTAAAACCCTAGGCTAATGATTGTATACCTGCTTCAGAATTTTTTTTATCTTGTATATGATTCTTCACTACCCCTTTAGGATCCCACATTCTCAATTCATCCACTTGGATGATGAAAAATTCTCTCTATCTAGACATGACATCCACTTGCTTTCAATCTTGTAATGTGGTCTTTACAATTATAAGAGGAAATGGGTAGAGGAGGACTTTATTATTTTCTTTGCATAGTACATCAATCCCATTCAGGAGTTATAATGTTATTTCCTATTTAGAAAACATTCTAGGGACATATATAGGTAATATAAAGGGTGAGGACATGGTTCCCTTAATCCTTATCACTGTGTAGTTTGGATAATACCATACATCTCCCATCATTTCCACATACATTTTGATCAAGGGGTGTATCATAGGCATGGGAGAGCTAGTGATAGCCTCAACCAAAGATGGGTAAATTACATTACAAATGAACCACATGAGGTTTCTATATTTTAAAATGTGAATCTCTGAGTAGTGATTATAAATAGTGATTCTACTATTGGGAGACTAATTTTTTATGTGAGGGAACTTGGTTGAGTCCAGCAAGGCATCAAGCAAGTAAGACATCATGAAGAATTGCTTGTTAGTCTTCCTCTTGATGTATATAAACTAATGGCTTAGGTGGATATTTATCATATCCCCAATGAGAGGGGAAGTTGTTGTTCAATTAGGAAGTATACATAGGAAACCCAGGTGGGATTGATATAAGTAGTTGTGGCATCCCTATTAATCCTATTTAGTAGGGTCATGTCAACCCTAATCTCCTCTCTGAATTAGGAAATTAGAATTCTTACTTAGAAATATCTAAAAACATAATTTCATTGATTGATCCAAGGTCTAAGGATGGTTTCTAGGTCATTCTTTGTGTTCTAATCTTTAATTGTGAGAAAATCCACAAGAGACCATGGGAGCTTATATTAACCCTCAAAGGATATAGGGGAAATGTATGCAATTTTATTAGATGTTATATCTTTTACAATCCAATCCTCATCTATTATATAAAAAAAAATTAGAGCAAGCACATTGATATAATGAAGTACCTCAGGCTTAATTGCTACATGGTGAAGGCCAGACAATTGCACAGTGACCAGGTCCTTGTATTTGGTGTTGACTACCTCAATTCTCCTCTCATTTTGGGTGAGGGGTTACATCTATTATATGGCAAAGAATATCTCAAACCAACTATTGCATTGATTATTTAATGCCATAGTGTCTAATTCTGTCCTTGAAAACCCTGCCCAAGTGGTCTATGTACATGTAAAGGTTTACTTCCTCCCTCCATTATTGTCTGCCTACTACCATTACTTTTAAAATTTTCAAATAAATGGTGAACACCTACTTTGAATAAGCCTCTGTATTATACTTCTTATAATTAGAATTATTTTCCAAGTTTGACTATGATTCGATCATTCACAATCTTTATATTTTATGTAGGTTTTTAGGTTCTCTGAGATCTTTAATGGTGGAGGTGATTTGAACCTAGGTTCGTTCATGCCTTTGATCTAATTAAGACTTATGTATTTATAAATTTTCTTTTCTAGATGGATAAAATCTAAGTTTTTTCATTTTTTTCTTATGTGGATCCTATGTGGCATCCATTCAGAATCATTTCACAACATTTTTCATAATTATTCAAAGGACAACTAGTTGTTAGCCTTTGAATTCTACCTTTTGTTTCATGCCATCGGATCAAGAACCAAAGACTTAGTGTGAACTATCAATCTAAATCTTGGGCCTTTTATCTTATTGGTCACTATAAGTATTAATTCCCATAATTATGCTAGCTATCATATTTTCATGCTATTGATCTCCAACCTCTAAAATTTTTCCACATGTCAAGCCTTCGAGCTTCTTGGGTTCTATTCAAAGATATTGCACTGTTGGATCAAATTGGTAAGACTAAGTGAGGGTTATTGGATATTATAAGATACACAAAGTTTAAGTAATTCCTAAGGGTATAATAAAGGCTTAGGCTTCAATTTATAACCCTAAGTTTATCCAAAATATTTATGTAAAACCCCTTATAATACTCAAAACATGCCTCTTTTGTCTAAGCAAAAATATTGGACTAAATTAAGTTTGATAGTCTCACTGTCATCCCAAATGTCCTCACGATCATTAAATGATGTTAGAAAAAGAATAAAATTTTAGTTCTTGAAGTTCTTGTAGTCAAACATGACAGTGCCATGTGGAATATTTTTTGGGTTTCCTAGGACCTGGGATTCAATGCACTTCATTAGATCGAGAGGAATGATGGTCATTAGATTAAAATCCAAGGCATTGCAAGAGACTAGATATTTTTTAAAAGTGGAACATTTGATAATGTATTTTAGTGTAAGAGGTCACCATTTGTAATATTTGTAGAGATTTAACCTTTCAATATTCAACTCACACTATTGGATCAAATCCCATGATGAAGTGATGATCATTAGATCTAGGTTCTCCTTGCACCATTGGATCATATCCCATAATGAAATGATGATCATTTAATCATGTAAGATGCATGAGGTTTAATTTAGGACCCAAAGTTAATAAAAAACTAGGCTAATTTTTAATTATAAGGCCCCACTCACATTAATAAATATGGAGGTATTATAATTAAAACTTAGGTTAAACCTTAATTCAAAAAGTGGGTGTCGACTAGGAAATAAAAGGGGACCCCATGAAACATATTTCATAGGGTGTTTAAGATTATACAAGGATGTTTTAAAGGAAAACATAAGGAACTATGTTTAATTTCATGTCAGGGTTTGGTTGTGCTAATAAACATGACCAATACTTAATATAAAACTAGACTCAAGTCTTTGTATTTTCAAAATTCTTGCCAAATAAGTCTTGCCAGAATTTGAATTCAAAATTAAGGGTTTCAACTTTAGGGTTTTACTAAAGAGGGGCCCAGGTTAAAAATTTGAAAACTAAATGACAATATAACTTTGATGGATCCTTTGCCTGGTAAAAACTAGTATTTCATGAATCCTGCACTTATCACAACATAAGGTAAAATGTTACAAGTATTAGGAATACTAAGGTTTAAACCAAAATATACCACTTATTGAATGGATGATCTTATAACTCTAATGAAACTTTAGGAGCATAGAAGAATTGAAAGTAACAAGGTTCCAAACATCTCAAGGGCCCTAGTTTTCAAAATTATGGGTATTATGGCCCCAATAAATGACAACTCATAGGGAGAACATAGTCAAATGTTAGAACCTAGGGATTTCAGTTTAGGTTAATAATTATGTACTTTATCCTATTGGATCCATATCATCACTTGAGATTTATCCATGGTTGAAACAATATTTTTACCTACAAGATTGAGCTTAAATTGCTAGGATATGGTCATGCTATGTGTGTGCTTTGATTCCACTTACTATTTTCCATGGAATTTAGGGAACAACTTCTAGGTTTCATGTCTTTAATCATTTACACTAGCTAGTAGTTTGTTTAGGCATTCATGGGGGGGGGGGGTTTCTTTTAGTTTAGGGAGACTTGGGCAATGCCCTACTACCAGCTAGGCATCCATAACTCTAATAGAGATACCTTTAGCTCCACTCAAGGCCTTGATCCACTACCAGCTAGGCATCCATAACCCTAATGGAGATTACTCAAATCACTTATGCTTGAAAAGATTTATATTTTTCAATGAATTCTTATTTTTTGTATCTTTTGGCATATATTTAATGCTTTTAAAAAGTTTGGGAACCAAGGTAGCCAGGTTTAAGGATGGTAGTCAAGTTTTTTATATCAAAAAATCACTTATGGCTATAACCACTATCCTAGGAAAGGATGTCTTGTTAAGTGCAAACATGATTTTATCCTAATGGATTAAACTCAATTTAAGAAGTGTAACCCTTCTTAAAGCCATATTCAAGACTAATTAATTTTTGGGTCTAAATATAACAAGGGGTCTCTTCATTAGTCCTAACCAATTTCCCTATGTTATAGCACCAAGATCATATTCTAGGTTTTTTTCATCATATGCATGGGGTTTATACCTTATCATCAAATTTTGATAATTCCAAGGAGATAAGATATTTTGAGCACCAGAATATCTGAGAGTACTTACTTGATCCAAAGAACAAAGCAACAAGAGAAATAAAAATCAAGTAAACAATAGAAAATAACTAAAAACAACAAAATTCAAATAAATATATACAAATACAACAAGAAAGAGTAGAAAAGAAACTAACTAGCTTACCTACCCTACTTAAACAACCTTATAGATTTTATTCTATGAATACCCCTAGTGGAGCTACATCAAATAAATGCTTGAGATATTACCCATTGGTGGGAAATGTGAACTCTACTCCTTGAAGGTATTTTAACTTGAAAGTATTATTTCCAAGTGTGTCAGTAATCTGATATGGGCCAATCCATAGAGGTGTGAATTTGACATGTTTGCCTTTGAGTTTAGATGCCTTGTCCCAAAGGAGGACTAGGTCTCCCTATTTGAATAAATTCACTTTTGACATTTTATCAAACTATATTTTGACTGTGGTTTGATGCTTACTCAAGTTTTTAAATTCTTCCCCCTTACAACTTCCATTTAAATGATATCTAACAACCTAGAGTTTATTATCTCTTGACTTTGCTTGATGTATAATAACATAATAATTGTGGGTAACTTGAGGGTGATAAAAAAAGATAGGTTTTTGGCCATACACCAATATGAACGATGATGCCTTTAAGGCTTACTTCATTCTATTACTATTCACCCATAAATCGTATTTGAGTAGCTTGTACCAAGACCTAGGTTGTCTTCAGCTAATTTTTTGATTGCCTTAGTCAGGTTCTTAATGGTAGATTTAGAGATGCCATTTACTTAGGGGTAATGATTGGAAGCAAAATTTAGAGAAATTCCATTGTCATAAACCCATTTATTAATCTCTATGGACATAAATGTATATCCATTATCACACACCAAGGAGACTGGGTTTCCAAATCTGGTACAAATGTTTTCCTCTAGGAAGTTGGTCACTTATTTTGTCTGATAGTGTTTGGTGGCTACAACTTCTGTCTACCTTGTGTAATAGTATATATTTGTTAGGACATATTTTTGGCCTTTATAATAATTGGGGTTAATCAATCCTATGAAATCTAACCCCCATTATGAAAAGGGTTTGTCAATCATCACTGGATATAGAGGCATGGTTGCTTTTGGTTCTTTGGTGCTAAAGACTTAACAAGAATGACATTCTATTACATGCTTTTGAAAATACTTGAAAATGGTGGGCCAATAGTAACCCATCCTAAGGATTTTATGGGTTTTTTTAATTCCTAATGGATGTCCATTACCTAGCTTTTCATGGAGAGTACTCATGATTTGAAAAGCTTCCTCCTTGGGCACACATCTCAAATAGAGTCCTTCAAAGTATTTTCTACACAATATTTTATCTTTGATAAAATAGTGAGAAGATTTGAGTCTTAAGGATATCTTATTATCCCTTGTAAGGAGTGTTAGACAAGCACCATTGATCAAAATTTGAATCAAGTAATCATACCATTCATTGGGCTAGAAGTCTTGTTGTTCAACTTGTAGAATATGTAGCTTGGGATTGGTGTTGGTTATCATTTGAACTAGGCCTTGGCACTTTACCAGTTTGGCTATTTTCATCTCTATATCATACTCTTGTCAAATACACATCCATTTACCTCTACATTCACCCAATTAATTTTGATTCAACATGAGTTTTGCAGCAGCGTCTAGCAACATAGCATGTACTTTATTTCTGTGAATGTAATGTCAGAATTTTTTTACTACTTTTACTAGTGTATATGTATATTTTTTAACAAAATATTATTATTCATTTTTTAAATTAGTACTCATAAACCTATTGGGTGATCATTCCCATCAACTTTATGAGTTAAGACTATAGCCATTGTGTGATCAGAAGTAAATGAATATAAGTAGAAGTCTTTCAAAACATTTGGACTTAACAACATTGGGGCTTGGATAATTACTTTCTTGATACTATTGAATTCTTTCTTGGACTCCTCATTCCAAGATATTTTGGAATATTTCTTGAGCATGTCATTTAGTGGTTTAAAAATCTCAAAAAACCCTGAAATGAATTTTCTCATGAAGTTTATCTTGCCAAAAAATGACTTCAACTCTTTCCTACTATTTTGAAGCTCTATAATAGAAATGTCTTCCATTGTTTTAGGATCTACAAAGATCCCATCCTTAGTGATGACATGAACTATAAACCTCCCTTCAGTAACACAAAAGATGATTTTCTTGGGGTTAAGAGAAATTCCATACCTTTTGTAACTCTCAAATACTTATTGAAGGTGTGTGAAATGATCCTCCCTATTTTTGGAGATTACTGTTAGGTCATCCATGTAGATTATGATGAATTTAACAACTAGCCCTTGGAAAGCATGGTCCATGGACCTTTGAAAAGTATCCCCAACACTAATTATTCCAAAGGGCATCCTTTTGTAAGCAAAATTCCCCCACTTAGTAGTAAAGGTTATCTTGATTCTATATTCTTTGTCCACTAACACCTAGTTATACACTAAAAATACATGAAATAAGGACATCATGGCTGACCCTAAAACAACCTATATCACTTGGTCTAGAGATGGCAAGGGATAATTGTCCTTTTTAGATGATTTGTTTAGATTCCTAAATTTAATGCACAATATGATTTCACCATTCTATTTTCTGATTAGGAACAAGTTGGTAACCCAAGTGGAACACCTAATGGGAAACACAATCCTTACATCTAATAGTTTCTTGAATTATTTATATATCATGGGTTCTAAGATAGGGTTAACATGCCTTTATTTCTATCTGCATGGTTTACAATTTTATTTGAGGGGTATAGTGTGGGTGATAATTTTGGGATCAAAGATTTTTAAATCATCATAAAAATAGGCTATTATGTCTTTGTAATTGGTGAGCAACTCTCTAGATTTTTTATTCTCCATTTTTGTGTAAGCCTTCCCCACATTAACTTGTTGGGGTTGATTCATGGGGCCAAGGTTCATCACATTATAATCTTTCCCACTCACTTTGGGAACCTTAGGGTTTTCAGTAAGCCTATTTTGATCAAACAACCTTTCTAATGAAATCATTCCCTTGGGTATATTTTTATCATTCAATTGAATTATTTTACCACTGAATTATCCTTTAGGGGTATTTCCATCAGTTTCCTCAATAATATGAGCCTAAAATTTTTTTTAGTTAGTCATGAATTCTAAGATCTGTTGGTCATCATTGAAGACTTGGAAGTGGTTAACATTATTTTGGAATAAGAGGTAGGGTATTAATTCAATATTAAGGTCAAGGGAATCTTGATCATGCATGAGGTTAGCTATAGTAGAAGCTAAGTAGAAGCTAATTCATCTACAACTTTGTTTTCTTCTCTAGGGCCAAAGAGAATATTGAATGCAACAAATGAATCTATCAGATCCTAGACTCTAATTTTTTACTTCTTGAAGTATGAGAGCTTGCATTGGTACTTGCTCCTCACTTTATTGACTACGAGTTCAAAATATCCATAAACAAGTAATTCCTTGACATTTTTTTTTAATATAAAATTGCAACCCTAAGATGAGAGATTCATACTCAACTAGGTTATTGGTACATGGGAACTACAATCTATAAGATGCATGATATTGTTTATCAATAGGGTTTATTAAGACAATACCAACTCTAGATTTAGATTTACATTTATCACCATCAACGCAAAGTTTCCACAAGCTAGGTATAACCTAAGTGTTTAGGTAACCAACCACTTTTGTAGTCTTTAAGGTGAAGACTCCTAAGTCAGAATCAAGGAAGTTAATTCTTTCATTGACCATGTTATACTCAGTTTTCATATCATTCATCCTTGGTTCCCTTTCCACTTTTATTTGATTTGGAACACCTTTCTATGGTAGCCATAGATGTGAATAATAAATAGACATATATCCATTTAAGGCCTTGGTACATTCTCTACTTAAAAGTATTCCATATGCATTGGGAATGTCTACTATGTGAATGTCAATAAACTATGGCACTATGGGTTCACTAGCTAACTGCATATGTACATTTAATAATTCTTCAATGACTTTGACTCTTGATTTGTCCAATTATATAAATACCCCATCATTATTGATTAGGGTCAGTTCAAGTTATTCACATATTCCTACCAGCATGATATTGGTTGATACCCCAAAATCTAGAAGATAATTATGGAGATTCTTACAAAATATCTTAACAGTGAGTAGGAATCGTGGAGATTATACCTTGGCCATTTGCATTGTCACATTTTCACTATTAGCCCTAGATGGCTTCCCAAGTTTCTTGGATAATGACTCTAATATAAAATCTATTTGCTTTATAATTTGAGTTAATTCATGTAAAGTGATGTTATCCTTAATTTTTTTCGTGTCTTCAATAATGCTATAGTGAGTCCTACTTGGGGATTCAACACTAGGTTTGGAATAACCCCTTTGGGTGGCTCAGGGTCATTCCTTGAAGTGGTATCAATAGGGGTCCCATAATTATTTGGGTGAGTTTAAGTGGTCAATGGTTTTTTCTAATCCCTATTCTTTAGAGGGTGGGTCCTTAATTTTTTTTAAAATGCTTGAATCTCTTTAGGAATATTTTTTGGTTCATTATCTTCCTAAAAAAGGAGTTATAATGTCTCTACCATATGAACTTGGTCTGATGACTTGGACCCATAATCATTTGTAACATTATACTTGTTAGGGATTAATTCTAATGTGTTAAACTCTTCTCAAAAACCTTCAAAGGCTTTTTATAATTCAATGTAATCAATCTCACCATGCTTAGCATTAGCAAGCACTCTGCAGTAGTCAAGTAGAGCAATGTTAGTGAGATTGATGTCCATGATCTTATTACTAGAAGAGGGTTCATTAACCTTGTTACTATTATATAAGCTATCATTCTATAATTTATTTCTTGGTCTATTAATAATTTGGAAAGTAGAGTTCCTTCCCAAACTCTCACTAGTATTACCAACTTGTTTTTGCAACTAAAGAAAATCAATGCTAAGTTTTTGAACCATCTTTAATATAGACTAATTCTTGCTCTTAGGGGTCTCAAAATTATAGACCTAATTATTTCTTATACCACAAGTTGGTGTTAAGGACTTTTGATCATTAGTAGAAGATCCATTAGTAGCTTGGTGACTTAAGAATTCCATATTTTGATTAGAAGCAACATAAATAGTAAACAATATGCTTAGAGTTGGGATTTGATTAAGAGCTAGGGTGTTTTGGTTATTACTAGGAAAAAGGTTTAGAATAGGCATAAATGGGTTGAAATTAGGAATAAAGTAAGCCATTTGACCTTGTGGTTTCATTTTATCACTAATAACTATTGCTTCAGAATAATCTTGGGGTAATAAAGCTATAACTAGGATAGATCTCTTTAGGAACACAAATCTCATGGGTTCTACTATATCCTTATATATTTCTAAGGCTAAAACATCATTAGGCTTGTAAGGTTCCATGGTCCTACTATACATATTCTAAAATCTAGCATTGAAAGACCTTATAGGCTCACTTGCATCTCTCTTGATGGTTGTGAATTGATGATGAATGACATAAGGACTAATAATTTTGTCAAAATGGTTAATGAAAAGAGTTTTAAAATCATTCCAGGAGATAATGCAATCATTAAGAAAATTGAAGAACCATTCATACGTTAAATATTTGAAAGTAAAGGGAAATAATGTATATGTTACATCCTCATGTACAAAATTTAATAATCTTAAAGCAAATTTAAAATAATTAACATGTTATTCTATAGTTACAACACTATTTGGACTAAATATGGGTAAATAATTCTTAGGGTTACATGGTAAATCATGGACTACACCTTGTACATTGATGGGAGAGCTTCCTAACCAAGCCATACCTAGATGTGGTCTGAATGCAAAGGTACCTTGAATAGGAGAAGTGGGTAAAGACTTGGAAAGTCTTCATCTACCTATATCATGTCTTGTTCTTAGATTACTTTGTATCTCAAGTAAAGGTTCTCTTGTCTCTGAGCATGATTTGGTATGAATACTAGGTAGTTCCATCTTGAAGATGAGACACCCTATTTTAAATATGGTGTATCAAGTTAATCTTTACAAAGAGAAAGGACCAAACATACACACTAAGATAATTATACAAAGATCTACATAAAGAATAATAAAGGACATCAAATTCTAACTAATATGGCTTGAAAATGTATCTTATTATGTAAATAGAGTCGATATTTACAAATTTGAGCCCATAATGAATCAAAATCGATATGAGATCCCTTGATCTTTGAACAAAATAAGTTTTTATAATCCTAAATAATATAGATCCTTCAAATTTAAATATATATTTACCATAATTGAGTAATCATCTATCAAAAAACTATGATATTTTCCTTAAGAAAGTGCAAAGATATGTTGGAAACCCCCCAAGATCAATGACCTTTACACCATGGAGTAAATATCCACTCAAAGGTGCAAAGATAACATCAACCTTTGATCAATCAACACTAGAATGGGCCCTCCTTCTATTGCCAATAGATATACTCCTATTGATGCCTCGAAGTGTACCATAGGTGCTCTCAGTGTTTAAAGAACACTTCTCATTTTATAATCCTAAGAATTTAGAGCATGAGTCATAGGTATTTGGAAATTGTGATGCTTGTGGTGAAATAAAAACAAAGCAAGGTAGACTATTCGATAATATTTATATGATTTCATGGTTGGGAGCCACCTTAATCCAAGCCTTTATGAATTTTGGTGAATCTCAATCAAAAGTTCTAAAGTACACTAATGTACATGAATATTTGACAATGAGATCTAAGCTCTGATGAGTTATTTTAAAAAAGGGGGTAAAAATAAGGGTAAGGCAAAAAGGAAGTGAACGTGATTGCTAATCTCTATCTAAAATATTATGACAAAGTTTTAGCTGATTGAACATGCATTTAAACCAGTATGTAATGCAAAATAACTAATGCTCAATTTTCACTATAACTAGGCAAAAATCTAAGAATAATTGGAAGATACAAGTAAATAATAAGTATGCTTTAATGTTTTTCTACTACACTTAGATATCCAATGCACATATTTAATGCAAAAAAAAAAGTGAAGCAACATAATATCTTTTCAACTAATCTATCATAACATATGTTAGCAACACTATAACAAAAATGCAATTCAAAATTAAGGAAACCATTCAAATTTGAGATCTAGACAAGTAATTGAGATAAAAGATAGTAACCCTTAACACAACCATATAGACAAACTTTGTATAATTCCTTAGCTATATTAATTGTTCCAAGTATATAAATTTTACTCAAAACTCTCTCCCTTACAAAATGGTAACACTGCCTATTTATAGAAAGCATAGGTGATTCACCAATCAATTTTAAGATACATATGTGTACAATAAGGACAACTGTCCTTGTATGAAAATTCTATCATACATATGAGTCTTCTATATTAGACTGACCTAAAACTCTATATGCTAACAAAATAGCATATAATTGTACAATGGAATATTCCATTTTACAAAAAATGTATAAAATTATAATACATAAAATCTTCTATTGAGCTAGTGATGTGCCTCCTAGCTATATTTATTATAGGATGTTCTTAGCCTTAGTATGTTGTTCATTTATTAGCTCTATATCTAATATAGGATTCATCAAACATTCATCTTTGTAATCTGTTAGTTTGTTGAACTCTTTATCATTTCTCAACATGGCCTCCTTGATGCTCTAAGCCTCTGCTATTCTCTCTCCTAAATTGATGATAATATTCATGATTATATGGTTCTCATTGTTATATTTGCCCTATACTTTTGCCTTTATAAATTGGATGATGGTAGTGGATATTTTCTTAAACTCCCATCATCGATCAACCCCATAGCAGTGGGTTGTGAAGGCTCTATCAACATAGTTCCCAAGAATTTCTCAATTCTACTTATCAAAATTTCATCCTCTCTTTCAAGCTCACTAACATTTTTGTGCCATGTTCCAAATCCTACACCTTTTCAACAATAATGCCTAAGATTTTACTCAAGTGTCCTACACTAATAGTCCTAAAGTCTAGGATCTACCTCTTTACCTAAACATTGATGAGCTCAGAAATCTATTCTTTAGAAGTCTACCATTGGATGAAAAAGGCTTTGGCTATTTGATCTTGTTTCATTAAGGCACATTGACTAAGATTCATAGCCTTTAAAGCCTCAAACATCTCAAAAAAATATACACTTAACATCTTAATTATTTCCTTAGGGACTGGGAGGATGGCCTGGGTCTCAAGGTTTTACTTATCCATCCTTAAGTTGGTAATTTGTTTTTTCAATCCCCTAATTCATTCCATTTCTTATGTTAACTATGCTTTAACCAATATCTACACATCGTCTTGATGGATGGGATGCTCTCCCAATGCTTGTCCTTCTACTGGATTTAGTCCTGTGAAAGGCTCCACCCTTTGAAAGGTGAACTCTTTTATACCCACCATAACTTTCCTCATGGTGATCTTATCTAGCCCTATGGTATTTTGATTAAGGTATACTATAGTGGTAAGCTCATTCAACTAGGTGGATTTTTGAATTTCAAATTTGGTATTGTTGGATTCTCTTGGAACATCCATTCTCTTGCCATCAGCCCCTTTTTCCTCCACTATTCTCCTTTCTTCTTGTTCTTTCATCATCTCAACAATCCATGGTTGGAGGTCCTCTTTCACATCAACATTGATAATTTATGTTAATTCCCATGAATGGGCCATGGTATTAATCTTTTTCAACTTCCCATAATGAACCAATCTAGAATGACTGGCCCATGAATGGGGAACTCATCACTAAACAAGTTTATCTCTTGGGTTGGGTGTATAAATGGGATCTTTAGCCTTTAGAACTGGCATAGACAAGCGTCAAATTAGTCTTCTTCTTCCTTTGAATGGTATTTTGGGATATGGACAACTCATGTTCCTTTCTCTTATCATCTTTAGTCCCTTCTAGTTATCTAGGAGTATATGCAACTTTCCCTACTTGGGTGTTAGGGTCTTCATCTATTTCCCCCTTATCTGAGACATAAACTTCC
This sequence comes from Torreya grandis, assembly GCA_037957365.1. Taxonomy (NCBI): domain Eukaryota; kingdom Viridiplantae; phylum Streptophyta; class Pinopsida; order Cupressales; family Taxaceae; genus Torreya; species Torreya grandis. The sequence goes on from JARHVA010005422.1 coordinate 729,164, forward strand.
TCAATATCCTATCAAATCTCCTCAAATATCTCATATGGATTAAAATACACCATAAACACATGTTATACAAAATGTGGTGGTTTTTGTGGAGGGCTTGAAGATGATGCTACTTCACCTGGCCTCTCTTCTAGCTATTTCTTGCAAAGGTCTTGTGTTTGAGGCAATTTTGACTGAAGGGGTTCCTAGGGTGTTCTAGAGGTAGAAGGTAGTAAATTGTGCTAGATTTGATGAATTTTCCAAATGTCCTTAGTTGGATTATACTCATGTGTTAATCTATGCTCCATCTTGGCATTACACTCTTTCAATCTTGCCAGCACCTCCTCAAAACTACTTGCCTTGGTATAAATGTGGTCAAAAACCCTAGGATAATGATCATATACATGCTTGAGCATTTTATTTTCTTGTAGATGATTATTCACTACCCCTTTAGGATCCCACCTTCTCATTTCATCTACTTAGATGATGAAAAATTATCTATTTCTAGACATGACATCCATATGCTTCCAATATTGTAAGATGGTCTTTCCAATTATCATAGGAAATGGGTAGAGGAGGCATTTTTTTTCCTTGCATACTCCATCAATCCCATTAAGGCAGTATAATGTGATATCTTAGTTAGTTATCTTTCTTAGGACACATATAGGTAATATAAAGGATGAAGACATAGTTCCCTGAATCCTTATCAATGTGCAGTTTGGATAATACCATACATCTCCCATCATGTCCACATACATTTTTATCAGGGGGTACATCTTAGGCATGGTAGATATAGTGATAGCCTCAACTAAAGAGGGATAAATTCCATCATAAATAAACTACATGTGGTTTTTATATTTAAAAATGTGAATCTTGGAGTAGTGATGAGAAACATTGATTCTACTACTGGGAGACAAAACTTTTATGTGAGGGAACATAGTTGAGGCCAAAAAGGCATCAAGTAGGTAAGACGTCATGAATAATTACTTGATAGTCTTCCTCTTGATGACTATAAATTGATGGCCCAAGTGGATATTTATCATATCCCTAATGGGAGGGGTAAGTTTCTATTCAATTAGGAAGCATATATAGGAAACCTAGGTGGGATTTATATAAATAGTTGTGGAAACCCCCAAAATCCTATTTAGTAAGGTCATGACAACCCTAATCCCCTCTCTAAGTTGGGAAATTATAATTCTACCTTAGAAATATTTAAAAAAATAATTTCCCTAATTGAGACAAGGTCTAATAATGGTGTCCAAGTTATTCTTTGTGGTCCAATCCTTAATTATGAACAAATCCACATGGGACTATGGGAGCTTATAGTAACCCTCAAGGGCTATAGGGGCAATGTATGCAATTTTCCTATATGTTCCATCTTTTAAAATCTAATCCTCATCTATTCTAAAATAAATAAAAAGTGGAAAAAACGCATTGATATAATGAAGTACCTTAGGTTTATCTATTGCATGGTGAAGGCCAACCAATTTCACAATGACTAGGTCTTTGCACTTGGTGTTGGCTTCCTTAATTCTCCTCTCATTCTAGGTGAGGGGCTATGTCTCTTCTATGGCAAAGAAGATCTTGGACCAATTATTTCATCCATTATTTAATGTCATTGTGTCTAATTTTATGTCCTTAAAATCCCTACCTAGGTGGTCTATGGGCAAGTAAAGGTCTATTTTATCTCTCTATTATTGTCTACATGCTACCATTTCTTCTCAAAATTTCTAAAAAATAGTGAACACCTACTTTGTAGAAGCCTTTGGATTGTCCTTCTCATAGCTATAATTATTATGCAAGTTTGACTATGATTCGATCATTCACAATATTCCTATTTCATGCATGTTTTTAGGTTATCTAAGAGATTTAATGGTGGAGGTGAATTGGACCTAGGTTCGTTCATTTTTTGATCTAATAAAGACTTATGTATTTATACCTTTGATTTTCTAGATGGACAAAATCTAGGTTTTATCATCTTTTGCTTATGTGGATCATAAGTGGCATCCATTTGGCATCATTTCATGGAATTTTTCATAATTGATCCAATGATAACTAGCTATTAGCCTTTGAATTCCACCCTTTGTTTCACACCATTGGATCAAGATCTAGAGACTCAGCATGAACAATCGATCTAAATCTTTGGCCTTTTATCTTATTGGTTTCTATAAACATTAAGTCCCATAATTATGCCAACTTACATATTATTACACCATTTATCTCCAACCTCTAGGATTTTTCTACATGTCAAGCCCTCAGGCTTCCTGGGTTCCCTTTGAATATATCACACCATTGGATCAAATTATTGTGATTGAGCGAGGGCCATTAGATCCTATAAGATGCACAAAGTTTAATATAGTCCTGAAGGACTAATTAAGACTTAATATTAAACTTATAACCCTAAGTTTATCCAAAATATTTATGTAAAACCCCTTATAATACTTGAAATATTCCCCCTTTGTCTAGGCAAAAATATTGGACTAGATTAAGTTTGACAGTCTCACTACCATCCCAGATGTCCTCATGGTCATCAAATTACATTAGTGAGAACATCAAATTTTAGTCTATGAAGTCCCTGTAGTCAAATACAAAAGTTCTATGTGGCATCTTCATGGGGCTTCCCAAGACTTGTGGTTTAATGCACTTTATTGGATTGAGAGGAGTGACGATCATTGGATCAAAATCTGAGGCATTGTACACATTGGCTATTTTTAATAAGTAGGACCTTTGCTGATGTAGAAAAGTGTAAGAGGTCACCACTTGGCATATTTATGGATCTTTGACCTTTTAATATTCACCTTGCACCATTGGATCAAATCTTATGATGAAGTGATGATCATTAGATCTAGGTTCTCCTCACATCATTGGATCAGATCTCATGATGAAGTGATGATCATTTGATCCTGAAAGATGCATGAGGTTTAAGTTAGGATCCAAATTCAATAAATACATAGGCTAAGTTCTAATTATAATGCGTCTTTCACATTAATAAATATGAAGGGGGTCTTATAATTAAAACTTAGGTTAAACCTTAATTAAAAAAAGGGGGGTCATTTAATAAATAAAAGGGCACCCCATGAAACATATTTAATGAGGTAATTAAGAGTAGAAAATGATGTTTTCAAATGGAAAATACAAGGACTTAAGTTTAATTTCATGTCAAGGTTTGGTCATGCTAATAAACATGACTAAGCCTTAATATAATAATAGACTCAACTCTTTGTATTTTCAAAATTCCTACCAAATAAGTCCCACCATAATTTGAATTTAAATTTGAGGTTTTCAAATTTAGGGTTTTGTTGAAGAGAGGCCAAGGTTAAAACTTAGTAAACCAAATGCCAGCATAACTCTGATGGATCCTTTGCCTAGTAAAAAATAGTATTTCATGAATCCTACACGTTTCAAAACATAGGGTAAAATGTTAGAATCATTAGGAATACTAAGGTTTAAAACAAAATATACCATCTTACCTAATGGATGATCTTCAAATTCTAATCAAACTTAGGAGCATATCAAAATTGAAAGTAACAAGGTTACAAACATCTCAAGGGCCCTAATTTTCAAACTTAGGGGTATGATGGCCCCAAAACTCCTGATCATCTTAATCTATAATTATTATTAAAAATGAACATTCCTCATCCACCACCCATAGGGAAAGAAGCTACCTTGTTAGGATTTGAAGACAACATTCTCTTGTAGTGTGAATAAATGTCTATCCATGTTGATGAAATGGTATATACCTCTCTTTCCTTTAAATTCACTAACTCTTCCATGTTTCATAATGATATATTGATTTGTGTGGATGACCTCCTATTATTCATTACTTTACAAATATGAGATATCAGAGTCAAACGTGTTTTAATCGATGAATGTTCAATCAATTTTGTTTCTTCCCTTAATTTCATCAAAACACTTAGATATTCTGAATGCAATCTTAAATCCATAAAAAATACATGCCAAGGATATGATCAAAGATAATTGCATCCTTTAAGTTATATTTGGCTTCATCTCATAGTTCATCTAGTCATGATACATGTGAAATCCATGATATTTAAACTTCCATTCTCTTACAATATCTTAATTGATCGACCTTGGACACATCACATGAAATTAATTACCTCTCTAGCATTCCAATGTGTTAAATCTCCCTATAATAGTGCCATATACAATATTTCAGGAGGCATGAATCCTTGGAGTTTTTAATAATTACAAGAATGAGGTGTTTTAAAAATACCTACCCTTAAACCTCTACCCAACATCCCATTTCATGAATCACAACACTTTAATTATCATGTCAATTCTACTAGAGGTTATAATGGTCATCCTAAATTAATATGGAACATACCACCTAATCTCTTAGATTATGATGATGATGATGAAGTACATGAGATAAATTTAAAGATCAAAACTTATGATATTTCTCCTAACATAATTTCTCAATTACCTCCTTCTCTATGACCTCGATCTCATCAAAAATATTGTGATGAAATTCAATTTTCCTAAATGAAAACTAAAAATTGCATTAACCATACCTATTTAATTGATAAAATCATTGACACATGTATAATTTACCTTTACACTCCTGATTATGATGACAGATATTCTTTAGATGATCTATTTTAAGCTATATTCACTCAAGCTAAAAATGTATAAATACTTAGATATCATTCTTATTTACAACATTCTCTTATTTTTATTCTTGTAGTTACTTCTCTTCCTATAGTGCCTGATATTAGTTCTTCATTTTATATTCATAGGTTTGAGATGGAACAAACACACACACTACTCCTCTAGTCACTATTGAGGCTCTTCAGAGTATTATTATGGACTATGCCATGATGGGACCGTACTAGTGTAGACACCTAAAATTGGCCACTGATAACCTCTAATTAGGATTTTGGTTTGTTTCCATCTAAAAATACACAATTTAGCCTAAAAACACTAAAACATGTTAAATGATGTAAAAATGACATATTTAAATGCTGATTTTGGCTAGGGTATCCCTAAATGGGGCAATGCAATTTATGGGCCAGCTAACTTTGGTCAATTCATTTTGAGTCAAAATGCCAAATTTGCACTTGCATGCTCTAGACTGATCTTTCCTATCAAATCTTTTACACAAGACTCATGTCATTGTTATCTTTTGGTGGCAACATCCTGAATGGGAATACACATCCAATACATCTAACGTGGATTTCCAATTCAAATCTAGTCAAATTTAGGACCAATAACAAGGCATTTTGATCAATTTGGGTAATTTGTGCATATTGTGCTTAATCATAATTAAGAGCTAATTAATCCAAATTAAATCATAATTAATAATTCCATGGAAACTTGTTGAATAATTATTTTTAGAAATTAATATTGAATATATGCATCATCAGGTGACCTCATTTCTTGGGGAAGACATCCCTAGGCCATAAATGCCACAAATATTAGGATTTATGCCCTCCATGCCTCTTAATTACCCCTTATTCAAATTCCATGATGAGGATAATTACAAACTTAATTCCAAATATTGAATTAATCCTCAACTACACATCTCAATCTTGAGATGGATGGTTCAGGTTAATTCTAGCCAAATCCAAAAATCTATAAATAGGAGGCCTGGCAACATCATTTCTAAGCTTAATTTGTGCAAAGTTATAATGTTGGATTGGTTCCAAAAAGTTCAAGAAACTAGTGTTATAATGCCAAATTGATTCCAAGCCAAGCCAAACCACAAGCCAAAGGTGCCAAGAGGAGATGAAGGTAGCCACACTCCATTAAAGAAGACCTCTTGAAGCACAAGCTGAGCAAGCCACCATTACAAAGGCATTTATAAAGGAATTCTTGTGTTTTCATTCCTTGATTTTTAGTTGTGATTATCATTTTATTTTGTTAACTAAGCTCTCACTAGTGTCTAGGCTTAGAGATGTTATGCTATTAGTGTGTTTATTTCATTTTATTTTCATTTTGGAACTAACACCATACTAACCATCCTCTCTTGAGTCAAATTCCTAGATCACATAATAGCACACCTAGTGGAACTAGATGCATCCTACACATGAAGGAAATCCTTTTATAACTTTTAAAAACTTATTTGAGCCTTTAAAAGTCTTGTAAATTGATTTTCTAACTTTATTTTTCCATTTTTGGTTGCCATAGGTTTTACATAGTAACCGATATTGGTATAAATACTAACATCAATTACTTGGCTTAACTGATGTTGGTCAATAGAACTAACATCGATCAGATCTTGGTTAGCAGTAACTAATTGCAATGGTATTGATCAATGTCAATCACTGTGTTTTTTCAAAAATAGAGACCTGAGACCTACTTTTTCAAAGATTGTTATTTCAAATTCAAAAGGGCTTCAAAGCTAAAGGACATGTTAACAATTTTTCTACAAGACCAAGTGAGATCAAAACATGTTTAAATCATTTTTTCATACTTAAAATTTGATTAGGAACTTTATTTTGGATGCTTAATAAAGAAATTAGATGTTTTGGTGAATGTTTTTCAAAGTTTAAAACTAAGACCAAGGGGTCAAATGAACACCCCCAAACATTTAATTTGGGTTTAAAATTGAACATAATTGTAAATTTTTGCTTGCAATAGTTGTTTAATTAGATTTTGTTTGAAAAAAAGAGGAATGTTGCATGTATGCTCTTCCATTTTTCCCCTATAGGGAAACCTTGGAATCAAAATATCCATTCCTATTGCAAGTAGCCTAGTCTAAGGCTTAGAATGAAAGTCATCTAAAGTACTCCCCAAAAAATCTTCAAAGTTTGGTGACCTTAAAAATGACCCTAAAGTCTTTATATTTTCATACTTTCTTTGTTTTTATGCATCTCGGCTTGTGAGGGGGACTTCATCACCTCGCATAATTTATCTAGGGAAGCTTTGACCCAAGGTTTCATCTCCTAGCATTGACTTTATTTGATTCCTTTGGAGTTGCACATGGGATGTAATGGCACTTTGGACATTGGACTACACTGAGTTAATAACAAGATATAGTGGTTACCAAAAGTATTAGACCTTTTTGCAACAAGCCAAGTGATATGCACCTAAAATCCATGCTTTTATTTTGCATTATTTGGTTTGAAAGTCATTATGCAATTTATTCCCCTAGAATGATCGAAACCTTACTAGTTTAGTCAACCCCACATTGCCATACCCTTGCTAGGATTTGGATGATTATACTTAGTGTATTTTGGTCATTTTTTCTTGGTATGTTTTGAGATTAAAATTTTTTCATTTATGTATGAGCCATGTCAAAACCAATTTGTCTATACATCCCTATTTTGTCTAAAGAAGTGTTATGCTGGCCATTTTACACCATGCTTGTGACTTGAAGTTTTTGCTAAAACTTATTTGTATGTGTGTCATTTGAGTTACAGAGGGTAGTGTTATGCTACCCAAATCATGTCAAACTATTTTGAGCCTTTTTTGAAACATAAAATTAACCAAATCATTCAAGAATGCTTACACCATTAAGTTTCTCAATTTGTTTCAAGACTTGTTTTCCATTGTCTCAAAACGATTTGTTTCAAACCATTTTCTGTATACCATTTAGACCTCTATCTTGTGCCGTCATGTTGTCCAATCTTGTCTAGCTTGTTTGGTTAAAACCTAGTTTTCATCATTGAATTTTCAATTAACCTTATCAATTTTAGATTCAAACATTGATTGATTTATATTTAGGCCTTAATTCATGGGGTTGATACACATATCTATCTCTTTTGGGTTGCACAACTTCAATTAATCGATTACCCAAATTTGAAAACTATTGATGATTTGTTTGTTCAATGCCTATCCTCATCATTATGTGTGCCTTTATTTGGGAGAACACAATTTTTTTTCAGAAATCCTTTTATCTTATTCCTTATGCCAATTGATCATGGTTATGTTTGATTTTGTGTGCCAGACCTATGTTAAAGTTATTTCCAAACTTGTTAGATTAAATCATATCACATCATCCTTTATTTCAAGTCTATATTTTGACATCATTTGGCTAAAAGTCCTATCACATACCTATTTTTTTGAGTCTATGTTTTGAATCCAAGTTTGGACAAAAGCCTCAACTTTTCCCTTTCTAGTTTAGACCTTATTTGGAACACTTTGACCTAGACCTTTGACATGCTAGTTTTTATTTAGACACTTGAACTTTTATGTGTATGACATTTGACATTAGACATTTGATGTTAAGCTATTTTATGCCAAGTATTAACACAAATAATTTTGGAGATATAGATCCACTTTCAAACGACATTGGAGATACAACTCTACCCCTTTAACCAAGTTAGACCAAGCCTGAACCATTTGTCCTTTGGACATAGTTTCTCAGAGTTTGTAAAACTTTAAGCCTTTTTGTTTCAGAGCTTTCATCATTTACATGGATATGTATCACTAAAATTATGATGGAGTCACTTAAAATCCACCTTATGATAGAATGGCTGCACTAAATGAATTTTATGGCTATTGTCAAAACCCTAATGATGCTAATATGGTTTGTGAGATAGATCTCTATCTGCCTCATATTAATCATTCATGGGAACAAAATCACGAAACAACTTATAATCCAACTTGAGACCTTGATTGGTATGATGAGGCTTGTGAGGAGAACTTTGAAGACCCAACTATAGATAATGTTGTTTTGGATAGGAATCCATACCCTCTTTCTAATAATCAATACATGGAACATAATCAAGATCCAACTTATGAGCCAACTCATGCCTGGGATGATATGGTTTATGAGGAAGACATAGATGCTTTTTCTTGTGCAAGCAATCAAGTTTCATGACATCCTTTTTATATGTAATCATCAACTACCCCTAACCCTACTTTAGATTATGTGAGCCATCAAGCTCTGCAATATCCAAGGAATACCATTACCATTCTTAGACCTAGTCCTTTGTCTTGTGCAAGAAATCAAGATCCACAATGCCCCATCATCATACCAGGACCTAGTCCTTTGGCTTGTGTGATAAATTATGCTTCACAATGCCCCTTTGTTACCATCTCAGGACTTTGTCCTTTGGATCATGTGAACAATCATGCTCCCTAATGCCCTACCATTATCTAACTGCAAGTCATTCCTAATCGAGTACCAATCCCAACCAAACCTCAACCGATCTAATCTTTTGAATACCAAGCTATGTTTAGAAATATTATTTTACAACTCATTAGAAACCAAGGCCAAGAGAACCAACCAATCCAAGATGTTTCTATTGAATCAACCATTTATGATAAGTCAACTTGTGATAAATTGCCTATTGATCCTTTACTAGTTATCGAGGAGTCTCACTCTAATGAACCAATATTTTTTAAGTCACTTCTTAATTATTATAACCACCTTTAGGAAAATCATTACCTCAACCATGTGCCTATTTTTCAAGAGCCTCCTATTGATAAACCACTCTCTAAGGAGTTATCTCTTGACCTTTTTCCCATCCTAGAGGAGTCTCACTTTGACAAACTAGTTTTTATGAAGCCCATCATGCCGTTATAGGTTGTTACTTATCTAATACCAAATATTCAACTAGACATAATTGTAATAGAGTACCCATCAGATGAAGAATTATAATTAGAGTCAAGTTTTATTCTTGAACTGACATCAAATTTAACATCAAAATCAGAATCAACATCAGTCTCAACATCAGATTCAGAGTCCATTGAGTTAGAATTAGATTCAGAAGAAGAATATGTTCATGACTATTACAAAATTGGTTATCCATGCCTTGTAGATCAATTCAAATATAATTTTTATCCTTCTAAAAATTTTGAGGATGAGTATTTTAGCATCGACACAAGTTCTCCTAGTATCTTCTATGAGGATTATGAAGCCCTCCCCATTTTATTACCATTCCACAGGCCATTATCATCAACCAAAATAGCCATATTATTGACATTCCATCTCCCACAAGTGTCGATTGGGACTGATAGAATCACACTTTATTAAACTATATCCATGGCAACAGATCAATTGAAGAAGAGCAAGGAGTTCAAGATAACATTCATGTAGTAGAATAACACTCTCCTAGTGGGATATTTTTAAAGTCACTAGGGGACAAGCAAAGTCAAAACTTAGCATCTTCTAATGAGAATTTTTTCAAAGCACTAAAAGAAAATCAAAGTAAAAATTCCAAATTATTTAGTGAAACCTTCTTGAAGGTTTTGGCACTAAATCAAGACAACTTCATTGGTGAAAACCTAATTGAGGCACAAATAAATGAGCACAAAAGTTCTTCACTACTTGATGAAGACAAAATCAAAGATCAAATTAAAATAGATTCCAATCTAAAGCCTAATCATATGGTAGCTACTCTCAAGATCAAATAATAGAAAAATATGGTGGTCCTCTTGAGAGAACAAGTATTTGACCCCACCACAACCAAAAATATGTCAAATCTGACATCAAAAAAATTATGTGTGACTGAAAGTCTTGATCTTCATTTATTTCCCCACCATTCCACATTCCATTATCATTTGCCATTACATTTCATAATCAAACCTACCATCCACTATTTATCCTTATTTGCCATCCATGGCTATACTTTCATTTATAGAGGCTACAAAGATACCTTGTCTTGATGCTTGAAGGAATCAAAATCAATGACCAACGAAGATCACAAAAGCATTCTCAGCAACCAAATCTATAGCAATTATTGATAGAGAAATCATTTAGATGAGGTGTGGGCTAACAATTAACATGATTGAGTATTCTATTTGTATCATTTTTTGATCAATATGTGCATCTCCCCATTATCAAAAATAAGAAAATCAAAAACCACACCCAGGCCAAAAACATGTACCACTACCATTGCCATTGTTACATATGCCTATTTACTATTATCAAAGATCCTACCACTTACCCCATCACTTAGGGGAAACCCTCTTACAATTTTATCCAATTTATGAAACCATAATTATCTTAAATTAATACCATGCCATCTTATCATTCCATTCCTATCTAGACCAAAGCCTATTTTTAGTCATCCTACCCAATCCTATTTTGATCTTGATTACTTTGGTTCTTCTTGCACTTTTTGTGAGAGGATTCCAATCAAGTTTCAATAATCAATACAATATATTTTTACATTCATAATATATGAAAGTAGTGTGATAGTTGATTTGGAAGGATATATTTCATCCTATCTACTTTTGTTTTAGTGAACCTGTTTATAACTGCCTATGGGAAAATTAGTGTCTCACTAGTCTTGCTACTAATTATAACTACCTATGGGAAAATTAGTATCATTGACCTCTATAATTGTATATTAGTTATAATATCCTTTGGGTAAACTATTGGAACCACTTGTTTATCATGCATTTTCACATCAACTTACCATTACTAATTTCATTTGACTGGCTATTTACTAGATTTGAGAACTTGTTGGGACCTAGTTGGTTTTTCCCCACCTTTTGTGTGGATGTAATTAATATAACTTGAGGTAATTATAGGAGTATATAGGTCATTATAAATTAATTTTGAGGTCACCTCAGTCTTCTTTTGATATGATCTCACCATTTTATGAACAACTTAAGCCAAATGCTCTCACCATTTTCATTTGTTTTAGTGAACCTACTTATAACTGCCTATGGGAAAATTAGTGTCTCACTAGTCTTGCTAATAATTATAAATACCTATGGGAAAATTAGTACCATTTACCTCTATCATTATATATTAGTTATAATTTCCTATGGGTAAACTAAGGGAACTGCTTGTTTATCATGCATTGTCACATCAACTTACCATTACTAATTTCATTTGACTGGCTATTTACTAGATTTGAGAACTTGTTGGGACCTAGTTGGTTTTTCCCCACCCTTTGTGTGGATGTAATTAATATAAATTGAGGTCATTATAGGACTATATAGGTCATTCTCAATTCATTTTGAGGTCACCTCAGTCTTCTTTTGATATGATCTCACCATTTTATGAACAACTTAAGCCAAATGCTCTCACCATTTTTCGAGCATGTATCTTGTCGTTCTCTAACAAGTTAAAATACCTCAAATTTTCAAAAAAATTAATACTATTTCAAAAATAAAAAAATATTTGTCTTATTTAAGCCTATTTAGTTATCCTTGATCCACCTTACTAGGGCATTGTCATTTTTAGGATGCTTTCTTTTACTTTCAAGCTTTCTGTTTGTTTATTTATTTCAAGTTGTTTGTTTGTTTTTATATTTGTTTATTTGCTTTCTTGATTTCCTATTTATTTACTTTTAGTACTGTTGCCTTGAATTATTCTATATGTATGCATTGGGTGATTCCTTACACACATTATTCTTGAGTCCATCAATATTCATCCATTAACATTGTCATCATGGTTTTTATCATTGGTGCATTATTTTTTTGAGTGTTTATTGGATCAAGAGTTAGTACTTATGCATATTTTTTGGATAGTCTTCATGGTGTTATATCATTAAGCTTACCATCACATGCTATAGAAAAAATTAGCTTTTGAAAGGTCTATAATCAATGGAGCTACAAAATTTTCTCCTTGGTACCTTGGCGAATCCTTCCATCCCACCCTTGATCAATAGAACTCATTTGACCATTATAGTTGTATTATTGCTAATTAGGATGAACATATCATATTTTTTAGGTACAACTAAATCATTTCTATTAATCAATCTCATTCTTCTATCTATCTCTTCATCATTTTGTGCATGCTCATCTTTAATCTATATTCTAGGTTATATCCTTGAGTTATGCTTGCTAATCAACCCTAACTAGGGAACCATCATCTTTAGCTAATCCAGGTCCATTTAATGATTATAAACACCTATGAGTAAATCATTATTTTGACTTTTATTCTTGATTATAACCACTTTTGGGAGAATTAGTGATCTTTTTAAATCAATACATGCAAACATTTTCTCATTTGGTTAATCTCAACCATAAATTAATTCCACCTTTCTTCTTGTTTCTTTTCAAGGGGCCATCCATCAAAAAATGTGATGGACACTCCCTTGATGGACCATCATCATAGGCTTCCCAAAACCATTTAGAAATTTTCTTTTCAACCATCATCTTCTCTTTGACATATAGGTCATTTCTCATTCTTTGAGAAGACATTGCTTTGCATATTATTTGCAACACCTTCCCAAATAGGGGAAAATTGTAGACACCTAAAATTGGCCACTGATAACCTCCAATCAAGATTCTGGCTAGTTTCTATCTAAAAATGTACAATTTGGCCTAAAAACACTAAAACATGTTAAATGATGTGAACATGACATATTCAAATGCTGATTTTGGCTATGATATCCCTAAATGGGGAAATGTAATTTATGGGACAACTAACTTTGATTAGTTCATTTTGAGTCAAAATGCCAAATTTGCACTTGTGTGCTCTAAACTTTTGTTTCCTATCAAATATTTTACACAAGACTCATGCCTTTGTTATTTGTTTTCCCTAAGTGAAAACCTCTTTGAGGTGATTTTTGAATAGGGAAAAAGTAAAGATAAAGGATAGTCTAGTGGGGAAAACCTATTTTAGGTGTCATTAGATGATCATGTTCATTATTCTTTAAATTTATACTAGGAGACCACCAATGATGAACTTGCTTTTGGATTTGAGTTTAGTTTTAAGAAACAACAAGTATTTGATCAAATTATCCAATAATTTCTAACTATTTTTGTTACATGACCAAATCTCCCATTAGGAGACTCAGATTCATTATGCCTAGGAGAAGTTTAAGAGCAAGTTCTAATAGAAGATCTAGACATTATTCAATAGTTCAAGTCATTGCTTACTATCCTAGAAGATGGTTTAGCCCTCCTAGTTGAAGATACAATAGAGGTAAACATCAAGACTCTATCAGACCTGAAATGGATAAAATTAGGTGCATCCCTCACTAAGGAAGAACATGACATTTTTATAGCTCCATTGAGAGAGTTTGTGGATATTTTTGCATGGGCCTGTTTTTACATGCTAAGATTAGACCCCACCTGGGTTATGCACCACCTTATGGTTAATCCTGACACCAAAATAGTAAAATAAAAGCTACATAAGATGCATCTTCACATTAATGTATTGGTAAAGAAAGATTTGGAAAAACTCTCAAAAGTAGGATATATCTGATCCATTGACTATTTTGAATGGATCTCTAATGTTATACTTGTTAGCAAAAAGACTTAAGGAATCAAAATTTGTACTGATTTTTGAGACATTAAAAAATCTTATCCTAAAGATGATTTTCCATTGCGTAATATCGACATGATTGTAAACTCCATGGTAGGTTATGAAATGTTTTCACTCATGGATGGATTTTTAGGATACAATCAGATCAAAATAACACTAGAAAATTAGCATAAAATAGCATTCACCACTTCATGGGGCACATTTTGCTATTAGGTGATGCCATTTGGCCTTAAGAATGTGGGATCTACATATCAAATATCCATGATATGATGCAAAATATTATTGATGATTATGTTGATGACATATTAGGAAAATCCAAGACTAGGGCTGACAATCTAGCAATGTTACGTAAGATATTTGAAATATTATGAGAGTATAAAGTCAGATTCAATATAAATAAATGTGTGTTTGGTGTAAATTTAGGAAAACTACTTGGCTTCATAATGTCTTGTAGAGGTATTGAATTCAATTTGGCTAAAGTCCATGCTATAACCAAGATGCCACCACCAACCAATTTGAAGTAACTCCATAGTTTTCAAGGTAAGATGTAGTCCATCTAACACTTAATTTCTCAGTTAGTAAACAAGTGTTATCCACTTATGCACCTTTGGAATAAAGGAGTTGCATTTCACTAGGATGATCACTGCCAAATAGATTTTCAATAAATCAAAGATTATCTTGTCAATCCACCTATTTTATTACCTCCTATGTCAAGAAAGCCATTCTTTTTATACCTATCAGCTACTGATTATGCTCTAGGGTCACTCTTGGCTCAAAATGATGATAAAGGAAAGGAGCATGTTGTATACTACTTGAGCTATACCTTGGTTACATATGAACAAAAATATGCACCTGTTGAAAAATATTATATAGCCATGGTTTTTGTTGCTCAAAAATTGCATCATTACATGTTGACTAATAAAACCATGGTCATTTCAAAATTAGATCCACTCAAGTATCTACTATCTAAAATAGCTTTGAAAGTTAGAATGGCTAAATGGATTATGCTTCTTAGTGAGTTTGACATAGATTATGTCAATCAAAAATCAATCAAGGGACAATTTCATGTAGATCAACTTGTTGAAGCACCTCTCACAGACACCCAACCACTCAAGTTTCCATTTACTGATGAATTCATCATGACCATCATGTACACACCCCTTAAAGAGCAACCCTAGAGATATACTTTGATGGTTCATTCACTGCACATGGATCATGGGTAGGTCTATTGTTTATTAAACCATAGGGGGATAATCCCTAAATCATTTAGAATCAACTTTCCTTATACAAACAACATGGCCAAGTATGAAGCACTTTCTATAGGACTTTGACAAGTAGTGCAATGGAATATATATCAGCTTCAAGTTTATGGTGATTCTTAGTTAATCAATCAATCAGGTCACAGATCATTTTTAGACCAAAGATGACAAGTTGATTCCATATAAAGCCATGGTTCACACTTTCAAATAGCAAATTTAAAAAATTCAATTTGAGTATATACCGAGGGATAGTAATAGAACTATAGATGCCATGACTAATATTGGCTCTTTGATTTGAAAAATAGATAATGCTAAATAGTATCAATTCATCATCAAGAATTTGTAAGCACTAGCTCATGAACTTTCAATCATTTCCATGATTTGTGATATTATTGGTCCTAAATCTATTTGGTACTTAGACCTTTACAACTACCTTCATGACCAATTTCTACCACCTAACTTATCTCAAAAAAAAAACCAAAGCCTATATTCATCATTCCACTCGTTATAATTTACTTGGATCCACCCTTTATCATCATAGTTTTGATGGAACTCTACTTTGTTGTTTAACTTTAGTAGACTCTACATTCATGTTAATAAAAGTTCACAAAGGATTATGTGGATCCCACTCTAGCAGGGTAGTCCTATCCAAAAATCTCTTATGTACTAGTTATTATTGGCCCACAATGGACACAGATGCCATGGCATATGTAAAAAAGTGTGATAAATGTCAATGACATGCTAATATAATTCATGCCCCAAAAAAAACTCTAAAACTAATGTTGACACCATGCCCATTTTCTACATAGGGACTTGAACTCATTAGGAAGATTAACCCCACTTCATTTGATGGCCATAAACATATCCTTACCACCACCAAATATTTCACTAAGTGAGTTGAAGCTATACCCCTCACTTACATGATTGGAAAGTAAATTTCCAAATTCATCTTCAACCATCTCATCTTCCACTATGGTATCCCCTCTAACATTATATCTGATAATGGAAGATCATTTAAGAACAAAGATGTAGACTAGTTATGTAATGAATACAACATCACACAACACTTTTATACAACATATTACCCTAAAGGTAATGACTAGGCTAAGGCATCCAATAAAACCATTATCAACATTCTCAAGAAGATTGTTAATGATGTCAGTTGTGATTGGCACCTCTAGATATTCCCTACCCTTTGGGTATACCATACCAATAATCATACCCCCATAGGAGCCACTCTATACTCACTTGTTTATGTTATTAAAGCCATCCTTCCCATTGAGGTCAAATTACCTTCACTACACATCTATTTAAATCATGTCCTAAATGATCATGACTATCAAGAAGCTCACTTGGAAGAGCTAGATCTATTTGATGAAAAATTCACAACTATGCTCAACAATCTTCAAGCATATCAGAATTGACTCAAATGCCACTATATTCAACATGTGAAGTATAGAAAATTTGAAATTAGTGATATTGTTCTTAAAGAAAACCAAAAGAATACCATGAATAAGAAGAAACATAAATGGAAATTCAAACCAAACTAGATAGGGCCTTTCATCATCACTACATATTATAGATCAGGAGCATACAAGCTTGCCACACAAGACAGTGATGAACTCCCAAAGATAATGAATATTATTCATCTCAAGTGGTATTATGCTTGAATGCTAAGGTGTATTATTTTTAAGGACCATTTGTGTTATGCATTTTTGTCCCTATTCTTATTTTTACACATATCACCCTTATTCATCCTCTTTGCCATATCCACTTTCTACTTCTAGCCTGTCAACCTAGTTTGTCCTAAAAACATAGCCCATTTGACCTTGGTTTTTATCATTCATTACATAGTTTCAACATCAAGGTATTTTATTAGTTCATTAGTTTATTTAAGTACTTCAGATAGAGATCATATTTTAGGATAATGTGATAGAAGTTTCAAAAGTTGCATCCTTTATTTGTTAGTCCTTTCTTACCACCAGTCTTACTACTAATTATAACCACCTTTGGGAAAATTAGTACCATTGATCTATGCCATTATGTCCTACTTATAAATACCTATCAGAAAATTAGAGGCAAAACTCAACCTTGATGTACCAACTTGCTACTTCCTATGCCATACTATGTCTTTTTACCAAATGTGCCTATTTTGTTTGAATTGACTACTACACTAGTTGAATTCCTCCACTGTAAGGGTGGAACTACAGTGATGTGAGGTCCTATTTTGGGACTATGTAGGCAGCACTCAATATCTATTGAGGTTAGCTCAGTCACCTTTTTCCCAACTCTCTCATCATTTTATGAGAAACCTAAGCCACACTCTCACTGTTTTGTGAGAAACTTAAGCCACACTCTTGCCATTTTAAGAGATTGAACCATTTAGTGTCTCATCATTCTTGATTGAGTTGAGACACTCCAAAACACTTCCAAAAACATTTGAAAAAAATCATTAGAAAAGAAAAAAAATATTAACCACTTCTTTGTCATAAGGATTCTAGGAACCCTTACTAAGTTACAAGTAAATCACTTGTCATTTAATTTCCCCATCCTTATTGGCCTTTTTACCTCATGCACTTGTCATTTTTCAAGACCATTTATATTCTTATATCACATCCATTCTATTTTTTTCTTTAGTTATCACATTCTTCCCAATTCCCTGGGAGAACTACATTTGTCCTAAAGTTTTTTTATTGGATATTACATTTATAAAACTATGTAGGCAACATCAACTTGCCTAGGGCATATGGAGATAGCTCAGCCACCCCCTTCCTTTTATTTTATTCCCCAATTTAGTTTGTTTGTTAAGTTGTCACCTATTTTCTAGGGGCAATGTTTGTAGGATTTTTATTGCATTATTTATTTATTTATTTCTACTTATTTTGTTTGTTTGTCTACCTATTTGTTTATTTTCAACACTGTTACCTTGATTCAGTTTATGTGTGTTCATTATGTGATTCCTTATCCATACTTATACTTGAATCCATCCCTATTCATATGTTTACATTGTCATCATGATTTTTATCATTGGTGCATTTTTTTCTATTGAGTATTGGATTATGAGAGTCAGTCCTTATACATATTCTAGCCAATTCTTTATGGTGTTCTATCATAAAGCCTACCATCACATGCTACGACAAACCTCAATTTCAAGAAGTCTATTCAACAATGGTAGTATCTCTTTAGCACTGACATCTTGATTCCACTCCCAATCATATCCCAAATAGAGTAATTGACCATGAAAGAATTTCAACCTTTATTAGTTTGAATGAGCATCTCCCTACTAGTAGGTTGTTCCAATTCATCATTACTCTCTATTTTAAGTTTTCATCATCCTCAGCCATGTTTATCATTTTTTCCATAATTAGGGTCCAATGATTATAACTGCATATGGGTAAATCATTGCACACCATTCCACCTGTATTTCTCAATGATTATAACCACCTTTGGGCAAATCATTATGTTGTCACCACTTTAATTTTTCTACTTATATAGGGTCATTTTATTATCTTTTTATCTATCCTAACTGGGGTAGCTCCATCTTTTCAATGATTATAATTGCCTTTGGGAAAATTATTGTGTTATCATACCACATTACCACTATTAAGGTACAATGCTAATAACTGACTTTGGGTAAACCATTGTGTAACATCCCACTTGTATTCTTAATGATTTTGACTACTTTTTCAATATCATTGTGTTTTCACCCCATATCTTTCCTTTTTTTGGTCCCCTAATTTTTTTTCTTTCTTTTTGAGGGATCGTTTGCTAACCTCTTTATGCCAACCATTTCCTCGAGGGGGCATCATATAATTATTTTATCATAATTTCATTTGTATGCATGTAGGACCTTTTCATTATTTAAGAATATTTTATTATACTTATAGCTTACAATGCCTTCCCAAATAGGGGTAAGCTATAGACACCTAAAATTGGCCACTAATAACCTCCAACTAGGATTTTGACCAATTTCTACCCAAAATGTATAATTTAGCCTAAAAACACTAAAACATGTTAAATGATGTGAAAATGACATATTCAAATGCCGATTTTGGCTAGGGTATCCCTAAATGGGGTAATGTAATTAATGGGCTAGCTAACTTTGATCAATTCATTTCAAGTCAAAATGCCAAATTTGCACCTATGTGCTCTGGACTGCTCTTTCCTATCAAATATTTTTCATGAGACATGTCCCTTTTTTATTTTAATTGGTAACATCCTAAATGGGAATACACATGCAACACATCTGATGTGGGCTTCCAATTCTAATCTAGTCAAATTTATGACCAATAATAAGGCATTCTGATCAATTTGAGTAAATTATGCATAAAGTGTTTAATCATGCTTAAGAGATAATTAACCCAAATCAAGGCCAATTAATAATTCCATATAAAATTGTTGAATACATTTTTTTAGAAATGAATATTTAATATATGCATCATCAAGTGACCTTATTTCTTAGGAAGACATCCCTAGGCCATAAATGTCACAAATATCAGGATTCATGCCCTCCATGCCTCATTAATGCCTTTCATGATGCCCTCCATGCCTACTAACCACCATTTATTCTAATTTCATGATGAGGATAATTACAAACTTAATTCCAAAAATTTAATTAATCCTCAACCACACATCTCAATCTTGAGATGGATGGTTGATGTTGATTCTGATCAAATCCAAAAATATATAAATAGGATGCCTCACAACATCATTTATAAACTTAATTTGTGAAAATTTATAATGTAAGATTGGTTCCAAAAATTTCAATCAACTAGTGTTATAATGCCAAATTGATTCCAAGCCAAGCCAAGCCACTAGCGAAAGGTGCCAAGAGGAGATGAAGGTAGCCTCACTCCATTTAAGAAGACCTCTTGAAGCACAAGCCGAGCAAGCCACCATTATAAAGGAATTTGAATCATCCAAGGAAGGTGAAAGGAATTATTGTGTTTTCATTCCTTACTTTTTAGTTGTGCTTGTCATTTGCTTCTATTAACTAAGCTCTCGCTAGTGTATGGGCCTAGATATGTTATGTTATTAGTGTCTTTATTTCATTTTTTTTCATTTTGTAACTAACACCATACTAACCATCCTATCTTGAGTCAAATTCATAGATCATAATAGGTTTTTTAGATTCCATTATCCTTTTAGTTTAATTCCTCTAAAGATGTCAACTATACTACATCAACTTGTTATGAGTTCATCCCTTAATGTGGTCTAACCTAGTTTTAACCCTATTCTAAGTTATCTTATTAGTGATGGCATACCAACTTTTCCTACACTTGATCCTCTACTAGAACAATGGGCAGATGAACCTTATTATGAGGTCTATAGAGTTGTTGATCATTAGGTCAAGTACTGTTGTGCACACTAACAACAACATGATTCTTTTTGTACCATAGATAGTTAACCTTAACCATCAACTACTATAATTTTTTATTACTTTCATGGTATAGGTAATGACTCATACACTCATTTTTGACAACTTCGATAATACATTGATACACTTCATCTAGATATAACATAATAAAAAGATAAGATTCTACCACCTCCTAAGATACTTATAAAATACATCCTTAAATATGGGTAAGTATATTATCTTTGTCATTAGAGTACTATTTTCACTTGGATTTTCACCCTTTGAGGAGGTGTCTCAACTCTCCTCATGCAAGTGGCACAATTGAAACACCTCTAGGCTATGGGTAGCCTAAGAATAATGTGAATCTCTAGATAGGGCTATATCCTTTAATGTACCATAAGTAAATCAATAATAAACCTAAAATTTGTGATGGAAAAGGGAGATAAAACTGAAAGTAAACTATCCTCAAGGAGGTGATACACCAAATTATTTGATGACTACCAACTAGCTTCATGTTACATATGAGAATAAGGGACTAACCAAACATACACTTCTCCAATCTACATCTTCTCACATCAATATTTATTTATGATGAATGTTTAGGCTAGGAGGACTAGACAAGAGGCCTAAAATTTAACTATTTGAATATACTAACTCACTCAACCTTGATACATCATAAAACACTTCACATGACCTATAATAAATTTTTTTCCAACTACAAATAGGTGAGAGAATAAGATAATAATGCCAAGGAAAAAACAATAATCACATAAGATAAATCAATGATTAAAGTTAACACACTAAGAATAATCATGGAAGAGGTAAAAATTATTAGTCTTTATTGATTGATAGTATGCAAATCACCAAGGCTTCACCAAACTCAGGTGGAGCATAGTTTACAAATGTTAAAATGACTAGTTCTTATATAACTTGAGAGAGAGAAGAGGATATAAGGGAATGAATTACTTGTGCATGATAAGGGAATGTGAAATTTATCATGCAAATTTAGAAGAGACAAGTGGCATCCCAAATCATGAGATTCATGAAATGTGGTATAGGAATTCCCTTTGCTAGTTCTAGAAACTATTTTCATGATTTAGCCCTATTTAAACATGCCAAAAATGATTAGGGATATTTATAATGATTATAATGAGAGGGAACAGTTGAAAACATACTTCTCCATGTATTTATTGTAATCTTGATCATTTAAAAACTTTTGGAAGTGAGATATCACTACCTGAAGCTAAATAAACTCCTCTTTCTAACACCTTGCATAATTGGCTTCCAAAAAGGCATTAGTTTTCCATGAAAATTATTAAAATGGAGTGGATGACACTTACCAAGACCCTACATAGCCTTATATGCATTAGAAACACCTTAAAATCACTTTTAATTGAAGTTTTCACACTTCTCACCACCAAGTTCACTATGCCAGTTCTGACTGGTTGAGATGAGATCTTTTATTGGAATACTTAGGAATTTTTCAAGGAAATAAATGGACATGGGGAGTTATATTAACTCCAAATATTCCTTTAAAAGTGTATTTCATCAATTGGAACCTCCTAAAACTTACAAAATGCATAAAACTATCAAACACACCCATTTTTTACCCTATTCATATAGATAGGTTAGCACCAAAATTGATGGGGGGAAGATATGAAGAGTCTTGTATAACATCCAATCTCTTCCCATGACATTATGGCCATTTGGATCCATTTATTTCATTATTTTTCTAATCAAGTCCTTAACCAGGGTTGTCAAGGGTTTGAGTGATTTAGGATCTTAGGCCATGTTCATAAATCCATAAAATTGTAACTTCTAAATAATTACAAAAATACAAGGTTCAAGACACTTTTAAACACCTCCAAAATTCTTAGATTCCCATGCATAGCATCAATGGAGATGTGAACATCTCATGTTGCTTACTTGAACCCTTCTTTTACTTTGCATAAAACTAATGTTGCCTTAGAGCCAAAATATTGATTCATCATATTTCCTTAGCAAGGTGAAATATTCAATACACATAGAATGACCATAAAAACATGCAAAAATCCATTGGAATTCTGGCCTAAGTCTAGAAATAAAATTGACCTATCATTTGAAATCTAAGCTTAACCATGCCTAATAGGTCTGCTTGAAATTTTGAGGGTTTAAAGCACCCTATTGAGATTAATTATTTTTTTATTAGTTATTCATGTTTTCTTAGGTTTCATAAAACTTTCCAAACCTCTCCTAAATCATTAATCATCTCAAAGCTCATCCCTTTGTCTTTATTCTCCAAAACTGCCTATTTATGCACAAAGGGAAATACCCTCTATCTAAGACAAAATAGAAGGTAATTACCCTATTTAATTAGATAATTTTAAGGTTTTATGGGATTAAATACACCATAGATACCCTATACATAAAAAAATTATCATTTTATTAGGTCATTAGACCTTCCAAAAGCTTTAAAACCCAAGACATACATGTGTGAAATAGACTGTATGCAGGGTTCTCTCTGATAGACTATTTATTACGTGTTTAGAGTCCTTTATTTGATTTATATCTACCTTTAGAGTGATATTATACTATTAATAATATAATTTATATGTTATAATCTTCATTAACTTCTCTAACCACTCACATACTCCTCCATACACCTTTCTTAGACAAGACTGAGTATAATCCTAACTATATTTCCTACCTTAGAGGGGACACCTATAGGTTACCATATATGTATTATGATTTTAAGATAGTATATAAAACTTATTTAAGCATCCTAATATGAACTTTATCTATTACCTTGTTTAACTTCACACTTTGGGGTTTGAATTGCTTTCAAGGCCAGTCACAGTTAGCTGACTGTGTGTTCTACCTCTTTGATTTTTGTAGGTGCATATCTTTCTAATAGACCTTGATAATAATTTTAAGATACCATTTTTTAATATTTAAGGTCACATAGTATTTTATTTTACTTATATTCAACTTGTATGGGCTAAATTATCCGCAAGACACCATGCTTAGGTCATTGTCTGCCTACTTAGTTGTAGGTGCTCATTTTCCTATGAAGGGACACTTTTATGTGTTCATGAAGATTAAACACCAAATATAAACATCATCCTAGTTATATTAATGATAATTTATACACCATTAAATCAATAGGACCATGCCAACTAGAGATTATGTCCTGTTTATAACCTTAGGATGTCAATGATCACCTAAAAGTGAATTCTTGTATATATGAATGTAGCATTTTAATGCTTTAAAAAGCATCTTTAATTCTCTAAACAATAAAGTTTCATAAATCCTCTTGGATTCATATTTGGCACATCTCTTATGTATACTATATTATATAATATTTACCTATCTAGATGATCTATAACTCTTTGCAACCTTATTATAGGATATCTATAAAAGGGCTGGGATTTCTATTTTTACTTTTTAGGGAAGAAGTTCCTGAGTTTAGTCCTTACTTCTTGAAAGATTATCTACACTATAATTTGTACATTTAACACATAATATATGTCTCAAATTTTTAACCCACATGTTAGGATTCAAGAGAAGGCCTTACCATATTCCAACTTCCCTATTCAAAGACCTTCATAGCTCTGTGGTACCACATGTAGGTGGGAATTTACATATAAGGTAGTGAGCATGAAATTTTGATAATATTCAAGGTAAAAAAGTTTATTATAAATTAAAAAACCTCACAAAGTGTTCAAATTAACTCCTATCATTCTTAAAATATTTAAACACGTAGCCAACTTTCCATCTTAGCATGATGTCATCAAGGAGACTCCTATAGGTGTGTATGAGTTATATATAGGTAGTGAACATGGAATGGAGTAGAATATGTTGATTAATGGTCTCATGAAAAAATTAAAATAATTTTAAATCCATTAAATTCATGTTTTTCCTTATGATAATCTTGATACAAGTCTCAAAACCTTTTGTTCCAACGTGACATCTTCTTGTAAAGACTTGTTATAGAGCAAGAGAGATAGTGATTTTTTATGTGGTGAATGAGATAGTAACCAACCTTGTATCTCCTTAAAAAATTAAAATTAACTCTCATTATCTCCTAATTACCTCAAAAATTTGGTACACCTTCATTAAAATTCCATGAACAAGTTAAACAAGCTCTATAAATGTGACTACAAGTGGGAATGAATGAAGAGTTGAATATAAGGAATGACAAGCCTAACAGTTACTCAAAGAATGATGTGATGAAACCAAAAATGAAGAGAGTTAGTATTATGTAATTAAGGTATGTGAAAAATATCATCCCATTCCGATGACACCTCTGTAGAGAAACACACATTTTGCAAAAAGGAAAATTTGACTGGAGTTTCATATGGTGACACCTTCTTGCAACATGAGACAACTTGATCATAAAAATAGCATTAAAAATGAAACAAAGAATTAATATCATTTTATAATAAATAAAACATAATTTGGAGTCAACATCACCAATTTTATCATATGTACCTATCTAAATTGGGAAAAACTTATAGGGTGTAGGAAACAATGAGTAGAAAAACATATTCAACTTGTTAGATATGGTTCATAAATCATGGTTGACCAATATTGAAAATATTATTATGTAAATTAATCTCTATAAGTTTAATAACACCTCCAAATGGTGTTTTATGTGAACCTCTTCTACTGTTTGTACCAAACATGAACCTATTGACTACTTCTATGTGTCTAGAAGAGTGAAGAAGGAGCAAAATGGGTTTGGACCTTTTTTAGAACTTTCAAAGAATTTAAATAATTTAAATTAGTTTTATTAATATGAATATACATTCAATTACATTCTCCCATGTTTCACCCTCCCTCATGGGTCGTACAAGTGCCAAACTCCATCTTTTTTAGTTGGTTTCTTAAATTTTAGTAAGATAACCTACAAGATTCTAATGAGACTAACATTATTTATAAGGAATTTAAATTATTGGATGTTTTAAATAAAAATAGGACACTTGTACACATTTAAAACCATTACACTTACATTTATGACCCTTAAATATTTATTAAATGACTTGAAATGACATATAGACTAATCTAATCATGACCAAGGCTAAAATGCATAAAATGTCATCAAAAGACTTATAATATACCATATGAAAAAATATTAGACCCCTAAAACATTTAAAAAGTTATGTTTTTACCTATATGGGTCCCAAATTGACTTGTAAGGTCAAATTTGGTTAACAAATTGGTGACTCATAGAGGTAGTATGCTTTCTATACTAAGGATTCGTAGCGTTATCAATCCATTAGGCTTAGGGAGTCATCTGAAGTCTAAAACACAAAAAAAAGGACTTTGATAATTAACCACAAGAATTATTAAGATAATACCAATACCTCAACCACATAAAATAAAGGACACACACAAAACCAAGAAAAAAAGTAATAAGATAGACACACGTGTGCAAATAACTTAGGGAAATTAGAAAAACAAACCACTATTTAAAACAAATAATTAACCATACCTCCCTTTTTAGGATCAAAAGGAAATTTCCTTGCATTTCTTTCTTCACGAGATGAATCATAGTTCTAAGCATGTTGATCTTTGGATTGGATACCTGATGGATCAGACCTATTTCTTGGCACTTCACTTGATATGCTCTCAAGTAAACCATCTTCAAATAGGTCTCCAATGTAAATATATTACTCTTGTCATTATACACATACCTCATATTTTTTCCCACTCTCTATCTCATGATCAACTTTCATCTTCTTTGTAGGCATGATTGCAAGAGGAGTAGTTTATTTTTACTTGGAAGATTGTTACCAGTAGTAACTTATTTTTACCTCCAAAGGCTGATGTGTACTTTGATCCGGCTCATTCATTACATTTAAAAAAATTTCATCTTACTTACCATCACTTGCGATCATATCAAATGAATTTGTAGACACCATGAGAGACTTAAACTCATTGAAAATGTTTTAAAATTTATACCACAAGTCCTCATCTTCTCTTTGATTAGCATCATGAAGGGGAAAAATAAGATAATCTCCTTCATCCTCTTAATTAGAATCTAAAAGGACTTCATCCAAGATTTCTTATTTGACATAAGGAAGGCATTCCTCATTATCAACACAATAAAAAGATTCAATAAAAGGACTCACCTCTTATTTAGCATTTAGGATCTCTTGAGGGCTCTCAATTTGTATCTCAACTATCATAACCTAATTTTGGTTCACAAGGGTTGCAAGATAATTAATCTCTTTCTTATTAGTGATGCCAAGACTAGGCATCTTGTAGTCATGCGACTTATCCTAATGAGGCTATCAAGGAGATAAATTTTCTTCAAGAATTTTTTTTGAATTTTCATAAACTAAATTCTCCTCTTTATGTTACCATACCAAAGGTCCATCAAGCCAAAGGGTGATGGGGTGAGGAAAAGATGAACTAGTTGGTGGAGGTGGAACATAGGACTCAAAATTAGATTGAGAATGAATTGTAGGGGATATTTTTAGGAGTTATTGAGGAATGGGAGGTAGACCTTGGGATAAAATAGCTTGGTTTTAGTCCTTAAATTTTAAAATATCTTCATTTAAATCTGATTTAGTTTGAGGACTCTCTTGAGGAAGGTTAGCTAGGGTGTGTTCAAACATAGGATCTTCTTTTGGATCTAAACCTTCCATCATGCCTTGACTCAACAATTTTGTTCTCAACTCTAACTCTTTAATTTTCTTGGATAGTTTCTCATGGAAAATTTTCTCTTGAATTTGATAGGCATATTCATGAGGATAAGGAGTATAAGAGGGCTGACATGGCAAACAAGAGGTCTCTTGTGGAAGCGTGGGAGGGACTTGCATAGGATCAAGTTTTAACTCAACTTCACACTCTTTATCTAGGATTTTAGCCTCTTTGTTTCCCCATGATTACACTACTTTATTTTATCTTAGGATGTTAGGATTAGGAGTCTCTTCTTGATGTAGTGATTTAATTTGAGTTTTAAATGAAGTGTTCATGAAGCTTGGGATGTCCTTAGGCTTGGATTCTCCACCTTATCTCCAACTTAGAATCTCAATTCTAGAGGTCTATTATTGAGGTGGGGATGCAATGGGAGAGGGTAGTGAGGGATTGTATTCCACTTAATTTAATAATAATCTACATTGATTCATTTGCATATTGGCTAACTCAATTTGCCTATAAATTTTTCTTCCAAAATAAGTTTTGTCTTTCAAACTATCTCTTCTAGATAATTGGGAAAAGGATGACTTTGATATTATTTATTTGGTCCATAATTATGGGTAAAGTAGGACTAATATAAATATTATGGAGGTGGATATGAGGGATGATAGTTTTGGTGAGACTGTTCCTCATAATCTCTTAGCTTATCTTCCAAAGAGGCAATCAATCCACCTACATCTAGCATGTCACTTGTGAGACTTTTCTAATTGAATCTCTCAATATGTTCCCATTTTATTTTATCTATCTCTAATCCATCTCTCATCTTGTGAATGAAATGACTAGGAATATCTTGACCATGTCCCCTTAGTGTGTCAAGATCTAATATGTACTTCTCATAGCCTAAGAGTGTTTTCTTGAAAGTTGTAATGGACTGATTAGTGGAGTGACTAGGTTGATAATGGTCATATTGGGGTTGGTAAGAATCATATTATAAATGGTAAGGATCATGAAAAGGCTAATAAGTAATGTCATAAGCTTGATAAACCTCACTAACATGTGTAAAATAATACTCAACACCAAATTAAAATATAGAACTTAATTAGGAATTAAAAACATAAGGAATGATTGTCAAAAATATTCAAAAGGAATACCTGGGATGCTTGACCAGCTAATGTAATCTTAAAGTCACCATTGATGTTTAGATAGATTCCTCTAAAGGTTGATATGTTGAAAGACAATACCAAAATTATTTCAAATTCTTGGACTAAGAGTCCCACTAGGTGTGCCAAAAACTATTGTCACTTAGATTTTCACCCTTTGAGGAGATGTCTTATCTCTCCTCATCCAAGTAGCACAATTGAAACACCTCTAGGTTATGTGTAGCCTAAAAATGAGGTGAATCTCTAAATAGGGATATCTCCCTTGATATACCACTTGTAAATCACTACTAAACCTAAACTTTGTGGGGGAAAAGGGAGAGAAAACTAAAAGTAAACTATCCTAAATATGGTGATACACCAAATTTGTTGATGACTACCAACCATCTGCATGTTACATATGAGAACAAGGGACTAACCAAACATATAATTCTCTAATCTACATCTTCTCACAAAAATATTTCATTATGAGGTTATGATGAATGTTTAGGCTAGGAGGACTAGATAAGAGGAATATAACGGCTCTATTTGAATATAATAATTTACTCAACCTTGACACATCATAAAAAACTTCACATGACCTACAAGATTTTTTTTTTTAATTTCTAATATGTGATAGAATGAGACAATAATGCTAAGGAAACAATAGTCATCACATAAAAAGGATTAATAAATCAAGTGAACACAATATTAATAGTCATGGAAGAGGTAAAAATTAATAGTCTTTATTGATCCATGGTATGTAAATGAGTAGGGCTTCTCCATACTCATGTAGATTATAGTTTAAAAAGTCCAAAATTGCTAGTTCTTATAGAACTTGAGAGAGAGAAGAGGGGAAGAAAGTCCAAAGGTCATAAGGACACTTGTAAAGTTGATAAAATGAGTTAATTATGCATGATAAGGGAATGTGAAACTTATCATGCAAATTTAGAAGTGATAAGTGGCATCCCAAGTCATGAGATTCATGAAATGTGGCATAGGAATTCCCTTTACTAGCTCAAAAATCTGCCTTCATTATTTAGACCTATTTAAACATCCCAAAACTGATTAAGGATAGGTATTATTATTGTGTTTATAGGAAAGGGTTGTATACATGTTTTTACATGCATTGGTTGAAGTCTTGATCATCTATAAACTTCTAAAATTAAGTCATCACTTCCTGCAGTTAAAGTAACTCCTCTTTACCACACCTTGCACACTTGGATTCCAAAAAGGTATAAATTTTCCATGAAAATTAATAAAATAGAGTGTATGAAAATTGAAAAAACCCTCCATGGTATTATAGGCATTATTCATACCTTAAAATCACTTCCACTTCAAGTTCTCACACTTCTCATCCCTATGTTCACTATGCCAGTTCTGGCTGGATAAGATGAGGGGTTTTTTTAAAACACTTAGGAGTGTTTTAAATTTATGAAATGGACATGGGGAGTTATATTAAGTTACAATATTCCTTCTAAAGTTTATTTAATCTCTTTAAATCTCTTAGAACCTACATAATGCATAAAACTATCAAAAGAACCCATTTTGTACCATATCCGTATAGATAGGTAAAAACCAAAATTGTTGTGGGGAAGATATTAAGAGTAATTTAAAACATCCAATCACTTAAAATACCATTATATTAAATTTTGATTCATTTATTTAATTGTTTTCCCAATCGGATCATTAACTAGGGTTTACAAGGGTTTTGAGTGCTTTAAGCTTTGTTTATAAATCCCTAATGTTATAAATTCCAAAAAATTACAAAAATAAAAGGTTAAATACCCTTTTCAACACCTCAAAATAGTTTATATTCCCATTCATAGCCTCAAGGGAGATATGAGCATCTCAAGTTGCTTACTCAAACCCTTCCTTTACTATGCACAGGCCTAATGTTTCCTTTGAGATAAAATATGGATTCCTTGTGTTTCCTATGCAAGGTGAAATATTTAAAACACCTGGAATGACCATAAAAAAATTCCATAATCCAATAGAATTATTTCCTAAGCCTAGAAATGAAAGTGGTATATCACTTAAAATTTAGGCCTAACCATACCTAATAGGTTTGTCTGCAAGTTTGAGGGTGTAGAGCACCTTATTGAGGTTAATTATTTTTTTATTGGTTCTTAATTTTTTATTAGGTTTCATACAAATTTACAAACCTCTCTTCAATTCTCAATCAGCTTCTGGCTCATCCCTTTGTCTCTCTTCTCCAAAATTGTGAGTTTGTGCATAAATGGAAGTACCCTCTGTCTAAAGAAAACAAAGGGTAATTACCATATTTACTCAAAAAAATTGAATATTGGATGGGATTTAAAAATTATATATACCCCTTAAAAAAATAATGATCCTTTTATCATGTCATTAGACCTTACAAAATATTTAAAACCCAAGATAGACTGTGTGAAATGGACTATATCCAGGGTTTTCTCTAATGGACCATGTGTTGATTATTTAGATTAATTTATTTGATTTGTATCTAACTTGAGAGTTATATGATAATATTATTACTATGATCAAGATGTTCTAATCTTCATTTACCTCATAACCACTCACATACTCTTCCATACACCCTTCTTAGACAAGACTGAGTATAACCTTGACTATATTTATTGCCTTAGAGGGGACACCTATAGGTGACCCTATATGATTTAGGATTTTAAGATAGTATATAAGCCTTCTTTAAGCCTCCCAATATGAAATTAATTTATGCCCTTGATTATATTAACAATTTGGGGTTTAAATTGCTCCTAAGGCTAGTCATAGTTAGTTAATAGTGTATTTTACCTCTTTGATTTTTGTAGGTGAATATCTATCTAATAGGACCTTTATCATGATGTGTAGAGACCATACTTTAATCTTAAAAGTCACATAGTATCTATTTTTACCTATATTCACCTTGTATGGTCTAAATCATCACCAAGACACCATGTCTAGGTTATTATCTGCTTACTCAGCTATAGGTGCTCATTTTGCTATGATGGGACACTTGTAGGTGTTCATGAGGATTAAACACCAAATATAAACATCATCCTAGTGATAGTATTGATCATTTTTACACCATTAAATCAATAGGACCATGCCAACATGAGATTACATTCCATTCACAACCTTAGGATGTCAATGGTCAACTAAAAGTGAATTCCTATAGATACGAATGTAGGGTTTTAGTGTTTTAAAAAGCATTTTGAGGCCCAAAAAAATCAAACTCCATAAATCCTCTTGGATTCATCTTTGGAATATCTATTCTCCATGATATAGGCTACAAGGTTTACCTATCTAGATGCTCCATAACTCTTTGCAAGCTTTTTACTTTTTAGGGAAGAAGCCCTTGAGTTAAGTCTTTGCTTTTTGAAGGATGATATACACTACCATTTGTATTTTGACAGCTCGAATAGTTTTGAAATGTTAAACCCACATGTTAGGATTCAAGATAAGGGCTTACCAGATTCCAACTTCCCCATTCTAATACCTTTATATCTTTGTGGTATCACCTGTAGGTGGGAATTTGCATATAAGGTAGTGAGCTTAAACATTGGATAGTATGCAATGTAAAAAAATGTATGATCAATTAAAAACCCTCACCAAGTGTTCAAATGGACTCCTAGAATTCTTAAAATATTGAAAAACCTATCCAAATTTTCAACTCAACATGACGTCATCAAGGAGACTCCTATAGGTGTGTATGAGTTGTATGCACATAATAAGCATAGAATGGAACAAAATATGTTGATGAATGGTCTCATGAGCAACTTAAAATCATTTTCAATCACTTAAATTCATGTTTATACTTGTGATAATATTTATATAAGTCTCAAAACCTTTTTTTCCAACTTGACATCTTCTTACAAACACTTATTATAGAGAAATTTACATAGCTAGTGACTATTTTTTGGTGCATGAGCTAGCAACCAAACTTACATCTCCATAAAAAATTAAAATGAACTTTACTCAGATTTTTATGACCTAAAAAAATTTATACACCTTCATTAAAATTCCATGAACATGCTAAACAAGCTCTATACATGTGACTACAAGTGGGAATGCATGAAGAGTTGATTATGAGGAATGGCAAGACTAAAAGTCTCTCAAATCATGATGTGATGAAATAAAACATGGAGAGTGGAATTATTATGGAATTCATTTATGTGAAACATCACATCCCATTCCCATGATACCCTTTTATAGAAACACACATTCTAAAATGAAGAAAACTTGACTGGAGCTTCATATGGTGACACCATCCTGCAACATGAGATAAATTTCTCATCAAAATGACATGAAACATGAAACCAAGCATGAATATCATCCAATAATAGAGATAACATATTTTAGAGTCAACATCACCAATTATATTG
This sequence comes from Torreya grandis, assembly GCA_037957365.1. Lineage (NCBI taxonomy): Eukaryota > Viridiplantae > Streptophyta > Pinopsida > Cupressales > Taxaceae > Torreya > Torreya grandis. The sequence continues at coordinate 762,013 of JARHVA010005422.1, forward strand.
TATGTACGAATCCAAAATAGAGAAAAACCTATAGGGTGTAGGAAATAGTGAGCATAAAAACATAGTCAACTTGTTAGATATGGTTCATAAAGCATGGTTGACTAATATAGGAACTCTTATTATGGAAATAAATATATCTAATTCTAATACCACCTCTCAAATGCATTTTAGATGAAAACTCTTCTATTGATCATACCAAGCATGAACCTACTAACCACTTCTATGTGTCTAGAAGGGTGAAGAAGGAATAGAATGGTTTTGGGACTTTTTTAGCACTCATAAAGCATGTCAAGAATTGAGATGATTTTTAGGAAGATGAAGAGATATTTTATAACTATCTCCCATGTGTCACCCTCCCTCATGGGTTGTACAAGTGCCAAACTCCATCTTTTTTAGTTTGTTTATTGAATTTAAATTAGATAACCTATAGGATTATGATGGTACTTCCATTCCTAATAGGTAATATAACATATTAGACATTTTAAAGGAAACTAAGACATCATGAAAATTGTGCCACTTGCATTTATGTGCCCTAAATGCCTACTAAATGACTCAAAATGACATATAAACTAATCCAACCATGACCAAGGATAAAGAGGCATAAAATGACATAAAAATAATTATAATATACCCCATGAAAAAATATTAGACCCCTAAAACATCTAAAAAGTCATGTTTTTACCTATAAGGATCTCAATTTGACCTGCATGGTCAAATTTAGTCAATAATTTAGTGATTCATAGGGGTAGTATGCATGTTATACTAAGGATTAGTAGCCTTATAAGTCCATTAGGATTAGGGAGTCATCTAAATTATAAAATACAACAAGAGGACTTTTAAAATTGACCAAAAGATTGATCAAGACAAGACCCATTGATTATGTCAACCATATAAAACAAAAGACACGAATAAAACCAACCAAACTAACTAACAAGACACACACACATGTGCTAAAAGCACTTATGGAAAAAAAGAAAACAAACCACTATGTACAAATAAAAATTAAGCATACCTCCCTTTTCAAGATCAAAAGGAAAGTTACTTACATCTCTTTATTCATGAGATGAATCATAGTGCCAAGCATGCTAATCTTTAGATTAGATACTTGATGGATCAGACCTATTTTTTGGTACTTCACTTGCTATTATCTCAAGTAGACCATCTTCAAATATGTCTCCAATGTAAATATATTCCTCTTGGCATTTTACACATACCTCATATTGCTACCCACCCTCTGTCTCATGATCAACTTGCATATTCTTTGTAGGCATGATTTTAAGAAGAGTAGTTTCTTATTCCTTGGAATATTGATGCAAATAGAAACTTGTTTTGACCTTAAAAATATGATGTGTACTTTTCTCTGGATCATTCATGACATTTTGAAAATTTTCATCTTTCTTACCATCACTTACAATTAGCTCTAAGGAAGTTATAGACCCCTTGAGAGACTCAAACTCATTACAAATAGTTTCAAACTACTACCATAAGTCCTCATATTATCTTTGATCAAAATAATTAAGGGAAAAAATAAGAGAAGCTCCTTCATCCTTTTATTTAGAATCCAAAATGACTTCATCCAAGATTTATTCTTTGACATAAATAAGGCATTCGTCATTATCAACATAAAAAGAAGACTCAACACAAGGACTCACCTCTTCTTCAACATTTAGGGAATCTTGAGGGATCTCAAGTTGTATCTAAACTATCATAACTTGATTTTAGTTCTCAAGGGTTGCAAGATCCTTAATCTCCTTCTCCTTCTTAGTGATGCCAAGATGAGGTGTAGACACCAAAAATCTGCACACCTATGCTTTTGAACCTTAACAACTGCTTCGACCTACCTATGACCCTCTTGGGACCAATTTAAATCAATTTGGCCTAATCAAGCCCACTCATAGTTAGATTCACAAGATAACTAAACTTGGTCTTTATGACCTCTTTCCTTTGGAACCTGGCCATCGATGGTCAGGGTCCACCTCTTTAAAAAAACACATGCAAATCACCCACATTACTTTTCTAAATATAGCTTGTCTAAATTTTATTATGAGGTTTTTCATGGACAATTTATATTTAGATGGCCTATAAGAGAGAGAGAGGCCTAGGATGTCAAATTCATTTACAATAATTATCAAGAGCTCAAGGAATTATGAGTTTTCTTTTGTATGCCAATCAATGTCAATCAATGTTATCAAACATCATCAATAATCTCATTGAGAGTTGATTTTCCTTCACCTCTAAACTAAGTTCTTAAGTACTATTAATCTATTGGAATCAAGCTAGATTCCACCAATAGGCTAACTACTTCAACCACTCACCCAATTGACTTATGGTAAGACAAGTACTTATTTATCAATATTCACATACTTTATTTCCATTTTACAATCAGCCTAGCCTTTGCACATCTCCAAAAATCCATCTTTTAGATCCTATGATTTAGCAATTAACAACCTAGATATTCATATAGTAACCATTGATGGTTGACTCAACCATCGATGGTCTGTACAACTATCAACGATCATCTTGATTATTGATGGTCCCTATGGTAGTGAAAAATAACATGTTTTTTGGCCCACTTACCCTCAACCAAACCTTATTTTCTATGTATTTTATCACTCATAGACCTCTTTCAGATTTTTTGAAGCATACCCCAACCTTTTATCACTAGTATTAATTAGTTTATCACTAATTTGATCATTTCTAATGTATTTTCTTAAGAAACCATTCTTGTTTTCAATTTTAGTACCTTTTGATTATTGATGCAAGTACCTTCTTTCTAATTTAATGTGTGTACAAACAAACATGTTTTTCAACCACACCCGTATTGAGTTTCTTTTCTCTCTTCCCTAGAACTTAAAGTGAAAATTTACATGAAACATTTTAGCGTACCTAGTGGGACCTAGAGTCTTTACTTGAATTTTTCTTTGCATTTATATGCTCTTCTCTCCATCTATGCTCATAATTGAAACTAAAATTTTCTATTAGGATTTAAATCAACTACACCCATTGCTTGATATTAACATTAGTTCTCTTTGGATTAAAACACAATAATCTTATCTTAGCACCACTTTTATTGCACACACTAGCCAAACCACTTTCATCAATCAAACATCAGAAAAAATTGAGACAAGGCCCGACTGGGATGTCATCACCTAGCTGTCACCTTACCCTTTCCTAGCAATCCTACTTGGAGGTCATTACCAAGGGAAGAACCAACTTAGCTCTTTCATTGAGTATAAACTCTGGATATCAATATATATTATCTAAGTGCCTGACACTGTTACCATTATGGGACCATGAAGTGAGGGGGTAGGCCCTAATATCAGGCCATGTATTGATTCTAATATGGATTCTTTTGAGCACATAAACAACTTGAAACCAACCGTAGACTACTTCTATAGTACTTGATCTACAAGCCAAATTCTATCACACATTCTTATAAACTAAAGCATAAGCCAAAAGTGATATAAAAAATAACCTCTAGGCTTAACATACTTTATAGTGTGTGTATTGATTGACTTGATCATTTTATTTTATTCTTCCTATTTGAGTGGTGAGTTTATTCTTGTTTTCTCTCCCCCTTTTTTGTATGGTTCTCACTCACCAGTAGTGAAGAGACCTAGAAGAATAGAACTTGTCACTCAAATCAACCTCTTATACCTCTTCATCTATGGAGTATGTCTTTGAGGTAGACAACTCACCTCATCCATTGGGAATCCCTACTTTCCCTCAAGTATTTTCCCAAGGAGACATGGAGTTTGCCACTTTTTTAGACAACAATCTAATTGCCCTCTAATACTACCCTAACACCTACCCTTACCATGCCCTAGTTATAACTCCCCTTTAGTATCCTCTTTATGGCATGCCATATTTCCTTAAGAGGGGTATCCCTTTTTACATGGTCAGCACCAAACCTTAAACTACCTAGGCATCTTCATCTACTAACCCATTTGATGCCATAGAATAAAACCAACCTATCCAACCAACCACTACCCTTACACTTTCCACCCCTACCAATGACTCCTTCACCTTAATAACAACCTTACCATTAACCCATCATGCTCCACTTATTTTTGAAGTACCTACCACTGCCACTACCAACCTTCCTTTTGTCAACCCTAACCCATTGGTCAATACCCCTTTACCAAGATTAAGTGTATGTATCCCTTCTACTTCACCACCTATTATCATGAAGGGCATTGCCTCTCCTTTTATTTCCAACCCAACTATCATTCATGCCCAATCCATAAGAATCCCTCAATAGGTACCCATCATGCATAATATAGGATACATCCTTAACCTATAAGGGTATGTACTTACTACTCTACCACCATCATCCACTTGTCCTTACATACCACCTACCCAACCTTTAGCATCCATATTCCAAAATGTGATAGCCTCTCAACCACTAAAAAACTACTAATATGTTACCCAATATCAATCACAATATCCACCTTACAACCCTCTTATTCCACCACCTCAAAATGACTTAATGAAGATGCTCATGGACAAGATGATAAACCTCAAGTCACCCATTTCAGGGGCTCATAACATCCTATCCTATGAGCAAATTTGTAACAAACCTATTCATCCCTTTGTCTCTATGAGACCTTACCCTCCTCAATGCGAGCTTTTAAAATTTACCAAATTTTAGAGCAAGGAGGACCCCCAACAAAAACTTAGGGATTTTAGGCATGCATGTTACACGATTGATTATGATGATTCCCTTCTTCTCTGAACCTTCCCCATGTCTTTATCTAGCTTAACACTTGACTGGTATAGTGCCCTTACCAGGCATTCAATCTTTTCTTTCACCCAACTAAATCAGGTCTTCTTAGATCACTTTTTCGTTAACATTTTCAAGAAGTTATCTATCACCAATCTCTATTCTATTAGACAATTCGATGATGAGTCCATTGTCGATTTCATTTCCCATTGGAGAAGTTTGATTAATCAGCTTTCATTTTCCTTACCTCAACCTAAACTTATAGAGATTTTAGCTCGAACATGTGCCAAACATATATATTCTACACTACATATCTAAAGATTCAAAACTTTTGATGAAGCTTTTACCATGGTACATAATCTAGAAAATCAAGCCATAAATGAGGGAAAGTTAAAGTTACAAAATAAAAACTCTACCTTCAGGACCAATGAAACTTCTTCCTCAAAACCAAGCAACCAAGCTAACACTGAAACCAAGAGCAAGGGAAATATGAATGGAATTGTCCTTAAAACTACCCCTCAACCCAATGTCAATCAGTAAAAATTCTCCCATTACCTTCAACCAAAAATCAAAGAATTCAAACCAAAATAACCAAAAATATTTCACTCCAATTATAGAATATTATGCCTTAGTTCTAGAGAAACTACTAAAAACTAACCTCATATAGACTCCCCCCATAAAACCTCCTCAATAGTTTGATTATTCTCATCTAGCACCTACTTGGTACAATGTGAATGACCTTTTTGATTTTCATTAGGTAATTAGACATGACATCAATCGATGTAATACTTTCAATAATTTTATTTAAAGCCTTATCGACAAGGGGAAAATTGTGTTGGATAATTTGAATGCCCCTTAAAATCAAGCTCTTGATATCTTCAAGAAGCCTTTTCCCAACCATGCCCCTACCAAAACCAACAACACACAAGATAAATGCTCTCATGATTCCCACATAGTCAATATGGTCCTTAATATGCGTATCAATGGGGAACCTACCATCCAACTTACTTTCTTATCCCCCACTTCACCCACCCTTCTAGTGGAGTCACTTTCCCTTCCTTTGGAGGCCCAGACCAAAGAGGTTCCTTTTTCCTTAGCTTCAATCATAGAGGCTTTGGAATCATTAATCACCCCTTTGAATGACCTATTTGAATGAATAACCATTATTAATTCAAAATCTTCCCTAATCATAAGATAAACCATAATTATGGACATGATGCCCAGGGGAGCAACTTTTTCCCAAACACCCCTCATAGAGTAGCCACTTAGTCTAAACTTACATCCCTTGCTTGAGGAAATAGATGAAGATATGTATCCTCCTCCTCAACCCATAGGTGTATCCTTGACACCCACTACTTGGTAGGCCAGACCAATATACAAAACTTTTTCCAAACTCATTCAAAAGTTAGGTGTGGTCACAAAACTAGATATGGATCAAACCACTTTTGGGTAAAAGTTAGGGATTCCTTACATCAATAAACCCAACCCTTCTAGCATGCCTTTAACCAACTAATCCATCATTTTTCCACCACCTCTTAAACTGATTAGAACTTCTACCAACCCCTCACTTTCTATGTCAACAAAAAAAACCACCTCTCCAATGACCACACCACTAACCAAACCTTCCAAAACTCTAGGTGCCTTCCCTACATGAAACTTGGCTCACCCATCCTTGAAAGTGAAATTAACCTCATCCAAGTCTATACCCAAACCATCCAAGGGGGTGAAACCATTGAAGAGCCACATGTCTAGGATTCTACCTCCCTCTACCTTGCCTTCTATCTTAGGGCCTCATCCCTCAACTTTGCCTAAAAATCAAGCTCCTTTTAAGATATGTCATCCACTACTATTTGTTACACCAACCCAATTAATTTTTGATGTAGTGGTCCTTCCTAGATTACCAATGGATAGACTATCAAGCTCAGACACCCCAACCATAGCATACCCAAATTAAAACCATTGACTATAAATACCACCTTACATAAACCCTCTCTCACCAAACCCATTGCTACTGACACGTACACCTTCCCAACCAAAACCATAACATATAAACCTTCCCCACCTCTATATAAATCATATAAAACAATTTTTAAAAGGTTATTATAAGCATCTTACCTCTATTTACCCCATAGCAATCCCTTCAATCCTCTTGGTTCAAAACTAGCTTGGTATAATGATCGTCAAATATGCTCCTATCATAGGACACCTGGGCATGACATGAAGAATTTCAAAGATCTCTAGGCCATTATCCATCAATTATATGATGAGGATGATCCTTTACTAGATGAACTTCATTCAACTCCTCTACCATTATTCCCAACAACCATTTGCTAATACATCCATAATCTTCCACTCTCACCTCAGAGTGATAGACAATCTACCCAAACTCCTATCACACCTTTCCCCTCTATCCATACCATTAATATGGATACATGATCATAATAAAAGGATAAAAAGAAGGCCAAGGTGTCTATTCCATGGACATACCCAACTTTTCACCCTAAATCTAACCACATCCCAATCTTTTCATCTTTAGTTAAGCCCAAAGTTACCATCTTAGGCACGTCTAAGGCTAACCCCTTTAAATCCATTAGGAGGGTCACTCTTAAGAAACTCCACTAGATTATAGCTAAGATGAGCCTCTATGATCTCATTTCCAACTCACCTCACCATCATTAGGCCATGATAGAGGCTATACAAGATATTGAGGTCAGACTAGGTGATTCCTCACCTATAGAGGCATTCATAGGGCTCTCTAACTCTCCATCCTTTTTACTTTCAAGGAATAAAAGGTACCCTCTATTTACCCTAAGGATCTAGATCCTCCTCTCTTTATTACTTCCCACATCAACCAAAACCACATAAAATAGGTTATGATCGATGGGGGAGCCAACATCAACATCATTTCTTCTTATGCCTATGACCAACTCAAATTACCAAAAAATGTCATGTCTTAAACTTTAGAAATCTTTAGATCCTTTAATGACACCATGACCATTACCTTGGGAACCATTATCCTCCACATTCATATTGGACAATGCATGCTTCTCAAACTCTTCTATGTGGTCAATGGTGAATTCTAGTATAATGTTCTACTAGAGAGACCTTGGATCTATGTTATGGGTTGTGTACCTACCACCCTTCACCATTGTATCAAATTTGAGCATGAGGGTTAGGTTGTTGCCATAATAGCTAACCCAAGCCATTTTTTAGCATGTAATATGACATATCAACCTAAAAACATCTTCCTACCTCTGATAAAAACACCCCAAGCATCTATCACTAAGGCCTCAACCATGAAAAATGAAGCCATTACTTTTCCTTCCATAGATGTATCTACCAGTTCATCTATTCCCATGGACTAGATACCCACCACTGATCCCTTGGAATCTACCTTCAAATGCTTTACCCTTATATAATATCATCTCCTTACCCTTGATGTTTTCCCTACTCTCCAAGAGTATAGGAAACTCAACCTCCAACTAGGTTATGACCCTAATATTAGAGCTATTAGTCCCCTAGGGCCACCAAACTACCAAACCCACTTTATCTATGTGGGAATTGACAAGCCACTTGATTCTTATACCACCCTCTTCACCACAACCATTCACCTCTACATTCTCTTACTTGAACAACTTGGACTTTGCCAAAATATACCTTCACAAGTGTGCCTAGAAAGGATTTGGCTTAGGATGATACAAGCATGGACCACACACATTGATCTCAATTGAGACTAAAAATCCTCATGAGAAGCATGCCTTTATCTTCATTATACCTAATAATAATAAATCCATGTAACCTACCACTACCATCATCGAACAAAATACCCATTCCTCACCAACACCCCCTCCACCTAAGTTCGAGGATGAGGACATCATCCTACCTAATTTTTTTCATCAACATGATTAACCTCGACCCCTTGGCTTATCAAAAGGAAGGGCACTAGTATCCATCCCTTTGGTCAATCTTAAACTATTTGGAGAAGACTCTCCTATGATTAACACTATCTAGTGCCAAGATGATGATTATATTCTCACATACCTTGGTGTACTTGATTCTTCCATCCATAAATCCTTACCTCCCAAATCCTTAACCATGTTGAATAAATCCGCTATGGATATTGACATAGGCACTTTGATCAACCATCATATTGTAAAATTAGGTGAATCTATAACTTTAGGACTTCTCTACATTCTTCCCAGATCCCAACATTGCATTTACTTGGTCATATGCTGATATTCTTGGTGTTGACCTAGTTATTACCACCCATAAAATTATAATCAATCATGATGCCAAGCCTATAATATATAAACTTTGGTTAATCCATCCTTATATATCCCTTCTTTTCAAAGAAGAGATTTAATGCCTCCTCTTTATCAACTTCAATCAACCCATTGATTATCCCCAGTGGGTTTAAAACATTGTGCTTGTCACTAAAGCCATAGGGGGACTATGTATTTGTGTGGACTTTTATGACCTTAACCTCACTTACCCAAAGGATGGATTTCCACTACCTAGCATTGACCATCTTGTTTATCTTATAGTAGGACATGAGATGTTGTCTCTCATAGATGGATTCTAAGGTTATACTCAAATTTTGATTTCCCATGAAGATCAACACAAAATTACCTTTATCACCCCATGGGGGAATTGTGAAGGTCATGCCTTTTGGTCATAAGAATGTTGGTGTAACCTACCAATATGCTATGACCTACATCTTTCATGATCTTATCTACATAAACATCGAAGACTACATGTATGACCTCCTCAAAAAATACAAACTTTGTAAGGATAACTTAGCCATTCTCAAGATTATCTTTGAGAGAATTATCCATTACCATGTTTACCCCAATCCCAAGAAGTGTATTTTTGGGGTCTTGTTAATAAAACTCCTTGGATTAATCATTTCCCTTCAGGGAATCAAGGTTGATTTGATGAAGATCAAAGCCATCATTAATATGCTACCTCTAACCAATCTTAAGTAACTCCACAGTTTGAATGGGAAGTTCTAATACATTCGCTGCTTCATTTCTTAGCTCTCAGATTGATGTCCACCCTTCCATTACCTATTGAAAAGGGACATATCTTTAAAGTGGAATGTCCATTATTAAAATGCCTTTGATGCACTCAAAGTGTACCTTTTATCTCCACCTATCCTTACACCCCCAAAGGATGACCAAACCTTATACCTTTATATCTCTACCACCAACCATTCCTTAGGAGCAATGCTTTCCCATTGGGATGAACACCAAAAAGAGAAAGCCATCTATTACATAAGCCACACTCTTGTATACTATGAAACTTGATATAATCATACTGAGAGTTTTTGCTTAGACCTAATCTTCATGGCCACCAAACTTCACCACTACCTTATTAACCACAATTTTTTGTCATAACCAACACTCACCCACTCAAGTACATGCACTACAAGCCATACCAAAACTAGTGTATGGCCAAGTGGCTCATGATTTTAGCTGAGTTTAACCTTGAGTTCCTATAACAAAAGTTAATTAAGGGGCAAGTCATTGCTGACTAGTTGTTTGATGCACCCCTACCGAGAAACCAACCTCTTTCTCTCAAATTTCTAGATGAGTCCATCACAAACCTATCCGAAGTAGACTTTACCAATCACGTAATGATGTTATTTGATGGTTCCAAATGTCAACATGGTAGGGGATCCAGTATCATCCTTATACCCCTTATTGGTGAACCACTTCCTTTATCTTTTAAACTTGATTTTGAATGTACCAATAATGTGGCCAAATATTAAGCCCTAGTAATAGTTATCTAAACTGTGCTAGCCTTAAGAGTTAGAACAATCAACACATTTGGTGACTTCCAACTTGTGGTCAATCAAGTCAATGGCATCTACCAGTGTAAGAATGATATTTTACAACTATATAGACAATTATTTGTAGAACTATTGACATCATTTAAACACTACCATATTCAAACCACCCCATGATCTACTGACAAGTTTGTCAACACATGGATTGTCTTGCCTCTCATATGCCATCAACACCATTATACTCAAAGCTACCAATCATTTCCATCACCTCATCGAACCTTCCCATGTCAAGTCAAACATTCTAGCCATATTTAATTTGGAGGAGATCTAGCCTGACCTTTGGTATCAACAAACCTTTGACTACCTCAACCTTGGCATAGTTATTTTTAGTCTCTCTAGGAATTCCCATCGATAATTTATTAAAATCACCTCCCATTACATTATTATGGGAGGGATCCTCTATAAATGTAATTTTTATGGTCTCCTATTATGTTGCCTCTATGGTCTAAAATCCTCTCACACTATCAAGGAGATGCATAATGGTATTTTTGGGGGTTACTTTAGTGGACTCGTTATGGATAAGTGTATATTATTACTAGCCTACCCTTAACCAAAAATATTGTGATTATTTGAAAAAGTGTGTTAAGTGTCAATAACATGCTAATTTACATCATGCACCCAGCCATGGCCTTCAAGTTTCCATTGATTTCTGGCCTTTTCACAATGGTTTTTGGACTTTATCAATGAAATTAACCCCCACTCTTCACAATGACATCACTCTATCATTATCATGGATAAATAGTTCACCAAATGGGTGGAGGTTATTCCTTTTGTCAAGATGAAAGCTAAAAAGATTATCAAATTTATCACCCATCATATCACATACCACTTTGGTGTTCCGCATAATATGATCACTAACAATGGTAAATCCTTCAAAAGTAAATAAGTTCAAGTCCTTTGTGATGTATTTGGAATTAAATTGATCTTTTCATCACCTTATCACCCATAAGCAAATGGATAAGTAGAGGCCTCTAACAAAACCCTTAACAACATTCTTAACAAAATGGTCAATGCCTCAAGTCAATATTGGCACTTGCACATCCATTTTTCCTTATGGGCATATCACAATAGCATCTAAAACCCTATAAGTGCTACACCTTTTTCTCTCATTTTTAGAGTTGAGGCTATATTACCTCTCAAATTTCAAATACCATCTCTTTGCATCTCTATGTGTGACCTTATTTTGGAAGATGATTATCATCAATAATGCTTAGCTCAAATTAAGCTACTTGATGAGAATCATTTGGCTGTTCTTTATTATCTCTATGTATATCAATAAAGAATAAATCATGCTTATAAGAAACACATTAAAGTATGATAATTCAATATTAGATACCTCATTCTCAAGGAAAATAAACATGTAACTAATATGGAACAAAAGTAAAAGGGCCAAATTTGCTTTCAATTGGCTTAGACCACAAATTTTAACCTATAAGTATGGATCAACAGATTATAATTTATCCTCTATTGAAGGCAAACCAAAACCTAATCCTCTCAATGATTTACATTTGCATCCTTTCTATTATTGAATAGTGGTCACAATCAACATTGGTTTAACTTAAGATCATCCCTTACAACCATGTTCATTTCCTTATTTTTAGGGGTAACTAACTATAGTTGAATCATGTGATTATCCATCATAGTCATATCATAATCTTAAACTATGGGTACCATGGATCTACCCATGTCATGATTCTCATGATACTTTCTATCCCTCTTTGAGATAGATTCCCATGGTCATTGTCACCTAAACCTCTTTCACCTACTGAACCTTTTTGTGCCCTTAGTTTTGACTTCATAAAGGTAACCCTTGAGCATGTATAAGCAAGTTTATGTCATGTAAAATCAAATAAAAGCAAAAGAAATATCAAACTCAAAACCAAATCATGGGTCATTCTTAGCATTCATAGACTTTTCCCTTGAAGGACAACTATTTAAACCTTAATTAAAATTGTAAAATGTAAGGTGGATTGCTCTCTAGAAGGATAACTATCAAAAGCATTTGAACTAAGCATACAAACTTAGACCACTCCCTTGAAATATGGCTCAATAAATCATTTGTCGAATCTAGTAATTTTTTGGAAGATTACCGCATCGATCAACTTTCCCAACCCCATGTAAAATAAAAATAAGAAAAAACCCATAAGCAAAAGTAAAATCAATGAGAAAAACCATGATCAGCTCTCATAAAAAAAAAATCTTGGAAAGCCATAATCAGCTCTCCTTAGTAAACTTCCCACATCAATCAGTCTACACTTTATATATGAGCATAGACTTGCTTATACTATCCTCTTATAAGCCTCCAAAAGAGGCAGACTAGTCTTACAAAAGGCTCCAGTCTCACCCATCCTCCCTCCATATATCATATGTATGGGAATATGAGATTAATTGATGTAATGTGATCAAGATACCTATTTATCAACCTAAGCATACTAATGCAAATCATTTGAAAGGATTATTTTCATTAAGCCCATCAAACTTTGATTTTTGTTTCCATCCTTATCAATGAGGAGGCATTATGTTTCTTATCTTTTATTGTTTCATGTAGACATACCTCTCATGATTCCTCTCACCATCCTAAACATTTATTTTGTTATCTACTTTATGTATTCTCATCACATCTTCAACTATATCCACATTTTATGTCCATAAAAAAAATATATCAAATTAGAAGCATAACATTATGAGCTATATCCATGAAACACATCATCTACCTATTTATGATTAAAACACCATCAAAGTGCATCGTATCACATCATGACATAAGCATAATCCTATCCATCTACCATCAAGACATTAGGTCAACACACATTATATCCTAATTCATTCTCATGAGCATAAATGAAATAAATAAATCAAAACATCATGAACAATATCATATGTCATCTACCAATTTAACAATAACATTACCATAATAAATCTCATGTAAACCACATCATCATAACCATAAATAAAGCCACTAATGATTACATCATCATATACCATATATCCATCCATAACACATCATATCATATACATGAAAAAATTTAGATCATCATAACTATATTTATAACATCACATGCCTAAGCTCCTAAGTTGAAAATCTCATAAAGCATATGCAAAGAGTCATAGATCATAAACCATAAACATGAGCATCATAAACCATAAACATACATCATATATAAAACCATAAGCATACATCATATATAGCATCATAATCCATACATCATATATATTTAATCATCATAAATAATATAGGTCATAATGTGTAAGATCTCTCTCCAAAAAATGTACATCTCACTGCATTGGCACATAGGTTAGTATCAAAGTAGTATACATCTATTGCTAAAAATATATTAAAACATATTTGAACATGGCCATGGGACACCGCTACCACTACCACTATCCCCACCTACACTGACACCAATACAGTTGGCCCCATTAATACCTATGTATGTACTTGTACTTGTACTTACACCTATACTTGTAATTAGTGGGGCTCCCCTTGGGACCCCTACCTAACCGACTATGGTAGCCCACTATCCTAGAGTAGAAATAGATGTCTCATTGGCCAAACTAGATATATACTTCCCATATCATATTACTTGTGGTAAATGATTGAACACCATCATCTCATAATACTTGAGATCCTTCACAATGGATAGATAACATGTTTGTGGCACTGTGTCTAGCGGTCTTCCTACTACTACCATGGCTGCTCTTAACCTCTACCTTAATATCTTTATCTCCTACATGATAGCCCTAAGTGATGACTATGCATGATCCCTCTCACCTATAATAGTGCCAAACTAACCCTATATTATGGCAAGCTAAACCTATTACATGGCCACCTACCCTTATAAAGCATGTACCTATGTCTAGGTTGTAGTCAATGCCACCCCTACCTATCCATCATGATCTGCTAGATCAACAACCATTAGCATCACACCTACATCATCCCCATAAATATTTTTAGCTACATATATGAGCTAATACCAAGCCATGTATCCATCCCCATATACAACATCATTCACAAGAGTCATAATGATAAGCTTCTCATAACCACCATCTAAAATTATTGGAATAGCCTGGGGCACTAGCAACAAAACCTCTAAATATTCCTTCATATACTAGGGAAATGGACATAAGACACCCTATAATAGGACAAAATACTGACACACCCTATTGAACAAAATCATCTCCACCTCCCCCTTTTGCCTACCCACTATCCATTTATATCTCTGAAGGGTGAGGGTTTGTCTCTTGTAATTAGGCCATATCAAAAAGTGGATATAGGGCCTCTAGGTAATGTCTTCCACCACTAGTACAACTAGTGCACCCCTGAACCACTCAATATTATAGGTACTACCTCCTACACTTGATGTAACCATATCATCCCTCCATTACATGAAACTAATAGAGAACTCTATCTAAATATAACTAACTCATGGCTATCCTACTGGTCTTAGAACGCAAATATGCTCATAAGCCTAAAAATGTAAAACTAGGATGACACTGATGCCATATCTCTTATGGTGCCTAAACCCCCACAACTCCCTATAGATATGCTTAAGTAAAATAGGGACCCAACCAAATATCATCCTACTAAGTAGTAACTCTACCAAACCCCATATAATAAATAAGGAAACCTCACTAGTCAAATCTAAGAACCCAAAGCATGTCATCACAATCATGAGCATCATCATGAGCCTCCTCTCAGTTAGGGCTCTTTGATACAATGCTTAGTATCAGAATCCATTAGCATGCCATTAGACCTAATCTCTCCTATACCCATATAAGTACTCAATAAAATCCTCTTACTCTTCTTGATCGATATGATATATCACCTCACCACATAGTGGGAGTTTGGTAATCTTGTGTATATCCTTGAGGAGAATAGTCATCTCCTCAGTCAGGATCAAAAAAGTGTTCATAGTAGGATCCCATCTCTTAATGAGTGTTATGACCATAATTACATCTTGGGACACATATTGGTAGTGCCTCATAGCCCCTATCCCTACCTCCTCCATATTAGCTTGATCCTCTAGAGTCATCATCTCATGGAGCTCAGGAAAGATACATGGCATGTAGTCAAGCATCTAAATCTACTCCCTAACCTGCATTATATCAAACATTTCACTTATTTAATCTATGTTATTCTTGTCTACCCTAGCTTTCTACCCACCAAACCTAAACCTTAACCTTACCCTACACCTAAACCTAAACTCACCCTAACCCTAAACCTTTACCCTAAAACTACCTACCCCAATTTTAATCATTGGGGGTCATGGTGGACACCAATAGTTAAACACCCATACTTCATATGGTGTTGACTATTGATAGTTATACCAGACCATTAATATTCTCTGTGGGTATTCTATAGATAGAATTCCCAAACCCTAGCTACCCAAAATAAAGCATTTAACTATGTAAACACCACCCTAATCACCTTAAACACCTAGAATACTACCTACCCAACCTAACTCACCCCTATCAATTTTTCAATTTACTTACAAATTAAACTCAAACCCACATAAACCTACCTAAGACATAATGGGCCAAAAACACTTCTACCAAATATACTGACATACGTACCTAAGAAATAAAAACAAGCAATTTCAACCAAAAAATATCAATTGAATACACCACCTACCTCATTCCTCAACCTCTACCATGGTCATTTCCCATGAACAATTGCTTGGCCGTATACATGCACTCTTACTTCTCAAGACCATGAGTATCAAACCCACATGCCTCCAACCAATGAATAGTTACCAACTTAGTAATGACCCTCACCAATAAGCACCAAAATCACTAGATCCAAGTCAACCAAGCATAAAATTTATAATGGGTGAAAGTAATTTTTTTTGCTTTTGATTTGGAAAAATTTTAGGGTTTATCTTGACCATCGATGGTCACCCTAACCATCGATAGTCACCCTTTTGGGGCCTAGACCATCGATAATCAAGAAACCCCAATTTTATAATTTATACTTAGAGTAGTCCTTATTATCAATCTTAAACCAAGATTTACCCAATTTTGGAGATTTCCTTCTCTAACCAACCTGACTACCTCGTTGCCTTGTCATTGGTCTATTTTGGCCCATTTGACATGTAATTTGTGACACTTTTTACTTGGTCCTTTGACCATAGTGACACCATTTTCATGTTAACCCGTTTTGATCTTACACCACCTTGTGCATGCCAACCCACTTGTGTCTTTTTGAGAGAACTTTCTACCTCAGATACCCAAGACACTTGACCAATTTGTGTTTTTAATGGTAGCACTTCCTACCTTGGATACCCATAAAAAACACAAAAATTGCTTAAGATACTTACATTTATAAGTTTTTCTAGCCACCATGACTATAGGTAGTCACACAATTCACTTGTCACTTATCCTTCTTGGCACTAACCCTTCTTTTTTTACCAACACTGACAACCTAGTCTATGTACAATTTTGGCTATCACATCTTTTTATTGAAATTTGTGCATAGGTTTGTGTCTTGAGTTCCCAACCTATCATTCACCCATTTACATTATCAAATACAATTTATCAAACCTTGACCCAATTTTAGTTTTACCTCATCAACTTTTAGTTTGAGGGGGAACGCCTCCTCTTACTCTTGAGGCAACCAGACCTTTGACCCGTACTCTATTTTTTTTACATCTCATTCAAACAAGCAACACAATAAAAAGGGGCAAAATGTAGACACCAAAATTTTTCACACATATGATTATAAATATTGACAACCCTTTGGACCTACCTAGGACCCTCTTGGGACCAATTTATACCAATTTGGTCTAATTAAGCCTACTCTCAGTCAGATTCACAAGATGACTCAACCTAGCCTTTAGGGCCTCTTTCCTTTGAGACCTGACCATTGATAGTCATGGTGATCATCTATGGTCATAATGGGAAACCATAACCATCAATGGTTAGGTTCCACCTCCTTCACAAAGTACATGCAAACCACCCACATTACTTTTCTAAATATAGCTTGTCTAAATCTTGTTGTAAGCCTTTGCATGGATAATTTATATTTAGATGGCCTAATTACACCTTCACTTCCACATCTTTATTGTGCCTATAAGAGAGAGGCATAGGAGGTCAAATCCATTTAAAATAATTATCAGGAGCTTAGGAATTTAGGATTTTTATTTTTTAGGCTAATCAATATTAATCAACATTATCAAGCATCGTTAGCAATCTCGTTAAGAGTTGATTTATCATCACCTCTCAACCAAATTATTGAGTATAATTACTCTACTAGAATCAAGATGGATTCCACCAATAGGCTAACTACTTCAACCACTCACTCAATAAATTTTTGGTAAGACAAGTACTTATTTTTCAATATTCACATAATTTGTTTTCATTTTGTAATCAACCTAGTCCTTGCCTGTCTCCCAAAATCCATCTTTTGGATCCTATGATTTAGCAATTAACAACCCAAATATTCACATAGTAGGTATCTATGGTTGAATTAATCACTAATGGTTTTCATAACAACTGGCAGTCATCTTGACCACGGATGGTCACCTTAACCGCTGATGGTCACTATGGCAGTGAAAACTAGAAAGCTATTTTTGCCCACTTACCCTGAACCAAATATAATTTTGTATGTTTCTAATCACTCACAGACATATTTCAATTTTTTTTAATCATACCCCAACCTCTTATCACTAGTATTAATTAGTTTATCACTAATTTGATTATTTCTAGTCTATTTTATTAAACAAGCCTTCTTATGTTCAATTTCATTACCTTTTTATTATTTATACAAGTACCTTATTTCCAATTTTGTGAACTTAATTAATTAAAATGTGTGGATTGAAAACCCTCAAATAATCCCTCACTTCTAGGATATAGCTATCGCTAGGCAATCCACCCAACTATCTATTGGAAATATTGTCATTGATGTCAAAGGTTTAGTATTATTGGTGATAAAGGCCCCATTGCATTTAATGTTGTTGGTAATAAATATATCTTGGCTAATATGAGTTAATATTTATTTAATATTAACGAATATATTTTTGGTTGCATATGAGATAAAAGATGTGCCCATGGAGAAGTCGAAGAGTCACGGGATAAAGATAAAAGAAGGATGGGACGCTTTTCCAATGAAGAGTCATCTTGGGGAATACCAAGAGTCACCAAGTGAAGACAAAAGAGTAAAGGGAAAATTTCTCATGAAGGGACACTTTAAGGAATATGAAAAGTCACCAAAGATAAGGACAAAAGTGGGAAGGACGTTTTTGGTCATGAAGGGTCACCACATGACTTTTCAAATGCTTGGATATGAAGGGTCATCCAAGATTGGTGCCATTTTCCATGAGGATTGAAAGGTCACAAAGGGGGAAGGCCAAAGGTCATTTGGAAAGCTATAAATAAAGGCTTGAGTAGCCATTTGTAATATATGAGTGTGAGAGGTTGATTTGATATTGTGATATCTAGCTTAGAAGAGAAATTGTGAGAGATGAATTTGATTTGTATTTGTTATATCTAGCTTAGAAGAGCAAAGGTGAGAGAGAGAGGAAGAAGATATTGTATTGATCTATCATTTGTTGAGATAGCAACATTGAGAGATAGGTGTGTGGTATACACAAAGGGGTTGGTGCTCCTGTGGGTTGGTGCTCACAAATTGTTGCTGAGTTGGTGCTTGGAAAAGGGGTTGGTGCTCAGTAAAGGGGTTGGTGCTCATGAATAGGTGTTGGGTTGGTGCTCGGCAAAGGGGTTTGAAGCTCTTATGGGTTGGTGCTCATGAATTATAGCTGAGGTTTATACTTGGAAAAGGGGTATGGTACTCTTGTGGGGTTGTTCTCACAAATATATTTGAGATTGATTCTCTATGGTTTTTCCCACATTGGGTTTTTACATTATATATGGTGTCTCTCTCTTATGTGATGTTTATTGTTTGAATTTTATTACATATCTTGAATGTTTGATTAAGTGGAATTTTATAAAGGGAAAGTTTTATAAGATATATAATATACTTATTCACCCCCCCTCTCAGTATATTCCATGCTTAACAATTGGTATTAGAGCAGGTTCTTTTTTGAAAAGTTTTACAGCTTGAAGGCAGATCGAGAAAGCATGATGGCTGGGTCACAGGAAGGATTTTCTAAAAATAAGGCACCTTTGCTTGATGGGATGAATAATGCTTTTTGGAGCATGAGAATGAAGGTTTATTTGATGGCCCTTGGATTTGACATATGGAAATTAGTGGTGGAGGAATATGAAGAGCCACAAACATCTACAATTATTCCAACAGAAAAGAAGGCAAGTGAATGTAATGCTAAAGCTTTAAATGCTATTTTATGTGGTTTATGTGAATCTGAATTTATTAAAGTTATGAAATGTAAATCTGATCATGAAACTTGGGTAAAACTTGAGAATATTTACAAAGGTGATGGAAAGGTTTAGCAAGCTAAGTTGCAGACTTTCAGAAGGCAGTTTGAAAGTTTGAAGATGGAAGAAGAAGAAGATATAACAAGTTATCTCTTGCAAGTTGATCATATAGTAAATCAGATTCAAGGTCTTGGAGAAACATTGGAAGAGTCAACAGTGGTGCAAAAGGTTTTGAGATCTCTACCAATGATATATGATGGAAAGGTTTCAACAATCGAGAAAATGAAGAATTTAGCCAAGCTAAAGGTGGATGAGCTTCATGGTATTCTCATGGCATATGAGATGTGGACAGAACAAGATAAACCCTCAAAGAGAGAAGCAACTTTCAAGACATCAAAGAAGGAGAAAGCTAAGATTCAATAATCAAGTGATAGTTCCAGTGATGATGAATATGACAATGAAGCACTTTTCATTCATAGGCCGAAAAGAGGAACAGGTAAATATCAAGGAAAATTACCTTTTAAATGTTTTAATTGTGGAAAGATTAGACATTTTTCAGTTAGATGCCTAGATAAGGTTAAAGATGAAGAAGAAGAAAAGCCTACATACAAGAAGAATTTCAAAGGCAAATCCAAGAAGGGATTTGAGAATAAGAGTCTGTATTCTAAGGATCCTAGCTCAATTGAAGATAGTGGAGTCAACAATTCAGAAGAAGAAGATATTTTATTCATGGCCATACATGATGATGATCAAGAAGAAAAAGAGGAGGTAGCTAAAGTAGATATGGAAGGAGAACTCAATTTTACCCTAGAAGAGTTAGAAGTTGTTCAAAAGAAGAATAGAAGATTAAAGTGCCAGATCGAGAAAAATGAACAAGAGTCAAAAGAAATGATTAAAGATCTACAAGCACACTTTGAAGAAGCCAAGAAAAATGAAGAAGATCTTAAAGCACAGTTGGAAATCGCAAGAAAATATTGTGAAAGGTATGTTATTTAAATTTCCTCTTTAAAAGAAGATATTCAGAAAGTAGTCAATGATAAAATAGTTAGTGATTTAAAATTTGAGGATAGCACTAACATGTTGAATAAGATATTGGAAAGTCAAAAAGAATATTCAGATAAGACAGGGATCAGATTTGAAAAGAAAAAGAGCTATGCTAAAGCTATTATAAAAGAGGAAACAAAAAGGGGAGAAGTGAAGAATACAAAGGACATTCCAAATAGAGAAGGCTGGAAGGAACAAAGCTACAAAAGGCAATCAGGTCAAAGATATACAGACATGTCCTATTTTTATGGTTAGTATTTTTATTATAATAGATATGGTCATAAGAAATTAGAATGTAGAAAAAGAGCTAAAATTTTCAAAAATAAGGAGAAGGAAAGTCAAGTAGAGTCAAGCAGAAGCCACAACTCTTTTGCTCCTTTATCAAGCTTTAATGAAGAGACCATAGTGTGCTACAAGTGCAACAACTTCGGACACATATCTCGGCATTGCAGAAGCATGTTCGAGTCAGTCAAGAAGGATCATAGTTTCAAAGCTCCATTTATCAAGAAGAAGAATCAGAGTTTCAAAGCTCCATTCATCAGGGAGAAGGTTCAGACATGTTCATGGTAAAAGAAACAACCTAAATATTCTATGATGGTGCAGACAACTCTGCATGTGAGAAGTAAAGATCAGCCATGGTTAATTGATAGCAGATGTTTGAGGCATATGACAGGTGATAAAAGTAAGTTCATTTCTATAAAGAAGATAAATGGTGGCACAGTGGGATTTGGAGATAAAACCACTGCTAGGATAGCCGAAAAAGGTAATTTGAGTTTGGATTATGGTAAAACTAAGACTAAAAATGTTTTATATGTAAAAGGTCTTAAGCATAATCTGTTGAGTGTTAGTCAAATTTGTGATCAAGGATACACATTAAGGTTTCATGCTGAAGGTTGTGAGATTAGAAGAAAATATTAAAATGAGTTGATTGTAGATGCTCAAAGGATAGGGAACAATGTGTATGTATTGTCAGATATCTTCTCAAAGGCACGATCAAAGGATATATTCAAAGATGAGCGAGAGCAGTTAGGAGTAATTTCTATTACTTCTTGCCATTGATGATCAACATCAAGTGAGGGGGAGCTAAGTGTTAGCTCTAGGTAGGCCCTTTGCCATTGATGCCAAAGGGGAAGAATAATAGGTATAGGTACAGGTTGCTACAGTAAGGGGGAGTTACTATATGTTTTTAGATGACGGTATGTGCAAGTGACAGGATGTGGCAGTTTTAGGATTGAGGTTGCCATCAATGACAAAGGAGGAGATTGTTGTAAATATTGTCATTGATGTCAAAGGTTTAGTATTATTGGTGATAAAGGCCCCATTGCATTTAATGTTGTTGGTAATAAGTATATCTTAGCTAATATGAGTTAATATTTATTTAATATTAACGAATATATTTTTGGTTGCATATGAGACAAAAGAAGGGCCCATGGAGAATTCAGAGAGTCATGAGATAAAGACAAAAGAAGGATGGGATTCTTTTCCCATGAAGAGTCATCTTGGGGAATACCAAGAGTCACCAAGTGAAGACAAAAGAGTAAAGGGCAAATTTCTCATGAAAGGACACTTTAACGAATACGAAAAGTCACCAAAGATAAGGACAAAAGTGGGAAGGACGTTTTTGGTCATGAAGGGTCACCACATGACTTTTCAAATGCTTGGATATGAAGGGTCATCCAAAATTGGTGCCATTTTCCATGAGGATTGAAAGGTCACAAAGGGGGAAGGCCAAAGGTCATTTGGAAAGCTATAAATAAAGGCTTGAGTAGCCATTTGTAATATATGAGTGTGAGAGGTTGATTTGATATTGTGATATCTAGCTTAGAAGGGAAATTGTGAGAGATGAATATGATTTGTATTTTTTATATCTAGCTTAGAAGAGCAAAGGTGAGAGAGAGAGGAAGAAGATGTTGTATTGATCTATCATTTGTTGAGATAGCAACATTGAGACATAGGTGTGTGGTATTCACAAAGGGGTTGGTGCTCATGAATTGTAGCCGAGGTTTGTACTTGGAAAAGGGGTATGGTGCTTCTATGGGGTTGTTCTCATGAATATATTTGAGATTGATTCTCTATGGTTTTTCCCACATTGGGTTTCCACGTTATATCTAGTGTGTCTCTCTTGTGTGATGTTTATTGTTTGAATTTTATTGCATATCTTGAATGTTTGATTAAGTGGAATTTGACAAAAGGGAAAGTTTTATAATATATATAATATAATGATTCACCCCCCCCCATCTCATTATATTCCATGCTTAACACTATCTATCTAAAAAACAAGTTTGTTTTAGCTATTTCCTATTTATAGTTTTTCCTCCCAATCCAAATAGGATCTCTTCATAATATTTTGATTTAATGCATTCAAAAATAAATATATTTTTCAACCACACCTATATTTATTATCTTTTCTTTCTTCCCTATAACTTAAAATGAAAATTTACATGAAACACTAGGCATCTTGTAATCATGTGGCATATCCCAATGAGGCTACCAAGGAACTACATTTTCTCCAAGAAAGATTTCTAAATTTTCCTTCACCAAATTCTCCTCTTTAGGTTTGCATACTATAGGTACATCAAGTGAAAAGGTGATGGGGTGAGTAAAATATGAACTAGTTGGTACAGGTGGAACATAGGACTCAAAATTAGATTGAGAATGAATTGTAGGGGATCCTTTTGGGAGCTTTTGAGGAATGGGAGGTAGACCTTGGGATAAAATAGCTTTGTTTTTTTCCTTAAATTTTATAATATATTCATTAAAATATGATTTATCTTGAGGAATATCTTGATGAAGGTTGTATGGGGTGTTTTTAAGCATAGGATCTTCTTTTAGCTCTAAACCTTCCATCACACCTTGACTCAATAATTTAACTCTCAATTATAACTCTTAAATTTTATTGGATAGGATCTCTTGGAAAATTATATCTTTAATTTTATTGGCATATGCATGAGAATAAGGATTACAAGAGGGCTAACATGGAAAAGAAGAGGTCTCTTGAGGAAGGGTGGGAGGGACTTGTATAGGATCAAGTTTTTCCTTAACTTTCCACTCTTTATCTAGGATTTTATCCTCTTTATTTCCCCATGATTCCACTACCTTATTATATCTTAGGGTGTTTGGATTAGGAATATTTTCTTGATATTTTGATTAAATTTGAGGAGTGGATAAAGTGTTTAAGAAACTTGGGATCTCCTTAGGCTTGGATTTTCCACCTTGTCTCCAACTTGGAATCTCATATCTAGAGGTCCCTTTTTGAGGTAGGGATTCAATGGGAGAGGTAAATGAGGGATTATATATATTATCTAACTCAATCTACCTATCAAGGTTTGTTTCAAAAATAAGGTTTGTCTTTCCAACTCTCTCTTCTAGATGATTGGGAAAAGGATAAATTTGATAAGCTTGATTGGGTCCATAAGTAGGGTTCAAGTATCATTGATATCAATATAAGGGAGTGGATATAAGGGCTGATATATTTTATGAGGTTATTCCTCATAAAATCTTAGATTATCTTCTAAGGATGCAATGAAGCTACCTATATCTAGCATCTCACTTGTGAGACTTTGCCAATTAGCTCTCTCAATAGGTGCCCACTCTCTTTTAACCAGATCTAATGCATCTCTCACCTTATGAATGAAATGAATAAGAATATCTTGAACATGTACCCTTAGTGTGTCAAGATCCAACATGTAATTTTGATAGCCCAAGAGTGTTTGATTGAAAGTTGTAATGGATTGATTAGAGGAGTGACTAGGTTGACAATGGTCATATTAGAGTTAGTAAGAATCATATTGGAACTAGTAAGGATCATGATAAGGTTGATATGGAATTCCATAATATTTATAAACCTCACCAACTTATGTAAAACAATACTCAACACCAAATTCAACCATGAAACTTCACTAGGAAGCAAGAACACAAGGAATGATTGTCAACAATCTTCAAAAATAATACCTAGGCTACTTGACCAGGTGATGTATTCTTGGAGTCACCATTGATGTTTAGATAGATGCCTCTATCAGTTTATGTGTTGAAATATAACATAAAAAATATTTCATCTTCTTGGACTAAGAGTCCCATAGGGCATGCCAAAAACTATTTTCTCTTGTATTTTCACCCTTTGAGGAGATGTCTCAGCTCTCCTCATCCAAATGGCACAATTAAAAAAATTCTAGGTTATGAGTAGCCTAAGAACGAGGTGAATATCTAGATATGGCTAGTGCCCTTGATGTAATTATTATTAATTTGGCCTATCAAGGCCAAATTACTACCCCTATTATTCAAAACATTTCCCAGAATGGTCTAATTCCCTATATAGCTAGTCAAACTAGTGAATTATAGTCTAAAGGCATGAACAAAGGGATATGTAGGTAGTTAAGTATAAAATATAGTCATGATGAGGACCTACAATAATGTTACACAATCAAGTGTGTTCTAAGGTAAGACACCTACAATAAATTCAAAAGCATATCTCCTACTCAAAATGTCACATATAGTTATTGAGTCCTTGATAAGACAAAATGAACAATTGATCAAGCTATAGCCATTACACCTGTAGAAGATGTTCCCTACAATTGTATCCTATAAAAATTATTTGAATTATAGAACTATGTTAAAGTGAGGGATTAATTGATGGCTAAAGACACTTCATAGATATATATGATGCATGATGGATTTTTAACAATGATCACATGCACTTCTTCGATTAGGCCATCCATATAAAGGCCACCTATAACTCACAAAGGTACCTACAGTCAAGTTTGATCACTAATCAAAAATTTGCCTTAATCTAGTGTTTGAAAGCTATGGTGACAAGTAAATAATGCATCATACATTAAGGGATACATATTAAGAGGAAAGTTTCAAGTAAGTCTATCGGTCTATATAGCTACAACCATCATTAAAATTAACCTTAGGCTTATAAGCTCACTTAAAGATGAAAATATGAAAGAAAGGGATCATAAGGAGTACATGTTTATTTTTTTGGACTTTATACCAAACTTTTTGTTCAAGGGATAAAGTCCGAGGGAAAATAATTTTAAAAGGACTTTACAAGAAGTCCTAAAGAATTACAATGGACAATTTGGTGAAGAGAAAAGGTGCTTTTCAATAAAATCGAAGGGTATCTACAATTTGATAAGGTCCATTTAAAAAGTACCAAAGGGTACCTACCCTTCAAAAAAATTCAAATGACAAATTCTAGAGGGTCACTTTAGGAAAGTTTAAAGGACACTTCTATTTTTATTGAAAGGTAGAAAGACCAATTCAAAATTTTGAGGGGTAGTTATAAAAAACCAAAAGGGTATGTGCCCTTCAGGAAAGTAAATTTTCAAGAAACCCAAAGGGTATATAACCTTTGGAAAGGTCATTGGCAAGAATCCTGAAGGGTACCTACCCTTTGAAAAGGTTCATTTCAAGATTTCAAGGGATGTTTGCAAGAATCCCAAAGGGTATGTGCCCTTTGGGAGAGTCACTTTCCAAATTTTTGAAGGGACAGTTCAAATTTCTAAAGGGTCACTTTTGAAGGCATGAAGGGCTCTTTATTTAGAATTTCCTTAAGACAAAATCCTAAAAGAAATATTTCCTTCAAAAAATATGTATAAAATAAATAATTGGCAAATACCTGAGAAAAGTTTGAATGAGACAATTCCTTCAGAATTTTTATCCAAAGGAAAAGTCTGAAGGGTAAGCTTATTAAGAGATAATTTTTTTGGACAAATTGTTCATGGGAAAATGACTGAGTATAATATGGAAGAAGGATTTTGAAGGAAAAGAAAGGCTGCAGATGAAGGTGAGATAGAATACATATAGAAGCATAAGATAAGTCATAGAATATACCAAAGGAAATTACATAAGTAAGAAGTCATAGATGATTTATCTGAGAGACAAAAGTTTGAGAAAAATAGGCAAGAAAATAGAGACAAAATCCATAAATAGATAAATGCCAAATAAGTGCATGCATAGAAATGAAAAATCTAAGAATGGAAGGTTGAGAAATAACAAGGAATTCAATCTAAACATATCTCTCACTCATCAAGATCTTTATCTATGCAAGAAAGGGATATTTATAGTGGATTATTCAAATATTTAGGTGAATGTTCAATAAAATCATGCTTCTCCTTGGTTTTCATGCAATATAAAGCTTTCAACATTTTTGGTTGTTCAAGTGGATTTATTTGTTCAAGATGTGGCATAGCTTTTCATGAAAGTAGGATATCATTGGAGGTTGACTGATCTTGAGTTGGAGTTGATTATACAAGCTTGTTACACTTCTTCCTTGTTTTCCATGCAAATGGGAATATCTCTTTTTCCAGAGTAGTTTTCAAACAAATCAAATGGAGTTCCTTATTTAGATATTTGGCATAGTTTTTTGTGCAAAGGAGAAGTTTGACTTTCAATGGGCCCACCCTCCATAATTCTATGGCAACCCTGGATTCATGCATGTTTTGAGATTTTTGGAGAGTATATTGTTTATTTTAAATATTAAACCTTTCAAACTTGGCTTCACTACCATACTACTGTGCCAAAGTCTAGAAAGGCATGAAATTTTGTAAAAGGAAAAGATTTTATTGAATATTATAAATATTATAAAAGGTGTTAAGTCTTTAGTTAATTAACCAAGACTAATGATTTCATTTTTTAGAATTACACTTAAGGCTATTTTAGGTTTTGTAAAAGTTTATTTATTGGCTTAATAAATCCATTTAAAATGATCCCTGAATTTGGAAGAAAGAAATTATAGTCTAGACCAATGATCGATAAAGAATTTATGTTCTGAATCTAAGTTTTAGAAAGAAGAATAGTGTGTATTTGATTGTGCATCAATTTATAAGTGATATTTTTCTCCTTTTGTAGGTCCCTTCCTCACCTTTCTTTCTATATCTCAACCTTTTGAAGGTCATTTGAAGAGGTTTTCAACCCTTCATCTAAAATATTTATGCTTAAGGATAGAATTATAGATTTCATTTAATTATATATGTGCATTGATTTCAATAACTTTAGAAGATTTGAACAATTTAGGTGCATCACCCCATTAGATAGGAATTTTTTTAGTTTTCCCTTCCCCTTTTCATCCAAAAATCATAGTAATCAATATTTTTGAAAAATTTAAAGGGAACCACCACTCTCTAGAGGTTATTCTATCAAAGAGTCACCCACACTCTGAGAAGTTCCAATTGTATCAGTTGGAGTGAAGGTGTGCTTGCACATCTTCAAGAAAGGTACACTCTAGAGTGATAACAATTTTTGGTATGCTTGGTGGGACTAGATTGTAGTACATCATCTTTAAATCTAGTTTTTAATACTCATGTGGCTCTCATATTAAGGAAAAGGTAGATTATTTATCATAATTACAATTATCTTCATGAATTTGTAGGCTATGAAATCCCACAAAGAAAAATTTCATCATTCTTCTCATTTTCAACATTCCCAATATGATCCCCATGACCCATATCAGCCATGTAAAGAGTATATAGAGCCTTATTAGAAATATGAATATGCATAGTAGTCCTATAACCATAATATGTATGCATCTCATGTTCATCCATACGAGCCTTACCCATTCCAAGATCAATCACCCTTCCAAAACTCTCTAAAATTTCATGATGAGATAGAGAAAATGAGGAGGATAAGCCAAATTATTATTGAAGAGTTGTTAGCTTAAAAACAAGAGTTAATTGATAAGCAATATTAGTCTCAAACATCAATACCTCTTACTACCCCATATCAATATCCATGGATTTCAAATCCATCTCAGCAAGAATCATTCCCAATCATGCCTCAAGATGCAATATTTACAATACCAGAAGCTCTTAAATTGAAGTTTCTAACTTAAATTCAAATAAAACAACAAAGCATAGGATCAAATGATGAAATAAACCCTAAATTCACTATTGAAATTTATCCCTCACCCATTTCCCCTCAAAATCCCAAATCCTCTCCTTTATGGAAAATAATTCAAAAAATAGTGCAGAGAGAGGAGGTGATAATTGTAGAGGTTTAATAGCCTTTGGAGAAAAATTAGGTACCTATGGAATAACCATTGGATCTTTCTCATCTTATTGAATACTTTCAAATATATATTATGCCTATCCTAGAGAAGGAACCTATCCTTTTTGAAGCAAAAGAAGAAGTTGCAGTTGATGTAAATGGATATGGAGTATTGCATGATCATAAGGAGGACATCATCATTGACACATTTAGTGTCAAAGATGAAATTGATGAATTCAAAGAGATTTTTTATATAATTGAAGATTAGTTGAGAGTAGATGATGAAATTTAAGAAGAAAACATTTTAATTTTTCAACTTGAAGGTTTTTTCCATGATCTTATTGATCCAATAAGGGCTAACATCCATCATGAAAAAAAAGAACTTGTAGAAGTGATATAAAATGAATACCAATTAGCATAAGAAGTTGAAGATAATTTATAGCCTTGTGTTCTAATTATACTTCAAATTCAAGAGAACAAGTCTTTATATTTATTTGATATCTTCTATTTAGGTTATTCTTTACTGGAATGTGGTCCATTGTAGGATGAGAATAGTACTTCCAACAAGCATGAAGCAATTTTTTTCATAGAAGATGACATGTTTGAACATATCAATCATGGTTATCAACCTATTTCATCATATTTAGATGCTTATACACTTTTCGAAGCTAAGTATGAACACAAATAGCCTCAAGAAGTCACAAAATTAGAATCATCTCTCTTAGAGGTCAGCCTTGAAGATATGACAAAGAAGATACAAAATGATAGTCTACATGATCAAGATCAACAATTGATCATGTTATTTCAAAGTACATGAATTTAGGAACATGATGATTGGGTCTTATATCTATACGTGCAATCAATGTACCTAAGGATAGAGGTTAGAATCTTAGTTGCACCATCAAGAAGACATGAGCATCTAATTGCTCCTAGTTGCAGAAAAGAGCTATGAAGAGATGTAAAATATATTTCAAGATTCTATGGGGCATCAAATATATTTCCTTTTAATCTAAGAAGACTAACAAGGTGGACGTTGGTTTGCACACAATAGGCTACCTTTAGTTTCATTCCTCTAAGTGATTTTTAGCACATGATTTTATAGT
Organism: Torreya grandis; assembly: GCA_037957365.1. Taxonomy (NCBI): domain Eukaryota; kingdom Viridiplantae; phylum Streptophyta; class Pinopsida; order Cupressales; family Taxaceae; genus Torreya; species Torreya grandis. The sequence continues at coordinate 792,047 of JARHVA010005422.1, forward strand.
TGTTGTTTTCCCTTTTTTAATATTGTTATTGTCATTTCCTCTAAGTGCACATGTGCACATGTCATTGTTTTTAAGTTAGTTTCTTTTTTGTGTTTTGGTCTCCAAATTTCCCAATTTTTAGTGTATGTCCAAGTTTGTCATAACCAGATTTTATGAGTTTTTTGACCAACAGGCTGGTCAAACCCTAAAAGTCACCAAAATTATTAGTAATTTGACCTGTCAAGGCCAAATTAATACCCCTATTATTGAAAACTTTCCCTAGAATGGTCTAGTTCCCTATACAACTAGTCAAACTAATGAATTATAGTCTAAAAACAAGAACAAAGGGATATGCAGGTAATCAAGTATCAAATATAGTCATGATGAGGACCTACAACAATGTTACACAATCAAGTGTGTTCCAAGGTAAGACACCTAAAACAAGTTCAAAATCATATCTCCTACTCAAAATGTCACATATAGTTATTGAGTCCTTGATAAGAGCCAATGAACAATTGATCAAGCTACAACCATTATGCCTATAGAATATGTTCCCTAAAATAGTCTTGTATAAAAATTATTTTAATGAAAGAACTATGTTAAAGTGAGGGATTGATTTATGGATAAAAAAACTTCATAGATATACATGATGCATGATGGATTATGAATAATGCTCATAAACACTTCTTAAATTAGTCCATCCATCTAAGAGCCACCTAAAAATCATAAAGGTACCTATAGTCAATTTTGATCACCAATCAAACATTTACCTCAATCTAGTGTTTGAAAGCCATGGTGATAAGGAAAATAATTCATTAGTCATTAAGTGATATATATTGAGAGGATAGTTTCAAGTAAGTCTGCTAGTCTATATAGCTACAACCATAATTAAACTTAACCTATAGTCTTGAAAGTTCACTTACAAATGAAAGCAAGGGATCAGAAGCAGGAGTACAGGTTTATTTTTTTGGACTTTATACCAAGTGTTTTATCTCCCAAGTATTGTCTTTCTTATAATTCTTTTGGACTAAGTGTGGAAACAATTTATTCAAACTTTTTGTTTGAGGGAAAAAGTTTGAGAGAAAATAAACTTAAAAGGACTTTATAAGAAGTCCAAAATAATTACAATGGACAGTTTGGTGAAGAGAAAAAGTGATTTTCAAGAAACCCAAAGGGTATCTACCCTTTGGGAAGGTCCATTATAAAAATCCCAAAGGGTACCTACCCTTTGGGAAAGTTCAAAGGACAAAATCTAGAGGGTCACTTCAGGAAAGTCTAAAGGACACTTCTATTTTTCTCAAAAGGCAGAAAGACCAATTCAAAATTATGAGGGACAGTTCCAAAAGACTTGAAGGGTATGTAACCTTAGGAAAGGTCATTAGCAATTATCTCAATGGGTACCTTCCCTTTGGGAAGGTTCACTTCAAGATTTCAAGGGATGTTTGCAAGAATATTTAAGGGTATGTACCCTTTGGGAGAGTTACTTTCCAAATTTATGAAGGGATGATGCAAATTTTTGAAGGGTCACTTCTGAAGGCCTAGAGGGATCTTTCTTTTGGAAGGTCCTTAAGATAAAACCTTGAAGGAAATATTTCCTTCAAACTTTTTCTCTAAAATAAACAATTGGCAAAGGCTCAAGAAAATTCTGAATGGGACAATTCATTCAGACTTTTTGTTCGAAGGAAAAGTCTAAAGGTTAAGCTTATTGAGAGATAATTCCCATGGATAAATTTTCCATGGGAGAATGATAGAGTATAATCAAGAAGGAGGATTTCAAAGGAAAAAAAAGGTTGTGGATGAAGGTGAGATAGAATACATATAAAAGTACAAGACAAGTCATAGAAGACACTAAAGGAAATTGCATAAGGAAGAAGTCTCAAATGATTTGTCTAACAGACAAAAGTCCAAGAAAAATAGGAAGGAAATAGAGAAAAAATACATAAATAGACAAGTGCCAAAGAAGTGCATGCACAGAAAGGAAAAATCTAAGATGAGAAGGTTGAGAAATAACAAGGAATTCAATTTTAATGTATCTCTCACTCATCAAGATCTTTTTCCATGTAAGCAAGGGATATTTATAGTGGATTTGTCAAATATTTAGTTGACTATTTGAAAAAATCATGCTTCTTCTTGGTTTTCATGCAATCTAAAACTTTCAACATTTCAGGCATTTCAAGCGAAGTTCTTCATTCAAGATGTGGCATAGCTTTTCATGCAAGTAGGAGATCATTAGAGGTTGACTGATCTTGAGTTGGAGTTGAATAGATAAGATTTTTACACTTATTCTTTATTTTCCATGTAAATGGGAATATATCTTCTTCCATCTTAGTTTTCAAACAAATCAAATGGAGTTCCTTATTTAGAGATTTGGCATAGTTTTCTATGCAAAGGAAAAGTTTGACTTTCAATGGGCCCACCATCCATACTTCTACACCAACCTTGGATTCATGCATGTTTGGATATTTTTGGAGAGTATATTATTTATTTTAAATATTAAACCTTTTAAAATTGGCTTCACCACCATAATTCTATGCCAAAGTTTGGAAAGGCATGCAATTTTGTAAAAGGAAAAGTTTTTATTGAAAATTCTAAATATTTTAAAAGGTGTTAAGTCTTGAATGAATTAATCAAGACTAATACTTTCCCTTTTTATAAATACACTTAAGGCTATTTTAGGTTTTGGAAAAGCTTATTTATTGGATTAATCATGCCATGTAGAAGGATATCTAAAGTTGGAAGAAACAAATTGTAAGATGGACCAATGATTGATAAAGAATTTCTATTTTGAATCTTAGTTCTATAAAGGATAATAGTTTGTATTTGATTGTGCATCAATGTATAAGTGAGATTTTTCTCCTTTTATAAGTCCCTTTCTCACCTATATTTATTTATCTCAACCTTTTATAGGTCATTTGAAGATGTTTTTAACCCTTCATATGAAATATTTATGCTTAAGGATAGAATTATATATTTCATTTGATTATATGTGTGCATTTATTTTAGTAACTTCATAGGATTTGAAAAATTTAGGCGCATGCATCCTACTTAGACAAGACTGAGTATAACCCTGACTATATTTCCTACCTTGGAGGGGACACTTGTAGGTAAAATTATATGTATTAGGATTTTAAGATATTAAATAATCATTATTTAATCCTCCCAATTTTATCTTCATCTATTCCCTTGCTTAACTTCACTCTTTGGGGTTTGAAGTGCTCCTAAGGCCAGTCACAATTAGCTAACTATGTATTCTGCCTCTTTGATTTATGTGTGTATCTATCTAATAGGACCTTCATCATGATGTGTAGAGACCATTATTGAATATTAAAGTTCAAATATTATATAATTTTACCTATATTCATCTTGTATCATCTAAATCATCACCAAGACACCATGCCTAGGTCACTGTCTACCTACTTAGTTGTAGGTGCTCACTTTCCTATGAAGGGACACCTATAGGTGTTTATGAAGCTTAAACACCAAATATCAACATCATAATAGTGATATTAATGATAAATTTTATATAATTAAATCAATATGACCATGATAACATGAGATTATGTTCCATTTATAACCTTAGGATGTCAATGGCCACCTAAAAGTGAATTCCTGTAGATATGAATACAGGGTTTTAATGCTTTAAAAGGCACCTTTGAGTCCACAAACAATCAAGATCCATGAATCATATTTAATTAATTTTTGGAATATCTCTTCTCCATGCTATATGCTACAAGTTTTACCTATCTAGATGTTCCAGAACTCTTTTCAACCTTATTATAGTATATCTATAAAAGGGTTTGGACCTTTATTTTTACTTTTTAGGGAAGAAGTCACTGAGTTCAGTCCTTATTTATTGAAAGATGATATACACTAACATTTATACATTTTAAACCTTAAAAATGTATGAAATGTTCAACCCAAATTTTATGATTCAATATAAGGCCTTACCATATTCCAACTTCCCCATTTAAAGACCTTAATATCTTTGTGGTACAACCTATACGTGGGAATTTGAATATAAGGCAATGAGCATGAACTTTGGATAGTATGCAAGTTAAAATGGTTTATGATAAATTTAAAACCATCACCAAGTGTTCAAATGGAATCCTATTAGTCTTAAAATATTTAAACACCTATCTAACTTTCCATCTTAGCATGATGTCATCAAGGAGACTCTGTAGGTGTGTATGAGTTGTATGTAGGCAATGCACATGGAATGGAGTAGAATATGTTGATGAATGGTCTCATGAACAAATTAAAATCATTATAAATACATAAAATTAATGTTTGTACTTATGATAATCTTTATACAAGTCTCAAAACCTTTTTTCCCAACATAAGTTCTTGCAAACACTTGTTACAGAGCACACAAGGTAGCTAGTTACTGTTTGTGTGGTGCATGAGCTATAAACCAACCTTGCATCTCCTTAAAAAATTCAAATGAAATATTATTAGATCCTGATGACCTAAAAAAATTGATACACCTTCATTACAACTCAATGAATAATCAAAAAATCTCTATACATGTGCTTGTAAGTGGGAATAAGTGAAGAGTTAACTATGAGGAATGTAAAGACTAAAATTTGCTCAAAACATGATGTGATGAAACCAAACATGAAGAGAGGAAGTATTATGGAATTTATTTATTTGAAACGTCACATCCCATTACCATGAGACCTCTATAGAGAAACACATATTTTGTAACAAGGAAAACTTGACTGGAGCTTCATATGGTGACACCTTCCTACAACATGAGATAACATTCTCATCAAAGCACCATGAAACACGAAACCAAATGTGAAGATAATTTGAGAAAAGATCCAAAGTATTATGGAGTCAACATTGGCAATTTTATTATATGGACCTATCTAAAATAGAGCAAAACCTATAGGGTACAGGAAATTGTGAGAAAAAAAACATAGTCACCTTGTTAGAGATGGTTCATAAATAATGGTTGACCAATCATAGAAATTTTATTATGGAAATTAATCTCTTTGAGTTTAATACCACATCCAAAAAAAATATGATCTGGAACCTCTTCTACTGACCGTACCAAGCATGAACCTTCTAACCACTTTTGTGTGTCTAAAAGGGTGAAGAAGGAGTATAATGATTTTGGGAAATTATTAGCACTTAAAAATAATTTAAAGCACTGAAATTAGTCTTATGGATATGAAGATACATTCCATCACCTTATACCATGTGTCACCCTCCCTCATAGGCCGTATAACTGCCAAACTCCCTCTTTTTCAGTTGGTTTCTTGAATTTCAATTAGATAACCTATAATATTATGATGATATTGAAATTATTGATAGGTAATATGAATTATTGTATGTTTTAAAGGAAACTAGGACACTTGGACACCTTGAAAACCATACCACTCGCATTTATGACCCTGAAATGCCTACTAAATGACTCAAAATGGCATATAAACTAATACAACAATGACCAAGGATAAAAAGGCATAAAATGAAATAAAAATACTTATAATATACCCCATTATAAAATTTTATACCCATAAAACATCTAAAAATTCAAATTTTTACCTAAAGGGATCCCAATTTAACTTGTAGGGTCAAATTTGGTCATGTACTACACACCATATTGATAGATATTAACTGATTCAATAGAATTTTTATGATTTTAAATTTCCTACCCCTTCACCAAATAAACCTCATGATCTATCTCATTTTAAAATAAAGGTTCCTCCTCCATAACCTACACCTTTTCATAGATCTAAAGATACTAGTCAAATTTTGACACCACTATATGACATTGAGTATCCCACATAAGAGGTACCACATGGGCATCATTATTCCTATATAATACCTACATTATCTATATAATTATGTGACATGAAGTCTTTTCATGACTTTTTATTAAGATTTATGAGACGTTGATTAATGTTAGAATTCAAACACACAAGGATGTATTAAAAGTTATGGATGATATTTTCCATGAGATTTATCATTATTGTTTATGAACACATCATGGTGTTCTATCACATTATTACATGATTTGTATTTTATTTATAATTATTTATAAATCTTACTCTTTACTTATCATTTAAAAATGGTCTCATGGATTAATTTATTTTTCATGGATTAACTTAAAATATATTATGACTTAAATTATTGTCTTATGGATCAATATTATTTGCATGGATTAATATATTTTGCATGCTTTAAATTTTTTATTTTACATGGATTAAGTTTTATCTCATTTTCTCTATTTTAGTCTTAAGTAGATGCTTGTTATGTTATTTTCCTTAAAATTAAGATAGTTATTATTGTGACATGATTCTCAAAACCACATCCCCTTAAATACCCTATCTTTACCATATGATTAGTTAGAAACCATACTTATCATTGTATCATTACATACATAGATATATTTTATCTCCATTGATTCTTTTTATCTCCTATTCACACTACACACATATACAATTGAGACTTGTCATCACATACTGGTTTGTAGGCAAGCCTAGTTATTTAGTAAAACATATCAATATTTCTAGGTATCTTGTCTGCTATAACCAAAAGATAAACTCATTTATGTTTGTCACTTATATCACTCATGAATTTTTATTCTAAATATGTATGTAAGAGGAATCAAACTATACATAAAAGGTTAAAATCCAAATCATTTAAACAAAATAAAATGATCAAAAGGTAAAATTGAACTTTCAAAAGTCAAAATCATACCAAAAGATGTGATTCATATCTAAGCACATCTCTTATTGCTAATCAAAATTTTAAACTCCATAGTTGGCCTCAAAATATAATTGAGGTTTATTAGGGTGTGGTAGGCTACTAGATTGGGATAGAATATTTCAAAATTATCTATAGTGATACATAATTTCTCTTGTAAGTACCTAATCCTCACAGTATAGTAACATCTCTATATGGCATTCTAAGGAATGGTGAACATGTTGTGGGAAAGAAGGTCTAGTTCAATTTTCTTGTATATATAACCTTCATTATTTGATATTATTATTCCAATTTTTTCCCATTAATTTTTATGCTTATTATTAAAAGATATATTTTACAGTTGGTGATCACTAAATTCTTAATATTCCTATTTACATAGTATGTCTCATGCCTACTATGGTTTTATTACACATTGATATGTTATTATTTTTACACTCCTTAATTTCACTACAACAATCTAAATATTCTTCTTTAATGAACATGATTTTCTGACTGATCATACCCTTAAGGTTTTCCTTAGGTGAGTTGTAGTGTGAGATGTTGTATATAAACAAGACTTACTCATAAATATGTCCTTTTAAATATTAGCATTTACCTCATTTATTTTCCCTTTGTGATTTGTAGTATAAAACCTTGTATAAGACCATTATTTCCTCACAAAATATTCCTAACACTTCTATAACAAGAATAATCACAAAAATAACTATCAATCATAGTTTTTACATCCTATTTTACTTACCATTTTGTATTACATGCTTCTCAACTTGATTTGGTGTGTTCTAAATTTTGATTTACTCATCACCTAAATATATCACATCTTCATTTAATATGTTCTATGTTTTCTCAGTTTCAATATATTTACATTTTACACATGATTTCCACTTGTTTTTTTTTAGGAATTAAAAGAATACAAACTAGATTTAAATCAACATTAAATCACATAGCTAGATTTTATATGTGAAATCAGATCTAATTATACACTAACATTCATCATGGAAATAATTCTTCAAATCATAGTTAAATGAAAGCATAAATGAAGAGAAAAAAACAAAAATAACACATTACACATATCTACCATGCTTCACCCAATGTGGGATACATCCACCAAGAAAGTCCTCAATAAAATCTGTGACCAAAAAGTGATTACAAAGAACCTCTCATAGAGATAGAATATATCCTATATAAAATGCTACACATATGCTATGTTGGACTTACACCTACACATACACAATACTATATCACAAGTTGCTATACCACACCTTATAAATAAACACCTACACTTTAAAAAAAAATCTACACTTTGATTTTATCTCTCAAAATCCACCCCCTAAAAAACTTCACATCACTTTGAATAGTCACACCACACCTATATATATATATATATATATATATATATATATATATATATATATATATATAATGAGGAAAAAACACCAAACAAGGAGAATTATACAATGATTATCTAAGATACACATTATCCACTAGGTAATACCTCTCTTTCTCCTAATCAAGCTTATCCACAAGCCCACCTAAGGAGGAACTCACCATCCTCATCTGTCCTTCTCCAAATGACACATTTTATAAAGACATGTGATCACAACCAACTCCTTGAAACAAGGAATTCATTCCCTTTTCCAATAAATAACTAGATCTCTAGGATCAAAGAAGTCAACATGGAAAATGGGCATCTAACAACTAACTCCACAAAACATGTAATTCATAGAAATTAGAAATACAAGGAATATTCTACTCACATGTGGAGCAAGGTTACATAAAAAGTGGAATGAGTAAAAATTTACTCCCCATATTTATGGATCTCTCTAAGCCCCTAAAATATATCCCTATGGTCATGTGATAGAACCAAAGGGATCCACACTCAACAATCTCCCACTTGGATACCTTTTCTCTTGAATAGAATCTATCACTACTCCATGAGCACTAAGGCCAACCAAATCTAAACATAGTCTCAATTTATCTAATATGACCACCTTGGTAATCATATCCATAATATTATGGATAGTATGAATCTTCTTTATCTTCACCAAACTCTCCTCCAAAGCTATCCTGATGAAGTGATCACATAACTAAATATGTTTCATTCTCATTTGAAGAGTAGAGTTATTTGCCAAATGAATAACACTCTGACTATCACTGTATAGTAACCCAACTTCCTATTCATGCCCTAACTCTCAAATCAACTCTTGTAACCAAATCATCCCCTTTCTAACCTTTATGTTTAATAAAGCCATAACCTTCTATATCCTATAAATCTAATTAACCACTATATATTAATAGTAAATATATAAATTATCATACTCCTCCTACTATAAATATCCCCTACCATATTTGAGTCCACATAACCATGCAAAGTGGTATCTAATCCACCATAACATAAAGCAAAATTCATGGTTCCTCTCAAATATTAAAGAATCCATTTCACTGCTTATCGATGCTCATAACCAAGATCACTCATATACCTACTCACAACTCCCACTACTTGGGTAATATCCAACCTAGTACAAACCATGGCATACGTCAAGCTTCCAGCTACTGATGAGTAAAGTACCTTAGAAATCTTTAGATTTTTAACCTCCATCTTGGGACACTGGTCCTTTGACAATCTAAAGTGGCTTGCCAAAGGAGTACCAATAGATTTATCATCCAACATCCTAAACCTTTCCAAGACTTTCTTTACATACTCTGACTAGGATAAAACTAGCTTCCTCTCCTTTCTATCATGATTAATCCAAAGGATCTGATTCACATCACCCAAATCCTTCATAAAAAAGGACTCACTAAGTTATTTTTTGACTATATGAATATGTTTTATGTTCTTCCCTAAAACTAACATGTCATACACATAAAAGAATGATATAATAAAGGAACCATCATAAAAATGTTTGATGTACACACAATGGTCAAAATTACACTTTTGATATCATTATTCCAACATAAAATAAGCAATTTTTTTATACCATTTATATGGAGCTTGTTTCAAGCCATACAATCTCTTCTTTAGTCTAGACACATAGTTTTCCTTCCTTTTGACCTCATATCCTTGTGGTTACTTCATATACAAATCTTCATCCAAATTACCATGAAGAAAATTAGTTTTCACATTTAACTATTCTAAGTTCAAATCCTTAACTTCAACTAAACCAAGAATAGTCCTAATAGTAGTCATTTTTATAATAGGATAAAAATTCTCATCAAAATCAATACCTAATTTTTGTGCAAACCCCTTGACCACCATCCTATCCTTATACCTTTTTCTCCCTTCATCCTCTTTTTTTATTCTAAAGATCTAAATATTTGGCAATGCACTCTTACCCTTGGGTAGCCTTGCCAAATCCCATGGTTGGTTCTCCATGAGAGATCTATGCTTCTCATCCATGGGTTTATCTCACTTTATCTTGGCAACACTCTGGTTCTCCATTTTCAATGAATAACAAATAATTTAAATGAGAAAAAATTCTATGTTCTCTTATTACTATAGAATACATTCTTACAATATGAGTTTGGGGTCCTTGTGTAGAAGGTTCATTAATTTATTCACTAGATATTTTGCCATCCATAATGTCATCCAATACTATGTAATCTTTATGTTCCTATTCCTATTCTTGTAACTAATTATTATACATGAATTTTTTATTAAAGACTACATCTTTAGACCAAAATATTTTCTTATCTTTAATTCTCCATAAATTAAAACCAAATTCATCCTTACCATAACCAACAAATGTGCTTTTTTCTAATTTTTCCTCTATCTTGTTCCCATCCTATTTCTTAATAAGAGTAAAAGCCTCACATCCAAAGACTCTAAGAAAAGAATAATCAACATTATTACTAGACCAAGCTTTTTTAGGAATGCCTCCATCCAAAGGCATATAAGGCCCTCTATTAATCAAATAAACTACCATGTTAACTGCTTCTACCCAAAACTATAAAGGCAACCTTGTAGTAACTTCATTCTCCTAACATGTTCTATTATTATTTTTTTCATCCTTTTAAATACCCCATTCTACTATGGAGTTATTGGAACAATAATTTTCCTATGGACTCCATTTTTATAACAATAATCAAACAAAATAATACAATAATACTCACCTCCCTTATCTAATCTAAGACATTTCAACTTGAGACCTATTTCATTCTCAACCAAGGTTTGCCACTTATTAAAAATGTCAAATACATCATATTTCCTTTTAATTAAATAAACCCAAAATTTCCTAGTTTCATCATCAATAAAAGTGACATAATAATTGGAACCACCAATAAAATATATTTGAGCTAGTCCCCATACATCTAAATGTACCAACTCTAACTTGTGCTCTTTCTTTATGGGTCCAACCTTTAGGAACTTAACCCGATTTTGTTTCTCATACACACAATCCTCACAAAAGTCTAAATCAATATATTTTAATCTATGCAACTTGTCTTTTAAGATCTCCATGCCCTTATGACTCATATGACCAAGCTTATAGTGCCAAATAGTTGCATTTCTATCTCTAGAAACTAAATCACAAGAATCAAAATTACTAGTCAAATATAAAGTGCCAAATTTATTACCTCTCAAAACCATAAGAGCACTTTTGGTAACTTCCTAAGAATATGTAGTAAAAATTACTGAACATCTGTCACTATCTAATTATTCCACTGAAACCAAATTCCATCTTAACATAGGCACTTGTCTAACATATTTAAGTATCCATGTGTTCACATTCTATATTTTAACCTAAACACAACCTTTCCTTACTATCTTATTTATTTCATCATCACCAAGATAAACATGTCCTAAATTTTCTTGAACATAATTAGTAAAATAATGCCTATGTGGGGTGGCATGAAAAGAAGCCCCTAAATATAATACCCAAGACTCAAAATAACTATCCATAAAAAGAATTAAGGCATCATGACATGATTTAACTAATGTCACATTTACCTTATTTGTTTCCTCCTTATTGGAATTTTAATCTTGAAGTGACCAAAAATCCTTCTTCGAGTTTCCACTCTTCCCATAATGCCAGTATATCATCTTGGATATAGATTTGGATTTAGATCTACCTTTTAACTTTCTATGGTTACCTTTTCTCTTATCTTTTTACCTCCCTCTAGTATCAAAATAAAAATAATTACCTAAAGATGATTCACCATTACTTTTCCTTCACATTTATTTTCTAAGAATCACATCTATAACATCCTAAACATTCAAGCTTCCCTTGGTAGGGACTGCATTACTCATAGCCATAACCAAACTATCCCAACTATTAGGAAAAAAACATAAGATTAGAAAATATCTAACTTCATCATCAAAATAAATTTATAATAGAAGTGAGCATACTTAAAACCATATTAAAATCATTTAAATGATTATAAATAGAACCATTCTTAGACATTTTCATATTAAACAATCTTTCCATAAGAAAATATTTATTTGAAGCAGATGGTTTCTCATACAACTTTCTAAGTTTATCCATAAGATCCTTTGTAGATTTCTCGTAAAAAATGTTAAATGAAATAAAAGATGAAAGGCATAATTTAATGGCTCCCAATGCCTTTCTATCAAGCAATGACTAATCTGCATCACTCATACTTATAGGTTATTCTCCTTTCCCCTCTAGGGGGAGATGAAGCTCCTTCTGATATAAGTAATCTTCTATTTTCATTTCCCACTAACCAAAATTCTTACCATAAAATTTATCAACTCTAAATATGATCTATTCTCTTATAGATCCCACTCAAGATAATAATCCTTACTGTGATTTACCACTTTAGGATAAACACAACCAAAGCTTTGATACCAGTTGTTAGGAATTAAAAGAATATCAACCAGATTTAAATCACCATTAAATCACATAACTAGATTTTAAATGTGAAATCAGATTTAATTATGCACTAACATGCATAATAGAAATAATTACTCAAATCATAGTTAAATGAAATCATAAATGAAGAGAAAAAAACAACAATAACACATTACACAGATCTACCATGGTTCATCCAATGTGGACTAAATCTACCAAAAAAGTATTTAATAAAATATGTAACTGAAACAAGATTAAAAAGAACCTCTCCTAGAGATAGAATATATCCTATATAAAATGCTACACCTAAACATGCACAATATTATATCATAACTTGATATACCACACCCTATAAATAAACACCTTAACTTTGTAAAAATATCTGTACTTTGACATTGTCTCTCAAAAGCCATACCTTGCAAAACTTCACATCACTCTGAATAGTCACACCACACATGTATATATAAAGATTAAGGAAAATTTTATCAAATAAGGAGAATATAGTGCTTATCCAATATAAACATTATCCACTAGGTAACACCTCTCCTCTACCTAAGTAAGTTTATCCACAAGCACACCTAAGGAGGAACTCACCATACTCATTTCTCCTCCTCTAAATGGAACATTTTACAAAGACATGTGATCACAACAAAATCCTCGAAATAAGGAAGTCATTCCATTTTCTAATAAATAACAAACTCCCTAAGATCAAGGAAGTCAACATGGAAAATAGGCATCTAACAACTAACTCCACAAAACATGGAATACATAGAATTTAGAAATACAAGGAATATTCCACTCACATGTGGAGCAAGGTTCCACAAAAGGTGGAGTGGAAAAAATGTTCTCTCCACATGTTTGGAGCTCTCTAGGCCCCCAAATATATCTCCATGGTCATGTGATAGCTCCACACTCAATAGATTTGATGTTTTTTTACCAATTTCACTTGTATTACATACTTTTCAAATATTGATTTAAGTATATTTTATAAAATCCTTTTATTTTGTCTATTACAAATTTATAATCATGATTTAGTGTGTTATATATATTATTATATTATCTAATATATCATTTCACATTTTTAAATTTTACATTTTATTTTCTTCTATTATTCTTTTTATCCATGCATTTGTTCAAACATTTCTAGAAAAGAATCCAACATACATCACATATTTTCTCATAGCATATAACATAAATTAAAAAAATGTGTTAGAAATAAAATTTATACATCCATAACATCCATGATCAATATAAAACAATAAATATGAGCTATGTATATGTGTGTGTGTGTATACATACATACATACATACATACATATATATATATAGGTATATATATGTGTGTGTGTGTGTGTATGTATATATGTATATATATATATATATATATATATATATATATATATATATATATATATATATATATATATATATATATATATATATATATATATCCAAGTTTTTGATATAATAAATCATGATACAAGTATAAAAATATAAACAAATGTATAGTTGTAGACCACCCTATCCATCTGGTGGCTAAGCGACACTACCCATAGATGCCTATGACTATTGTTTCAAAATAGTCTACTGTAATGAATTTGTTTGAGAATTAAATCTATCAATATTTACTTATAGATTGGCCACCTAGGCCTATACACATCTTAGCTCTCTCACCATAGCCATATGAGCAGTTTACTCTTAGACTACAATTTTCCATGCATGTAGCTCCCCATATCTAAATCCAAGTGGTAGTTATGTGATGTCTCCTCATGTCTACATCTCTTGTGTTTCCTCATAATCAAATCAAAACTATCATATATTGGGGTATATGGTATAATAGGATCAGCCATAACAGTAATATCATGATGCAATAATACACCATCCAAAATATATGATGTGTAGATTGTACTAACACAATCCATATGCAATCATCTTTAATAGTATTTTAAGAAAATTAAATAGATATTAGATCTCACACACACACACACACACATATATATATATATATATATATATATATATATATATATATATATATATATAACATCTTAACAAAATATCTATCTAAAAAAATATACAAATACAACTAAATATCTAGTCATCTATCTACTACTAAAATAAATGCCAAACAATCACCAATAATATTATCACCCACAACAACCTACCCTTCAACACAACCACCAATTTACTCCACTAGAGCATGCCTCTAAGGTGATAAAAAATTAGGAAAAAGAATTTTATCATCCCATTATCCCCTTAGGATCCATCACTCTATCAGCCAACTTTGTGTCACCTATGCTAGGGATATCCTTGCTCAACTACCTCCTCTTATTCCTCCACCACCACTTTTCAATGTATCTATCACCATGGTGATCATGGTGACAACTTTAAATCTTATTATGGCTTAATAATTTACACATCCACATCCTAAACATTAGATGCAACCATATATACATTTGTAATCACTACCTCCTTAACAGCCATAATCATTACTCTCTACTATCATCATTATCTAGTCCATGATCTTGATCAATGTAATTTAATCATAGGTACATCAATAGTTACTCTTACACCACCATTTCCCCTTCAAATACCTAAAATTTAATGCCCAATACTCATGTACTAATATCAAATTAGTTAGATGTGGTAAACCTAACTATCCAGGTAGGTGATCAATAGGATGTGGTTCCACCTACCACATATAGTGTCTAGTAATATGTATAGGGTCTAATCTAAGAGAAATAGTAGGCCAAGTCAACTAACTATCCATAATGTTTGCATAATATTGACATACAATATCACTTTGAGTAAAATTTTGTAGTGCTAGGTATGTGGTATAACACATATCACATGATCTTATTGCCATCTAAGCACATGAGGTAAGCTATCATTGATATCATGGGGCAACCCAGCTAGTTGGTACATAAAAATTATCTCACATATCTAGCTACTATAAGAACAATGGGGCACATAGTATTATGCCCATGAGATACAATGCCATACATGTCATGAACTAGCTATATCCAAATCACTGACCCTAGTTCATATAAAGTACCCTACTCTAAAATATACTGACACAAGGTGAATACACATAATGTCACTATCCCATTTGACTTGTGACAAAGCACGTGTCATGTCATAAGGTCAATAATCACATTTCAGATATCTAGAATGGTCAATACATAAACATCAAACAATTCTATATTCAAATCCTCAAAATATATCTTGGATCTAGTCACCCATAGGGTTAAGACTCATCTCTCTATCTTTGTCTCAACAATATCATATATCATGAGAGTCCTAATAATAAGAAGTCTATGAAAAGCATGGACATACTCTAATATTATACCAACCTCTATAGTATCCCCATCCACCTCTCATCATAAAATGTTGGTTAGTCACTCCCATGCTCCTAAGAATATAACAACTAAGTCAACATTAATTAGTATCCTATGCACTTCCATGATCCCACCAAAACCTAATGATGTTAAATGTGCACAATCCTCTACCATTAATCTATGAAGTAGATGGGTAATCATTCCACATCTATAAAGTGCCAAAGTCTTTGTCACCTCTATAAAATGTTAAACAATAAAGCATGTATCAATTTCTTCTCTAAACATACTATCAACATTAATCAAAACTACATTTGAATCAAAATTAAATACTTCATCAGCTTCTTTTTGATATTTTTATACCACTTTATACTAAGTCATCTAGGTAGTCAAATATGTTGGCCAATGTCAAAACATTAATTCTACATTGGCCACATTGGACTTAGTTGGCTAGCTCACATAACTAAGTCAGCCAACTATTATGCATTCAAATAAGTCATTCTACATTGGCCACTTCATACAAAGTCAACCACATTTTAAAATTACATTGGCCACATTCCTACATTACTCCATTGGCCAATATGTATGTAGTTAAACACTTAAATATTAATAAATAGATTAGACCTCCTTTATTCAATCAACCATTCATGAACAAACTACATTATCTACTTGTTACGTAGTCGCCCACCCTATTGCACCTTCACTTTTTGAACTAGTCAACCTAGGTGACTTTGTTTAAATTCTATGATGATTTTTAACTTATTTATCATTAATGCCTTAGGCATTTATGACTCATTTTTCTTCCTGCCCATTGACTATTATAATACCTACTCTACCCCAAAAAATCTTAGGGAAAATTATGCTACATGGATTGATCCCAGAACCTAACTTTCCAATCAAAATTGATAAAAAATAAAAATTTAAGGCATCACTTACCTAAGCCATGTTAGAATCTACTATTAGGCATCCCTCACCTTAATTTTTCCATCTTTGAGATGGTATATATTCTCACTCTTTTGGGTCTCATAGCTTTATTTTTATCAAAATAGTAAAATTATAAATGAATAGTTTAAAATCTTATTTACATTTTAAATTTACAAATTCTTTAATTGTTAATTGTTTTCTAAAAAATTCTAAATTTTTCTCATAACTATTTTTTACTAACTCTTTTTCCAAACCATAATATATTCTAGAATCTTGACACAATATATATATATATATATATATATATATATATATATATATATATATATATATATATATATATATTATAACATATATTTTTGCAAAAATTTCAAATTTTAACTTATTTTTCAGGTCTGCTCAATGTTCTCTACATTTGGACACCTCTTCCTCTCTCACATGACTTCCATTCTATAGTAACAAGGTAAGTAAAGGTATGTATTTTTTTATTTTTTCCTTTCATTTATCATTATGCTTTATAATGTAATTTTTTAGCCCAACATTATGCATTTATATGTTATTTTCCCAAAGCACCATCCTATGTTATAACTAAGTGGCACATGATTATCTTTGAGTGGGGTATATGTATACACATAATATTTTTATACTTTATCAATTAATAATGATTTATGTCTTAAAGGAACCTATTAAATCTCAATCTCTCTAGGTGCATGCCTTAAAGGGTACATGAGGAAAGGGGTTGGTAGACCTTTGGTTCTTTGTAGGACTATTGGCCCCTATACCACCACCTAAAATCATCAAAAACCTACTTATACACTCGTCTAAGAAAATAGTTGTCTAAAATATCCCCTACCTAAGTAAAAATCCCCCTCTATCACTTTTCCTACTACATCGACTAAGTTGACACCGGTTTAGGTTTAACACACATTAAAGAATTTTGTGGGCCCAAGTTGATGTAGATCAAGACCTAACAACTCTATTTCTTGCCTAAAAAAGTGGATTGGGTTGAATTCTTCATTTAAATTCTTGGGAGGATTTAGGGTCAATTTATGGCTATAAATACCCTCTTAATTTTATTTATAAATATAATATTATTCAATTGTGTATCATTACTACTCGTAAAAATGCTTATACAATCAATAGGAGTTTTAATTATTTATGTATTTACCTTAAAGAAGTAACATTGTGCTTGTGGAGGTCTTTAATTCATAGGATAAGTCTTATAGCCTAGAGTTGAATTTTCTTTGTGATCCTTATAATCCATGATAACCTCTTACAAAGTACCATTGACCAAGGGAGAGATTGAGGCACAACAGGTTCACTTCAATAAGGTACGTATATTCCTGGCCCTTCATATTTTGATAATTAGATATTGTAGAGCTAATATATTTGAAATGTATCTCTCCTTACTTGGATTATTTGAATGTTATTTTATATAAAATTGTCTTTGCAAGTTTATTATATTCCCCATTTGTGCCACAAGTTTTGATGAGCACTAGATTAACTCGCATATACATTTACTAGATTATCTCACATAGTCATTTGGTATATTAACTTTGTTTCATATTATTAAAATCATAAGACCTAGCTAGGATTATCACAAAATGGCATTTGATTAAAGGCCTTCAAATCTATGATTTCTCATTGTGTGATAAGAAACCCCTTATATAGGTTTAGCAGATCCATTATTGGTCATGAATCCATTATAAACATATTTCCAAGTAGACTTGTTTGTTGATTACCTTCTCCAAGCTTGAATATTATTGAGTAAGACAAGTTACAGATCTTTATAGTTTTGCTTGCATATAGATTTATTAAACATTCCTTTATTTTATAAAAAAAAATTAGAAAAATATCATCCCATATAAATTTAGTGTCCTTTTTTAGAAAATGCATGAAAGGTATTTTTTTTCATCCAATTGAGAAATGAAATGCCAATTTTCTAGAATTTTTCCTTTTAAGAATCATAACTATTTTGAGTTAGTTGGCGGTGGAATCTCAAAAATATAGTTTCCTTTTTTTGGGTTAAACTGTATGACCCATTGAGAAATAATTTATCTCATTAGTTTTTCAAAAGATAACCCAAAATCACATATTTTGGATTTGGTTGCACATTAAATTTTTGCAAACATCTAAATTTTTATCATAAATTTATAACATGATCTTGTCACTATTTTAATTTTTCTAGTTAATCATTGAAATAAGACTTGATGGTTTTATGAATGAAATCATGAAAAATATGTGTCATTTCCATTTGATATGTGCTCCTACATTTTTAAATCCTAAAGTCATGGAAATATAGAAAAAGGTTCTCCATGGGGTGGTAAATGCTATCTTTTCTTGATTTTCTAGGTTAATTTTAATTTGGTTGTATTTTGAAAAAACCATCTATGAATGAAAATGTCTCATCCCAGATTATAGAATCAATAATCATGTCACTTTTGGGTAATATAAAAACATATTTTGAACAATATTTATTTAGGTCATGATAATTAATGTAACATCGAATATCGCCATCATGCTTAATTATAGGTACAATATTATAAACTCAATCGGAATGTGCAATGGATCTTATGAAGCTTACATCTAAGAGTCTTTGAATTTCATACTTTACCAATAGTGCTACTTTGGGATCATTTTATGAATATTTTTTAATTAGTTTTACATTTAGATATAGTTATATATTGTACATTTTCACTGATGGATCTATTCTAAGCATATATGAGTAATCCCAAGTAAGTAATTATGGCTAATGATGTAGGTCCTATTGATAGGTTTTACCTTCAACATCATGCATCATTATAGTGAGTAATATAGATCGATGATTTTTATCTATTCCAAAGTTATATTGTATTATTTATTCATTTATCAAAGTGGATCATTTTATGATATATGGTGTATTAAGAACCATGTTAGGTACATCATGTTGTATATTGGCATCATTGATATCACCAAAGTAAGCATGAGAAGATGTGTCATGAGGAAAAATATTATTATAATATAAAGAAGAGAGATCCTAATATGCTCCCAAGCACTCTATTAATGACTCATAATTTGAGAACTCATCTAATTTCCAAATTTCTAGTGAAGCATTGTTATCAATCAAATCAGGGATTAACCATTGTCGACTAATAGTAGAATTAAGTATATGAAATAATTTTTATTTGGATCTTAAAAAACAAGGTCTACTATAGGTGCTTTATTTTTTATCTGTATATTTTATTGAAAACCCCAAACCTTGATGATTTGTATTATTGGAAGAGGAAATAGGTTGGGTTATACATTGTTCATTTTTTACTAATCCTTTTCCTTTATAACCATGTTTTAGAAAATATTGAGTGAAAAAATCATAATTATAGGATTGGGGTGGATGAGTATTGATTAGTTGGACCATCATAAAATGTTTGAAGGGATAAATATCCATTAGACACATAAATAAATCCTTGGTGGATAAATTTTTGGGCATGCATTAAATTTTATGGAACTAAATACATTTCATGTATCCAAGGACATCCAAAAATAATGATGTAAATTAAATAATTTGACATAACTTGGCATAAATTAGGTAATTTATGGTTGGTCACAATTTATGATCCTCAATAGAAATAAATATTAGATTAAATGATTTGATGGGACAAAGGGAGATAACAACACATGGGACACAATGTCCCCTCAATTTTACAATTTAAATGGTTGAATCCAATGGATGAGAAATTTTCAATCATTTAGCCAGGTGAGCAATGGAAATTAACCATTAGATGTTTAATCAACTCTATTTTTTCTAAGAATTATTTTTGATGTTTTATTAAGTCCTTTTACTTCCTCGTTTACATAGGTGAAACTCTATAATACAATGGAAAAAGTATTCATCTCAAAGAAGATAAAAGGGGAGAAATAGTAGGGTAGAAAAGTAAGTAGTTCCTTCACTGAAATAAGATTTTTAATGCTAAATATTTAAATCATGCTCGATCATAATTATACCATTGTGTACTAGGTTTAGCTATAACACAAACTAAAGTAAATCAATGGGTAGGATTCTAAATAATTAATTAAACATATTACTATGAACTTATATTAAATAAAATCATATGAAAGGCCTATATATACTGCACATAATGGTTTGACAAAAATTAAATAAAATTATACAAAAATTTAAAACCAATTAGACAAGTTTTTATCAACTTGGATTGCACCCTTGAAGAGGCTTGTTCAGACCTTATTCACCCAATTGACATAATATGATCTATCTAAGGTTATGGGTGACCTATGGTTAGAGATAAAATCCAAAGAGGGATGGCTCCCTATTAAAACACTTATAATAACACTAAACCTATTAAACTATGAGGAAAATGGAGAAGAAATAAAATTGAAAAAGAAAACAAGGCGATGCACCAAAAGTTAAGTTTCCTCCACAAGGATATATATGATTATACAACTTCAAATAGTCCTTCAAGCATAAGTATTTCAACATGGAGGTTATAACCAATGTTTTTATTAAGATATTTGATCAAAATATCTATAAGAAGACACTAACAAAGATAATTAACACTTAACCTTTCTAAATCTATTTGACACACACCATGTGACCTGTAAAAGAGTGACCTTGATTGCATAGAGGCAATAATGAAAAATACATAATGTAAAGAGATTTAATGTCATCACTAAAACTTTTCAACCTTTCACTCTAAGATCCCATTGAAATACAATATGAATAAGGTGAGAATTATCTTGCATTCACTTCAAAGCATAGTAAAAGCAAACAATTGGGTAGAGTTTCCTCATACTCAATTGGAGGATCCCTAAATTAGTCATTTTAATACCTACAAATATAATAATCAATAAGAGAGAGAGGAGAGAGAGTAATAAGGCTCATCAATGATACAATACAACTCACTTTTTAATTTCAAATCAAAAACTATCCATGAGAAACCACTTTTAGTCCTCTTCAATGCATGAGGCATTATTTCTTGATGGTATTCATGAAATTATGGCATATAAATGGAGTAGTAGGAGCTATTTAAGTCTTATTTTGACCTTCTCAAGGAATGAACATGCTAAACTTAGTCAATAACCTCCTTCTTGGTAGTTATAATGGTAAAATCATGGTATACTTGGCCTTAGTGAAGCCTCAACTAGCTCAACCTTCCATTTTGCATGATAATAAGGACTAAAAATTGTCATGTTCTCCATAATGGTCATGAAATAGGTATTATTACCCAAATATATAAGTTAAAATAACATTGATAACCTGATTTCATCCTCCTAGTAGTATTCTACACCATCTTCTAGCCTTTATTAGCCTCTTAAACATGTATTTCAACCATGATAACACACTTATTTTCTCTATATCTATTTGAAAACCTAAAACTAACATTATAGCCATTATCATGATTATTTAAGATAAGGTATAGACCTCTTATATTGATGTATATATATTATTGTAGCTCCAAAAGCCTTATATTAATTATCAAAGTGATTTATACTTGATCCTTATGATCTTAAGTCCTTGGAATGACAAAATTATGTATTCACATTCCCAACAACCTTCTTCTCTTTTAGATAACATACAATCAACTTTATTCTAATCTTACGAGGCTCCCAAAGACACTTTAAAAATTAAACTAGTTTTTGACAATAACCTTGAGGCTTTGGGATTCTTTAAAAACTTATATTTCTCTCTTTGAGGACCACTTGAGGTCTTTGATGGTGGTGGCTTTGCATAAAATCTCCTATATAGTACATAACTACATTTTTCCAATCGAGACCATCAAGAATGATGATGAAACAACATATATTTAATTATAATAAAGCAAACCTCAAGTTTTTTGTAATATCTTAGATCACCTTTTCACCCACATATGCATGATCATCATCTTTCTTGACTTAACTTGTAGCCTACACTCTATTCAAAATAACATAAGGTAGTATCTTGAGTTTAAAATAGGATCCAAATGCTATTAGACCTCCATCCCTAATTTTTACTATATTAATTATGCCATGGTGAGTATTATTGAGGTTATTCAATGTTATTCCTCATGAAAACTTCCTTCCATTCATCTTTTAATCCTCTAAATGAGTCAAAACTTAGATTTGGTAGTCTTGGACTGATTATTTTCTCAGGTTATAGGCACAAAAAATAAAATGATGAATGTAGTATAATGCCTTAAAATATTTATAAACACTTATAATATGATATAAAATAACTCCCATCCAAGTTTCATCACTCTTTTCTCATTATAACTTAAGTGATGCTACTTTTAAGACCTATTTACATGGTTTTGATTAAACATGCAAGCCTATATACATAGAAATTGATATAACTCCTTATCAAATCGATATATCATATTTAAAATTTCCACACTCTTGGAAAATGGTGGCCTCAATCTCCCCTATAAATTTCATATATTTTTGGTTAGATGAAAGATAAGATATGGATTTTTTAAGGTGACTGAAAACCCTAGGCAGGGTACGTAGTCTTGCACATGCCGAGAGCCATGTTTTTTGAGTAAATTTCTTCCTTGGGCATTATGTGGGGCCTTAATTATTTTTAGTAGTCCTAATAATTGTTTTATTTATTCTCCAAATGATCTTGAAACTTTAATAACCTCCATTGATTATTTCAGACTCCATCTAGACTATTTCTATATGCCTATGCTTGGGAAAAACTTAAAAATTTAGAAGTTATATCAACTTTAAAAAATTTCCTTAAAAGTGAAGAGGTTAGGTACATTTTACTCACCATTCCAACTCTGTTTAAATTTTTTGAAACTATAAAACTCTTTAACAACTTATCTATCACCATTTTTTATTAGCATGCTTCTTAAGAAGGTTATGAGCTTGATTATTAGCCTTATAATGGGTCATATACACACAAAATCAAAGAAAGTTACTTGGGGAATCATTTGAATCTCTTCATAAAGGATTAAATCATGCCTAAACATCTTACCCTTCTTTAAACCCTATTTCAAGATAGAATTACTCTAGAGGTATGGAGATTGATGTGACCTTTTGAACTCTACCCCTCCTCTTCTCTAAACCTATACATAGGCTCAAGGTCTCTCATCTTGACTTGAAACTTACTTGAATATATGGATGGGGAGTCTTATGAATGATTTAGTCATATTTTATATCACCAAACATCTCTCAAAAATATCTCTTGCTCTCCATAATCCTTTTAAGACATCTTTCAATTCAACCCTTGAGTTGTAAAGCCTACACATTAAAGCTTTGTGAAGTTTCCCCAATACCTTAAACAATGATAAATATCCTTAAACTATTATAAAATACTTTAGAAAAGATAAACACTTCTTAAAAACTTGCATGGTCTTTGAAAAAGATATTTTGATCTTCATTACTAAGCCTAACCCAAACTATATGCTCACAAACCATATCCTTAGTCACTATTTTTAAGGGGTCTTGAGACATAAATGAATCAACTCTACAGGTCCATATGGATTTTAAGAAACATGATATCACACTTTAAAGTGTGTTTCATATTTAATAGCATTAGAGGATAATTCAAACCTATTATAACATGCTTACATACTTGGAACCTTTCTCTCTTTTGGCATGGAAGATAACTTGATAGTGTTAATATGTAAGAATGATCTCATGACTGATTTTACCTTTCACTCTAGCATGGAATACCTCTAGACAAATCTCACACTATCCACAAACCTTCTATGATTCGTTACAAGTATATGGATGCCTTGACTATTTTCTCTTGAATAAACATTTGATGGGTATGCCTTCTTGATCTAAATGTAGTGAGGGGAAGGAAATAAGGTTTTATACTCATTTTAATATTCTACCCTCAAACAAATCTCTCCTAAAAACTATCTTTACTATGTAACAAAACTATCGTTTGTATTTCAAGACCAAAACTCTTTTGAATTTGTCAATTAAATATCTTATATACTTGTATTCATGATTGATGGGTATTATAGGGTGAAAATATTGATAGAAAAATGCAAATTATAAATATTTACATGATATTTGTCTAACATTAATGCATTATGGAATCATTTTGTCATTATATAGTCTATTTTGTCTTATCTTCATGACTTGTAATAGGCTAGAATATGAAGAGACTCCACTTTTGGCACCAAGTATGAGAAGAAGATAAAAATCATAAACTATAAATGTCTATATATACTTTTGTTTTTAAGAAGAACGGGGTTGTGATTTTAAAAGAGATCAATAGAGATTTTATGGTTATGATTACCTATGTTATTTTTTATTATGTTCTTTGAATGAATTTTCATGTGTAATGTTTTGGTTACTTTATGTCTAAAGTATTATAAATGCATTATTCAATTTATACCATATTGGTTTCTATTCATTCCTTAATAACATAGAATAATTAATGCTTCTTATGTTTATGTCATCAAAATTAGTATCTTTTTATGATAAAAATACTCTATGCACATGAATTATCTCATAGCTATCCTCATCCTTAACATGTTTTGATGCTTCAATAACCTCTACTAATAATGGTGTGGTGAGTGTGGAACTTATTTTGGAGGAAATTATGTTAAGATGGTTATCATGGCAGAGAGATATCAAGATATTTTTAGAACAAAGGATATGTAATTTTGTAGAAGAAGAATTAAAAAAGGCTGGTCTTACCATTTAGGAGATCATTTGAGAGCATATTTATGGAGAGATTTATGAAATTTTATGCTATGATTGCCCAAATTGTTAGCTAACTGGTTAACATAGTTGTAATATTACTGATTTAACCTAAGTATTGAAGAAACTATAATATGTACTATAGAAAATATAGTCTGGTTATAGAGATTGTAAATCAACTAGATAAGAGTAATAGATCATTGGGTTTATACTATAGTAGATAGATATATAACTGAGATTGTAGTAAAAGGATACATATATTTTTAATCTACAAAGGACTTGTTTATTAGAGGAATTCAAGGGAATTTTTTTGTAGCAACTACCTATCCTAGTGAAGACGTTGGTTTTGGACAAGGCCATGGTGCCTACTATAGCCAATATAGAGTATTAACTTAGGGAATATAGGGGTGTATCCAACATGAAAGTGAGTGATGATTAGATGAGTAGATAAGGATTAAACCAAAAAATAGAATGGAGACATGAGGGAAGATTCTATATTTAGAACATGAGCTATGATAACATAATAGATGGATTAAACAAAAAAATACCTAGGTAGCTTCTAGTAGAGTTAAGAATACTAGTAAAATAGATGAAGAAAAACTAGGAAGATGTGATGAATGAGAATAAAAAGATGAATAATAAAGGATGGAGAAAGATGAGATGAAAGAAGAAGATGAATGTTAATATAAATAAATAAGCGACAAAGAGTAAGACGAAGATGAGATGTTTGAAGATGAAAATGAAAATAGTGGAGGTAGATCAATTAGATTATAAATGTAGTGAACATCTACAAGAATGGGTATTATCAAAATAAGGACATGAAGTATTAATCAAAAAATAGAAAAAAGTCATAGAGTAATTATAGGTTCAATATTAGAAGGAGAAGTCACAAGAAAGAATCATTCACTAGAAGAGCACATGTCCCCTCAGCCCAATTTGTTATATTACATTATAAATTTTCACCTAGAAGGATAGGTAGATAGTAGTTGGGAAGGTCCATTTTAAGAACAAGTGCACTGAAGGGGTAATTAAATTGAAATAACCTTAATTCATAAATATTTGAAGGTTGTAGGGTTAATTGAAATCAAGCAGAGAAAAGTAAGAAATATATAAAAGTAGATTGAGTAAATAAAATCATTCAGTGTTTAGGTAAATCCTTTTAGTGCATAGGTAGGATCACATAGAATTTAGCCTCCCATTATAATAGCTATGTAGCAGATCCCTTTGACACTAGTTTATAATATGGATACATTAGGAGCATTTATCAACTTGGTGACATATGATGGATCTGCAAACCCTAAGCAATAATTACTAACATATGAGATGATAGGACAAGCTAAGGGTATTACCAATGAGTCTATAAAAAGTATAAACTAATAGGGACACTAAATGGAAGACCCATTGAATTTATATACTATAGAGATATCTCTTAGGAAAATCTACAATAGGTTAAGGACTATCTCATCACATAATTTAAAATCATGAATGCACAAGTCAGACTATTTAAGATCTAAAGGAGATTAGGTAAAAGTTAGGAGAATAAATTTATGATTATGATCATAGGTTCTCAAATGTTATGAATAATGTGGAGTTTAATTTAGAATATAAAGATAAAGATACATGGTTTATCTAAGGACTACATTCTAGGATTAGGTTTGTTATAACATAGACCCAATATGCTACTAAGGCAAATGTTAGAGATACGCCTCTTAAAGTGGATAAAATTGAAGATTATGGGGAAGCTCCCATAATGGGTTCTAAGATTGAAAACACATTGAAATATTTTATAAATAGGATGGAACACTATTATTAAACAAATAAACCTAAGCTAAATATAGGGTGCATGGAGTATGGGAAAGAAGGATATCTCATGAATGATTGTCCTAAGATCAATATAGAGCTATTTGAAATATGTAGAGTAGGAGGGCACACAACAATAAAGTGCCATCTCCTATAATAGTATGTCAAAAACCCATAGAGTTTATATTTTTATTTTTGTAAATTGCATAATCATGATGAAAATAATTATAGGGTTTTGCATGAGTTCAAATAAGTTATCACAAAGAAGGTATTTGGTATCACTACACAAAAGGTGTCCTCAATGAAGTAGATGATTTTAGGGCTATAGGTCAATAAGGTTTGTGAAAACCAAGTAGGTCCATAGTGGATTCACAAATTGCCTCAATACTAGCCTTAAGGTCTGGCCAGATGGACCCCACCTTTGCTAGGCTAGACACCACCATCATCACAATACCAGTACTCATCACCATAGAATCCAATAATGCCATAGAAGCAATAACCTAGTTAGACTCCACAAGTTAAACAACAATAATTTGGGATTGGAGATAATACACAAAAGCATCAACACTGGAATACACACCAATAAGGATATTATAGAGGAGGTTATTAGTTTAATAGATGAGGATCTAGTGGCCGATATATAGGGGGTTACCAAGGTGGTAGATGAAATAATTACCAATTCCATCCTTTTCAATATTACTTATGTGTAGAGCATAATCATGTGAAATGAAATTTCCCTTTGAATCCATAAAGACAATCTTACTATGCATATTGCAAGGTAAATAAGTAGCACAAGATAGAAGACTTTTCTATTTTGGAAAAGCAAAGAAAAGAAATGATTATTATAAATGTTAACATGGTGAATGCACAACTTAAGGAGGATTCATTTTTAAACACTGTTACAAGACACAAACACACAAAGAGAGGACTAACTCCTCTCAAAATGCCTCAAGACCAAGGAATTTGAAAATCAAAACAAGATAAATATAAAGATCCAAATATAGAAAATGAGTTCATGTATGAAGTTATGTAGATGTTGAAAAATATTCAACATCAAGACACTACGAAAAGAGATGCTACAATAATAGATGGCCAAATCTATTGTCAGATTGTGCAAATTATATGCTAGTTTAGAGTTATTGCACTGATAGATTTAATAAAGATTTTAAGCACACTACATAATGAATAAATTTTTAAGAACATCACAAAATTGATACATAATTTACTAAAGTGTAAACAATGAGGGAAATAAAAGATATAAAAACTTATTTGGTATGTAAAAACAAAGAAGCCATGGGATGTAGATGTGAAAATTGATATTGAATTTATAGATGTGAAATTCCAAATGTTATCTTATATTTTAGAATCATGGTTAACATGATCCCAAAGTCTACATGAGAGGTGATTAGATGGTCAATTCTTAGTTACAACCTAGTGAATCTTAGATTAGCAAACTATATAAGAGTTTAACCCATTGGCCAGTTATAAGATGTTGAGATTAAAGTCATATAACTAAGCATGTGAAGTGACTTTGAAGTCATCTATATGAAGATATTAGTAACTCATTACCTTTTGTTAATTTTCAATAAATGGGAATATGATGGTCAGATGACTATCAAGAATATGAAAAATTAGTTAGAGGTGCATCAGGGATATAAAATTATAGTCATTCCTTTACATAATTTGCACAAACCTTACATAATTTTAGCTAAACCAGACTCTTCTTATGTTTCAAAAGAAACTAGATGGATGAATTTAAACTTTCAGGAGAACCTAAAAGATCTATACGTAGCCAAGTGTAATTTATTGTACGAACACACTAAACCTTAGGTAAAGTCTTTACTCACTCAATATTTGAGAACATATGAATAATGAAATATGAAACCAGTAGTTACTTAGCCATTGGCACCTTAGTTTTTCATAAAGGATAATGTATCCATGTTTGCTAAATTCCCTACTTATTTAGATGTTTATTTTATTTTTCAAGAAGATGACCATATGAAGGATTATATAGAGCTGACCAGAGAAGAAACCTTTCTTTAGGAAATATCTTCATCTATAATTGGAGACTTAGATACTCATATACTAAACTAGGCTCATCGTGATTATGAACTCTAGCCTACGAGAATGGTCTCTTCCACATAAAAATAACTTAATCCATACTATGTGATTGAGGATATCAATCAATTCATTCTATGCCTACAAGTTCATGTGCTTATGATTAGTTAACAGGTTAGTGAATTGAATTAAGCTTTGAAGGGAGTTATAATGACATGGTAGATAATTCATATAAATAATTAGAATAATTAGTATGATGTATGCAAACTTATGATTAGAAAATTTAAACTACCAAAATTCATTAGAAGTAATTGATCTTAATTTTAGGTAGGTGAGTGCCCTAAAATCCAAATACATAAATGTGTTGAGGTTTGGATTGAAGAATGTGTCGCACCTAAGTAATGCATTCATATATTTCATTATACACTTTCCATTTTACCATTATCTTGTTATATGCATCAAGAACATAGGAAGGAGATAAAACATTAGGTGCAGGTCAGAGTGACTTCACACAAAAAAAATTGTTTGAAGATCCTCTAGTTTATAATGTGCTAATAAAAATCAAACATTTCCTATACCATGGGTGTGAAAAATATTTAAACACCATGACAAAGTCTATTGTGTAAAATAACACAACTTGTGATCTAAATACAACACTATAAAGATATAAAGCTACCAAGATGGAATAAAAAACTCTTATGTAGTGTGCCACTAAATAAAAAATGAAGAGGAAGAAACTAAAGATTTATATAATGATGGTGAAATTAATTTGACTAATTTCTTTGAACCTGAATGGCTAGTAGAACCATTAAAGGATCTAGTCCTATAACCCACTGAAGAAGGTAATGTACACAACATATAAATTCTAGAGTAGGAAGGGAAAAAATGTTTTAAGAATATGTTGCTAATGAAAATCATAATATTTATCAATAAAATATTAAAAATCATGTGGAAAACATTATAAGTGAGGAGATTCCTAAACTAGCATATATAGGTGACTATTAGACTTAATCCAAAGTTTCATAAGTTATGAAACTCTTATAAGCTTATCAAGATGTGTTTCCCATAAAAATTTTATAAGTCAGAGGAATCAACCCTTACCTAGGTGAAATGTATATCAAACTCAAGGAGTGCACATGACCCATCAAGAAAAAGTTGTACAAGTTAAATCTAAACATGAAGTTGAAAGTGAAGGCTAAACTAGATAGAATGCAAGAAGCATGTATAATCTATCTTTTAGAGAAGATAGATTGGGTTAGTCCCATGGTAGTACAAATAATAAAATAGGGGAGATCAGAGTATGTGGTGACTATCAAATTTTGATTGACGCATTTTTGAATGATCCATTTTCATTTCCCTTCATAGATGAAGTTTTGGAATTTGTCGTAGGTCATGAAGTTTACTCTTTCATGAATGGGTTCAATATCTATCATCAAACACCCATCATAGAAGAAGACAAAGCTAAAACAACTTTTTCCATAGAATGGGGATCCTTTACATACAAGATAATGTCTTTTGTTCTCAAGAATGCACCTATAGTGTTTTCTAGAGTAGTTGTGACTGCATTAAAGGAGTTCATTCACAACTTCTTAGAATTATATCTAGATGATTGAGTAGTCTTATATTTTTTTAAAGAGAACTTTTCCAAGCTATGCCTCATGCTAGAATACTATTGATCTCTCTATATTGCCTTAAATTTTAAAAAAGTGTTTATTTTCTACACATTTTAGTGTCTTGCTAGGTCATGTGGTGTGCAGTGAAGGGATTTTGGTGCACCAAAATAAAATTACTATCATTTTTAGTATGCCTCCACTAGTTAGATCCATATAAGTGCAATAATTTATGGGACACACAATTTACTATTAGAATATTATCAAGGGATATGAAACCATTTAATCCCCATTGGATTATTTGATATGGAAAGGTATGAAGTTTGTTTGGACTAATAAGTGTCAAACAACTTATATATAATTAAAGTAGTAATTAGTCACTATACCTATTCTTGTCTTTCCAAATTACAGTAATCCCTTTGATGTGCACATTGATGCTTCTAGTATTATAGTTGGTTATATGATTTCACATCTAGGAAATGATGGACTAGACCACCCTATACATTTTTCAAGCCAAAATTTGTTTGATGTAGAAAAAAATTACATGTCAAATAAAATGGAAACATTGGATATAGTATTCGTATTATAAAAAATTTAGACATTATCTTCTTACGACACCATTTTAAGTTTTCATGAGTCATCAAGATCTATGCTACCTAGTCAATAAGCCTATGCTTGGAAGATAAATTTTAAGATGATTGATGTTTTTTAAAGAATTTAAATTTTACGTCAAATGTCAAGCCAGGTAGATAAAATTTTAGGCTGATTCATCTTAGTTGCCTCCTGAATGGGGAAGAACTATAGGAATATTCTCTTGATGTTCATCTATTTTAAGATTGTATAATACCTAAAAATTATGAGTAAATAGCTATTTTCCTAAAATAAATGGTATTCCATACACACTACCAATAAAGAGACAAGAATCAATTTGTCACCAAAGCCTTTCCATATACTATTATAAATGGGCTATTGTATCATTTAGGGAAGGATGAATTACTACACAATGTAGTTATGGAACATGAATGCCCACAACTCTTATAGGAAGCACACCAAGAAATAGAAATAGGTCATTATTATAGAGATGCTACTACACATAAATTATTACAAAGTGGATTATAGTGACTGAACCTTTTTTAGGATTCCCATAGAGTAGAACAACATTTTGACATATGTCAATGAATGGGTAAGCTAATCTAGAAGGATGAAATTCCTTTGCAGCCTTTGTTAGATGAATAAAATTTTTAAATAGTGGGTCATTGATTTTGTAGGACCGATCAATCCTCAGAGTAAATGTAGAAAAGCACAATATATTATCGCTATGATAGATTAATTTACCAAATGGGTTGAAGATGCTATGAAACCCAACTATGGGGAGAATGATACAAAAAAGTTACTTTATGATAATATTATCACATGGATTGTATGCCCCATCAAGCTCATCTGTAATCAAGGGACATACTTCCTGAATAATACTATCAAAGATATTACTAAAAAATTCATGATTTCCCATAATAAAAGTGTTATCCTTGAATTTAACACGATCAATTCAAGGGATAATCCCTATGAAACTTTTCCATTTTGTATCCATCAAACTCTAGGCACATAAAATGAGGCAAATTAATTACCTTCTTGCATTACGTCCCATTAAAAATAAGTCATTTTGACTTAGAAATTTTTTCATCCTTTGTAATCTAGAGAATTTTTTTTGGACTACACACCACATGCAAGGGTAGAGAATTTCTCCACCCCTACACATGAAGGATCATAGAATTTATCTACTCTTGCATGTTAGCCCACCACCTGGGATAATTAATGGGCATTAATTACCATGGGATTATATAATTTAAACTTTATAAATTATTTTTACCATTTTTTTACTCTTTCCTCTTTGTCATTTTTAATCTCAATTGCACATCCTAGATCACCATTTACATGCTCATTTTCTTCGACTTTCCCGTGGGTTTATCATTCCAATGTTGATCTTGGGTAAGGTTCTTTTAGTTTTTCTTACTTGTTTTCTCTATTATTTTTCTTTCATCTTTCTCTATATTTATTTTTCTCTACTACCATGTTGTTTACTTGCTAAAAAACCCTACATCATTTTAAAACCCTATACAAAAGCATATTTTAGTTTTTAACTCCATCAATTCATTAACTTAAAACACCTATCACATCATCTTGTGTCTTTGAAATACCTTTTTGAATCAGTTAGAACCCTATTCATATTCCTCCCCTTTTTATGTTCTTGAATTCTAAAAATTCCAAGGATGTTATGTGTTTCATCCTTTTGGTGGTGTACTTTGGAGAATTTTCTCTAAAGTGCACCCAATCCCCTAAGTTAGGATGTAGGCTAGAGAATTTTATTTGACCTACACCCAAACCTTAGTCTTATTCATTTTCATGTAGGCTAGATAATTTTCTTTGACCTAGACTCAAGTGTCTTAACCCAGATGTAGTTTGGAGAAAATTATTTGAACTACTCCTAAAGACCTACTTGATGTGTAGCCCAGAGAATTATCTATGGAATACATCCAAAATCAATCACATATGTAGTTTAGATAATTTTCTCTAGACTACACGAAGCAATTTACCCTAATATAGTTCAAAGAATTTTCTTTCAACAACATAATTTTCAAGCACATGCACATGTGCAGTTTTTCTTCCCCCTATATACTTCTTGTAAAATGAAAAATATGATAAATCTATAAAATTTGAATACTCTCATGTAATTTATTAACCATTGATGAAGGTTTGTCCTGCTAAGAGAGCCATGAAGTATAAATTCCAAGGAGTGGTTCTCTTATCCATAGTTAAATCCAATGTTGACCAAATAAAAGATATAGAAATTAGTCATGTAGACATGACTAAATTATTACATAGGGTAAACAAGGACCCAATTGTACCTCACATGAAAGATTTTCTAAATAGAGAGATTCACTTGGCAGTCATTTTCCTAGTTTTGGAATAGGATTCAGAGTTTGTCATGATAGTTACTACTCATTTTGATAAATAAACTAGATCAGTTAAGGATGTAGATGGTAAATTTATCATTAGGATTGATGAGGATTATTTTGACAAGATTTTTCATCTCCCAAACATATAAGAGTATTTATATATGACCATGAGATCAGCCTAAGAACATTATGATTTTTTTTTATAAATGCAAGAAGCACATCGAATCCCAATGGTGTAGGATTCCTCAGCCTACCATTGATAAGTGGCCAAAGAACATTTATTGCAGTGAATTCTTGAAAGGATTAGGGGATCTGGTCACTCTTTTGAGAAGAGTTAATTTGTTGCCAACATCCAACATATTTCAAGAATGGATGTATCATTACATTTGGGTCATCAAGAGGAATAAACAAAAGATCTTTTGGGGAAAGCAGACCAGTGATGTAATTTTTCACCAAATTTTTTAGGTGACTTCTTCTCTCAAGTTTTTCATGACCATTATCTGGTATATGTTACCATAAGTATGAAATCTTTTCCAAGTCTAACTAACATTGATGATAGGAAAAAAGTTCTTGTTTATGAGTATTATCCATAAGTGATCCTGAAGGAGAGCCCAAAGCATTATATAAGGGTCAATGATGCCTAATTCTACAAGTACATTTTTACTTTTGACAAAGACCTTGAGAATAAAATAGTTTCAAATGTATCATAGGAATAGGTGAATAAGATTAGTTGTATATTCTTGTAATTTCCAACATTCACCTATATCAGAGTAGGGGGTTTAGTGAAAAAATTTATATGCTACCAAGGTACCCAAGTGACAAATTGATAATAATAGAAATGTGTCTATAAATTATGAGTGTTATAAGAAAAAAATATAGGCTCACAAGCCTAGATTCAAGTTTCCAATTAGTGTTGGTTAGTACACAGTGTCTACCACACTGAAGGCCAAGATGATGGAAACCAAACTACAATGGATCACTCTCAAGAGGTTTAAGAGCTGAGAAGACTTTGAATAGAAGAAAATTAAAGATAAACTCAAATGGAAATACACTCACATGCACAAAATTGAAGATATTTGGGATGAGTGTAGAATATATGAAGACATGAGGAAGCTTGATTACAACCGTCTCACTCTAAATCAAATTATTAATTTGAAACTAGATGATGTTATTGAAGGAATGAAAGATGATGAAAATACATTAGACCCTCTATATGAGATCACTGAATTAGATTCCACTCCTCTTACCCTAGTATAATGGTCAATAAAGGATTATAATTCTATAAGATATATATTCCAACTCATTATTGCTAAAACCAATGCCTAGTTGGAGGGAAAGGACATCAGACTAAAACCTTTCAAGACTAGGTTAGAGGAAGAATATGATGAAGAAACTTCCAAAAAGAGATAAGAGCTAAGAAAAAAGAATAAGGAAGATACTTCATCCTCTACACAAAATGTGATTTTTTTTTCAAAATCAAAGGCAAAGGCAAGGACACTGACACAAAGGGGGAAAATGTTCAATAAAATGTAGAAGAAAATCCTACCATGGGAAAAACACCAGTACATTCAGTGACTTCTCAAGTTGAGGCTCCCTAGGTATCATAGTATTTTCTTCCCCCAGTCATTCTTATATAAATTGCCTCTATATTACCCCTTTAGACTATTTATTCATCCCCTTCCTCACCAACTAATTACACACTTTTTCAAGTTCCTACTCATGGCACTCTGGACTAAGTATTTGGGTTTATTTCTTCTTAACCTAGTCTTAAAAAATATTTAGGATCCCCTTCTAATATGTACATCACCTAATAGGATATTGATAAGTTCATGTCTGATTCATTTTCTAAATGGGCAACTAAATTCTCATCCACTCTCATGCCTAATGTGTTAGTGGGAATAAAAGTTTCTAGCTTATCGACCTAAATGACACCTATCATTACCACCACTTCATCAATATCTATTACATTATGAGATACCTCCATTCCACCTTCCTTCTACTCACCTCATAAATCATTGATCCTCTCCCATCATCTCAATCCTTGGCATCATCTACACATGAATATTCATCTACCCTTCCCCCTTAGTTGATGTATCAAACACCCAAGATGAAGAGGCAAGCTATGTCACCAAATGATTTTAACTTTGGTCAAATTGTGCTAGTGAAACCTAAATCAACAAAAAAGGAAAAAATAATATCAAGAGTGAATTTTTATTCTAGTAACAAGTATGTTGAAGTTTTGATTCCTCCTAAAGATACAAATATTAAGGATATCCAATCATATGACTATGCAATTGGATGGATAGATCTTGGTAAAAAAATACATGAAAGTGTAAAAGAATATATGTAGGTATTAATGACATTTTTCTTGAGAAATATGATAAGGATAAGGTGATCAAAGATAATCTTAAGGCTCAGGTAGAATAATTGACCTTAGTTCTACTAAAAATCACTCAATCTTCTAAACTAGTAGAGATTGTTGAGAATGTGGTTATTGAAAAACTATTCAATAGGCAAAGAAGATTGGGTCACAAGGTTGGGAAGTCAGTACATGGATAGAGAGACTATTAACACAAGGTGCTCAATGTATACATTCTACCATTGAACTTCTTAATAAATGGAGTGAAGTGAAAACAAAAATTCAATAGACACTCAACACACTCTCAAGAATTATAATTAATAGATAATGATATTCATACATGGACCCAGCTACACCAATTCAAGTTAGAACTTTTGATTGAGAAAAAGGTGATCCTAAATAGTAAAATGTTTGTGGAATATAGGGAGGTGATGAAGAACAAGAAAAAAGTCCTCTAAAATTTGATCTCATAGATAAGATTGGGGAATTTCCTTGCCAGGTGATGGATGACACTCAAAAAGTCCTTCTTATGGAAATAATTATTCAAGAGTTCACTTCTTTGGTTCACACTAAAGTTGAAATAGGAACATTCACATTGGAGTCGATCAACAAGTTGGTTGAGTTCCAATTAATAATGGGTAAATTGGAAATAATTTTTTATAAGAACAAGGGCATACCAATCAACATAGCAGACTCCATCACAAGAGTCCTTTCCATCTCCAGAAACACATCAGGGCTTAATAATAATAAGGTTCAAGCAGGCCTGAAGAGATATTGAGAATACCTAGAGAATAATAAAAAGGAATAAATTCCTATGTCTATGGACACTTAGTTTATTTTCATAGTTTTCCATTTATAGTTGTGTTGTATGTAATTTACATGCAAGAAAAGTATAGAGTCCTAATAAAAATCAAACTCTGTCTAAGAATAAGTCAAGGTAGTTAGGATTTCCCTATTTTTTTAATTGATCCCATATATAAATAAGAGGATTATCTTTTATAAATTTATATTTTAGCTATTGGATATAATTTTTTTCCATTTTGAGAATCAATTTTGAAACTATGTGTTCAAATTATAAATCTTTATTTAATCAATATAAGAAAATCAAGTGGTCATTCAATCTTTGTGTTGAAATAAGCTTGCAGTGTTTTGGGAATGTTATTAAATATTTTCAATTACATTTTATTGTGAATTTGATCAAATTATGGTGTGAATATACTTAAAATAGAATGTGCTCGAAATCCGATTGTGAAGTCTTTGAGCTTAAATGTCATCTTTGGATTTGTGTCTTGTGTTCATGATTGGGAATGACTTTGAAGACTTTGGGTTGTGAGGTACTTACCTTGATTGTTTAATCTTTATTAGAAATAAGGTGGAGACTCTAGGATATTATTTATCCCATTAATTTTCATTTTCCAAATAATGTAATAAATAACAAATGACTTTGAGCCTTCGTGGGTTTATTGTGACATATATTTGTTGGTATTATTCTAGTTATTCTCACATCTAACTAATCTGAATACTAGTTATTTAGATCCAATAAGTAGTTTTATGTTTTCATGATACATTTAAAGGATCAAAGGGATTATAACATAAGTTTGTAATCAAACATAAATTCTAAAAAAAGAGAATTAGATGATATGAAAACACCCACATGATAAAGTTAGTGTAAATAAGTGTAATTAATTGCTTCTTGTTTAGTTAGAAATAATAAGGATACCTTCCCTTTCCTTGAGGAGAGATTTAATCTCATCATACTATGGCTAAAAGTACCATTTTATCAATGATAAAATATTCACCCAACAAAAATTATTGTGTACCATCCACAATCTAATAGACAAGCTAAGGTTTATAATAAAGTGTTGGGCAAGATGTTGACAAAGATATATGATGTCAAGAGGGATGATTGGGAATCTTGTATTTTTGTGTTTATTTGGGTCTATCAAACACACTATAATAGGGATACAAGTTTTACTCCATTTTAGTTGTTCTATGGGCTTAAAGTAGTAATGCTGATGGAATACTTGGTACCTAGTCTATGCAATGTAATAGTTATGAGACTAAGGGATCGAGAGTATCTTAGAAACAAGATTATCTAATTAAACAAGATGGATGAGTATTTATGTAAATCATCTTGGATGAAGAAACTTCATAAGCAGAACTAGAAATCATGGCATGATAGGAACATATAACATAAGAATTTCACAAAGATCAACCAGTTTTGTTATATGATAGCCATTTCAATGCATTTTTGATTAAATTATAGATCAATTGGAAAGGACCTTACATTATACATGAAATATCATAGCAAGGAATCATTAGTTTTAGAGATCTATAGAGAACCATTTTACTAGGGTAGGTGAATGGCTATAGGCTTAAGCCCTACTACCAATAGTCTTAATTTATCTCTTTTTTCCAAATGGGTGGGTGATGAATAGTACCAAGTACATTAGGATTTCCCATTTTTGTATGGTTTTTTGTGTGTTTATTTATTTTTTATGTGCATGTGTGTGTTTGTAGATGATATCTTCATTATATTTTAGAATAAGGATAACAAGTATATTGTGTGACACCCATGTGTAAAAGAATTCAAGTGCATCATTTTTGATGTCAATAGAAGTGAAATAAAGCAAATAAGTCTGGGAAATGTGTTTCTCTATGTTTTTGCTATTTACATTCAGAAGAAGAAGAAACTAAAGGTTAAGGGTCATGGGTTTGATTGATACCCAGATTAAGTTGTGCACCATATCCAAGCATTGTAGGAGCTCCTCTTTGGCTGTGGAGGAAGACACCTGTAGATAAGAATAAGACTTAAACAAAGAAAATGTTAAAATAAGATAAGGAGGACTGCCAAGCAACATGCTTGGTCCCAGAAGCGTAAAGCTCCGTGAGGGATGATAGTCCACTATTTAAGACAAAGAGATTTGTATAAAATGAAATGGTGAAAGACTAAAAAAGAGAAATAAAGATAATGCATACCTGTTCTCTACAGTCAGTCTATCAAAGTCACCAATGTTGATAGTCTTACCAAGGTTGGTTTGTCAATGATGCTGACATTGGTTATGTTACCGATGTTAGTAGGGGCAATGGGCCTTAGACCAGTTTTGGATGGGTTTGAAATATGTCTATGGTCGACAGAAGGGTCTGGGAGTTTACAGGGTTGTGCAGGGTTGCAGGATAGTGAGTAGGGTCTGAGAAGGGACAAAGGTAGAAGGTTGGTGTGTAAAGAGGATAAAGATATGGGGAAGGCTTTTCAGCCTCTCCAAGAAGAAGTCGGGTCTAGTTGATAGTATTTAGAAATAGTAAATAGAAACTAATTACTAATGTATTCTAAATATTGAAATAAGACAGAAGAAAAATTAGCTCTGGTTGTGGCTGATGTCGAAGATCTCATTTAATGTTTCTAATCCAATATCTAGAGTGATTCTGTAGAGTTTTTATAGCCTAGATAGTGAAAGTCGAAGTCTGATGCTTGGTCTCAGAGTGTACAGATTGATCTGAAAGAGTCATGGGGGTCAAGAGAGAGGGAGCCAGAGAGAGAGCCTAACTCAACATTGAAAGTTGGTTTATGTAACTGACGTCGATGATCCCACCATCGTTAGCTAACAATTGACTGACGTCAGTAGGTAGAGAATGGGTAAAAGCACTGTTTGGCCTATTTCTCCATCTACCAAGTGCTTTTGTCATTGGAGAATGGTCAAAAGATAGGTTTATTAGGCATGAGTGTTGGTTAGGCAGTTGGAATGGAGTGAGAATAAGTCATGGGTAGATGACTTAGTCTCAGGGTGAGTCACAGGGTAAGAAATGGTCTTAGGGTGAGGTGTCCAAGGTGAGGTGTCTAGGGTGATGTCATTAATTTAAAATAAGTAATTTATTTTAAATTAATAAAGTGTGTAAGTGGTTAGAAGGGGACCAAGGGGGGTCAACACAATATTGGTGTCTACATTTGCCCCTTTTTGTCTTGTTGGTTGTTCTGACGAACTACAAGACAAAAATAGTAGTAAGTTACCCCAAGTATGGGATAAAGTGTAGGTTGCTCTAGGTATGATGATGAGGTATTCACCCTCAAAGTAGGAATCGAGAGAAGGTAACCCAAAATTGGGTGCCGATTTGATAGGCAGTGGATGAATATGGTGAAGCTGGAGTGTGAACACTACAATAGTTGAGATTGCACATATGCCACTTCACATGATACGTAGGTCAAATTGTCATAGACAAGGTTGAGGAGCACTAAAATCGAATTAACCAGTCCCTAGATTTTAGTCATAGCTAATTGGGTTAATCGATCAACGTTGTAGCTCTAATGGTTGAGGAGGACTAAAATCAAACTAACCGATCCCCAGCTTTTTGGTCATAGCTGATTGGGTTAGATTAATCAAATTTATATCTCCAATGGTCATCATGTTCTAAGTATCCTAGGCTTAGCAAGCGCTCTTGGAAAACATGAAAATGTCACAAATATTGGGGATCAACTTGGTCGTGATCTGACAATAGGTGTGAGGGTCATAATATGGGGTGCGTACAATTTTGCTAACTATTCGTGAGGTATCATATATGCAATCAAAATAACCAAGGCAAAGTTGTCTCAAAAGTGGTCATGGTCTAAGGAGATAGTCATGATCTCTAAAGTCATTGGTCGAGTCGGGTTGAGATATAAGTGATCTCAAGGGTTGTGTGTCATGGTTAGGGAGATGTATGTGATCTCCAATGTGCCCCATGAGAAGTCTAAGGTGACTTCTATAGTGTTAGGACTAGTTGTTTGGGCATGATTTTGGACTAGTTTAGATAGTTGGTCCATCAGGTAGATGAACCAATGAATGGCTGAGCTAACCTCAGAAGACCCTATGTCAACTGAGTGCTGCCTACATAGCCCCTGTTTGAAGGGCCTCAGGCTAATGTAGTTCTCCCCAAAAGGGAAGAAAAGGGTAGGTTATGGATTGGTTTTGACTAGGTTAGGTCATGGTTAAAGGTTATATGGTTGGTCCATCAGGTAGATGAATGAATGAATGGCCGAGCTAACCTCAAAAGACACCATGTCAATTGAGTGTTGCCTACATAGCCCATGCGAGGGCCTTAGGCCAATGTATTTCTCCCCAAAAGGGAAGAAGAGGGTAGGTCATGGATTGGTTTGGACTAGGTTAGGTCATAGTTAAAGGTTATATGGTTGGTCCATCAAGTAGATGAATGATTAAATGGCCGAGCTAACCTCAAAAGATGTTATGTCAATTGAGTGCTACCTACATAGCCCATGCGAGGGCCTCAGGCCAATGTAGTTATCCCCAAAAGGGATGAAGAGGGTAGGTTATGGATTGGGTTTTGGTTATGTTAGAAATGATGAGTGTATGATGATGTTACAGCCTTTTCCAAATTGTGTTATGGTGTATGCTGTAACATGGGTTATGTGGTTTTTCATCCTTAAAAATTTTCCATATTCATGATGGTGTATTCTAAAAATGAGTTTATTTATGCTTTAGCAAGTTTCCATATTGGTGACAATATATGCTTGACATAAATTGTGTTTGGTTGATAGTTGTTTTGGATATGTTTGAAATGATGAGTGTATGATGATGTTACAGCCTTTTCCATATTGTGTGATGGTGTATTCTGTAACATAGTGTGATGTGGTTTTTCATCCCTAACAATGTTCCATATTCATGATGGTGTATGCTAAAAATGAAATGAGTTTATTTATGCTTCATCAAATTTCCATATTGGTGATGGTATATGCTTGACATAAATTGTGTTTGGTTGATAGTTTCCATGTGTATTGTTTTCCATAGAAACTAATGTGAAGGGGCTATGATAATTTACATAACACAAATTGGTATTTGTATTAAATAAATCATGATGTTATGTTAGTGTAGAAAATTTTCTGGTTGTATGTTATGTTTTGACATGTGATGAGTATGTATAAGAAGTGAAAGGCACGTTGCTCTTTCATTGACAAGGACCATAATGATATCATAGATAGGGTTGTTGAAAATAAAAGCCCCATTCATGCATTACGTCATTGACCATTGATTAGTGTTAGATAAGTACTCGAATCACTTGACATTAAGTGAGCTCAAAATCCATTGAGAATGTTGGGGTACTAAGTTTGATTATGTGGTATATGAGGATAGCGTAACCCTTTTTATTAGGGAAAACTTTGCCTCTTTTATGGGTGACCCTGAGAACGACTATAGGCAAGTCCATGACTTAATAGTTTGTCAGTCTTTTTTTTTTGTGGTACACTGATCAATGTGAGAAGTCTACTTGGGGATGTTGTTTTGATTTGTGGTCATGTGAAGCTGATCGATGTGGGTAGATTTTGAGAGGGTGTTGTTTGTAGCAAAATTTAGGCATAGCCATCCTTCGAGGGAGTGGTCTATATTCTACTTTGTATTTTTTGATGTCTTTGCATAACTCTCCTTCAAGGGAGTAGTCTATTAATTATAGCAATTATGCAGCTGTCCTTGAAGGGAGCAGTCTACATTTATAGTTTATGACCTGTGATTAGGCATCCCAATTTTATGTGTTTGTTTGTGACTAGACTTTTAGACATGGACTAGACTATAGAGGTTTAAGGGTTTCCCTTTTATTAGGACAAAGCATTCATGCCTTACAAAAGGGTTGACTAATGTTTGTAGGGAAAAGGGGTTGATAAGAATAGG
Source organism: Torreya grandis (assembly GCA_037957365.1). NCBI lineage: Eukaryota > Viridiplantae > Streptophyta > Pinopsida > Cupressales > Taxaceae > Torreya > Torreya grandis. The sequence goes on from JARHVA010005422.1 coordinate 834,865, forward strand.
AATGAGAATGACAAGGGTTTCTCAAGGGATGAGCTCAAGTTAAACATCAAGTGAATGATTACTTGATTAACAATAGAATGGTCTTATATGTAAGGAATTAAGGGGCTCATGTTCTAAATGGCCTTCGAGAGAAGATAGATGATAAGTCCCTAATCCATACTTATGCGTTATGATATAAGGTTTGAGCCAATTAGGATCAAACTTGCCTTGTTTGCTTCTTTCCATATTGGTCACGTGTTAGTTTTCTTTAAGGATGAGATCTTTGATTTTGAAATCTCACTCTTTCAGAGTTTTGTTGGAGGCATGTTGTGGTTGATGTTGGTCATGAAGTAGGTTAGTATGTTGTTGGCATTTTGTACAACACTTAACATAGTCACTGCAGTCTTGGTTAATAATGGGCCAATAATAGCCCAGGCGGAGGATGCACTTTGCAATTGAGTTGCCACTGAAATGCCCACCACAAATCCCATCATGGACTTGTTTAAGGGTATGAGATGTTTCAGTGGTGGTTAGGCATCAAAAAAGGAGGCCCTTGAGACCTCGTTTGTAGAGAAGACCCCCTAGCATGGTGTATCAAGCAATACTCTTGATAAAAGCCTGCCATCCATTGCTAGAGAGATGACGAGGAATGATAGAATAAGTCAAGTAGTCAACAAGTCATTTATACCAAACGTCATGTGGACTAGAGAGGTTAGGAGGAATTTCCCCTAGAGATGTTGGTTGAGATGTGCCCAAGATAGAAATCTTGGGTTTTGGTGGTTGAGAGGGCTTGGTAAATGATGTGTCGAAGGGGTAGAGACCTGCTCTTTTCCTTTATCCTTTGGGGTTTGGGACCTAGTGGCCACATTAACAGTGTTGATTTTGAATAAAGGGGGACAAAGTGGTAGAGGGACCATAGTCTGATGATGCGATCCCAATGAAGGTGAGGAGGTTTGAGAGGCATGGGATGATGTTGGTTATTTGTCAAAAGAATGGTTAAGAGAGTCCTCAACAAGAATGGTGCCTTTTTCCAAGTGTTGGCGAATGGCAACCTTAAGGGTGAAACAACACTCAGTATCATGCCCAAGTGTGTGATGATACCAGCAGATTTTAGTGTCATCAAACCAAGATGGTTTTGGTTCGAGAGGTTGGTATGGTTTAATGGGTAGGAGGACGATGCTAGAAGACTGCAACAACTGGCATAACATCGAGGCATACAAACCCACCAATGGGTCTACACTCATGGTTATAGTAGGGGTTGACAACTTCTATTTAGGAGTTGTAGGGGTCGATAACTTCTGTTTAGGAGTTGTAGGGGTTGACAACTTCTGTTTAGGAGTTGTTACACAAGGGGTTGACAACTTCTATTTAGAAGTTGTATGGGGAGGTTTTCATACCTCCTTTTTGATTGGTGGTGTGGCCACATGTGTAGATGACACTTTATTAATGAGAGGTGTCAAATTTTTTGGAAGAATTATATGTTTGATGGGTAGAGGGACTAATGGAGGCGATTTGTTTTTGTAAGGTGTTGGAGTAGGGAGCACTCCTATTAAAGTAGATGGATGTGGACCCAAGATAGAGGGTAATGGTGAAGGTGGGGGAGGAGTTCTCCAACATGGTTTAGCAGCCTTCTTCAGTTTAGTGTGAGGACTACTATTGTGTGGGGTGAGGTTCAAATATACCTTCACTTGTGGGTGAGTGAGGTTTGATATAGGGCAAACACCAAGCGATTTAATCTGCTTCGACTGTAGACACCAAAATAGTGTCAACCCCCCTTGGTCCCTTTCTAACTTCAAAATTCCTAACCTATACTTTATTAATTTAAAATACCTATTTTAAATTAATAATCTCCCTAGACACCTCACCTTAGATTCCTAGCTCTTAGGCCATTTATCACCCTATGACTAATCATAATTACTTAAGACCTAATTTTAACTCTCCCACTAATTCTCACACCTATTAAACCTACCTTTGGACTGTTTAACAATGACAACCGAACTTGGTAGATGGAAGAATGGGAAAAAGGCTAAAAATAGCCTTTTTTCCCATTCTCTAGCCGCCAATGTTGGTTAACAGCTGACCGACGCCGGTGGTATCACTGACGTCGGTTGCTTAAAACTAAATTCCAACCTCTACTTCAGGCCGAAGGCAAATTCTCTTGCTCCCAGGATATGAATTCTCTTGCTCCTCGACTCTTTGCAGGCATTAACATTTTATCATCACTCTCTAGGCTAGGAAACTCTATAGAATTCACTCCACACTAGATTGAAACATTGCATGAGGTCTCCTACATCATCCATAATGGAAACAAGTCTTCTACACTTCTGGTTCGGCCACAAACAGAGCTAAGTATTCTTCTAATTTATATTTCAATATTTTTAAAATGCATTGGTGATTAGTCCATTGAATATTCTTGAGTATTGTTGATAGACAACCCGACTTTCTTCCCGGGGCCTTCCTCTCATTCTTATTATCTTTCCACCCCTGTCCTCTACCTTAGCCCTTTCTTAGACCATATTCACTATCATGCAATCCTCCACAAACCATTAAATAGACCCAGACTCCTTCCAGACCCCTCTATCAACCATAAACCCATCTAAAAACTGTCTAAGGCCATTGCCCTAACTAACATCGACCATTGCCCCTATCGACGTCGGTAGACTAACCGACGTCGGCAACCTTGACCAACCAATGCTGATAGAACTATCGACATCGGTGACTGCAAGAGACTTATAGCAGAATACAGGTACACATTGTCTAATTTTTGTTTCTTAGTCTTTCATTATTTCTCTTTATCGAACATTCTTTTTATCAACTAGTGGACTGTCATCCCTCAAGGAAGTCTTTGCACTTTTGGGACCGAGCTTTACTTAGAAGTCCACCATATATCTATCTAACATTTTCTTTATTTAGGTCTTTCTTATCTACAGGTGTCATCCTCCATAGCCAAAGAGGAGCTCCTTCAATTTTCTAGATACGGTGCACAACTTCATCTGGGTACGTACAAACCCCTGACCATTAACCCTCAATTTCTTATTTCTTTTGAATGTGAAAAGAAAAAATGAGTAGAAACATTTTGGCACACCTGGTGGGACCCTGGAGTTTTCCTTGGGTTCATTTCTTTTTCTTCTAAAGGAAAACTTTCATATAGGTGCATTAGGAAATTTTCTCTCCTTGCATCCTTCTTCTTTCTTTCTCTTTCGAAAAAGACACCATTAGCACAAGTTAAAAGAACTTTTTCTTCTTGTCACTTCTTTTTTGCATCTTAGAGTAGTGAAATTCATGCTCTTAACCCTTTCCTAATTGTTTGCATCTGAACAAAAACATTTCAATTTGGGCTAAAATCTATTGCATTTCATTCCTACTTGAATGCATTTTTAGCTCATCTAGTAATTAAAATGCATTATGAATAAATCATAGTGCACATATGTTACACAACCTAACCACATTCACAAAATCAAACATATAAACATACCTAAGACAAGGCCCAACTAGGATTTCATCACCTAGTGGATACCTTACCCTTCCTGGCAATCCCACTTGGACTTCACCACCAAGGGGAGAACCCACTCTATTCTCTGGCAGAGTATAAACTCTAGTGGAAGTATATATTGGCTAAGTGACCTAGCCTGAATCTAGGCTCGTGAAGTGAGGGGAGTAAGCCCCTAGCACCAAGCCACGTACGGAACCAACACAAACTTTTGAGCACCAAAACATAACCCAAAACCAACCTTAGACTGCTTCTTTTAGTACCCATTCTAAAAGCCCAACTTCCCAAACACATTCTTCTAAGCCATAAGCCAACTCAATTCTAAAATTTATTCTTAGGAATTAACGTTTAGAGTTTGCTTGCCTTCATCTACTTTTCTATTTTTATCTAGTTTTTTGAGCTGGTAAGGACGCATTATTTTGAGCTCCAAAAACAACTCAGAACTTTCTTCTTTCTTCCAAAAACTTTCAATTTTCTAAGTTTTTTGAAATACACAGTAACCAACATTAGTTTTTCCACTGACGTTGACAACTATCTCCATCGACATCGGTTATCTGACTGACATCAGCAACTCACTTCACTAACATCAGTTTTTCTATCGACGTCGGTCACTGTAAAAAAAAAATTCTTCTCAAATAGCAAGCTAAAAACCTGACCTTTTTGTTATTAAAAATAAATTCTAGTTTTTTGAGGCTAAAACATATAGTTTTTAGAACCTAAATCTATTTTGCCTTAGATGGTTTTGACACGTAGTCAAACCAAAAATCTTGTTGACCACGCAAGGCAACAACCACTCCCGCCTTCGCCTTCTATATCAAGTCCCCAAATGGAGTATAATTTAGAAACTGAACGTACTCCTATCCAACCAACCCCAACTCAACCCCCTATTGTTCCTGAAGGGGACCAAGACTTTGAAAGGTTCCTTGACCTCAATGTCAAGGCTCTTCAGCACTATCTCACAAGAATTCAAACACGAGATCCTTCAGGCAACCTAGTTTATGGGATGCCAACTTCCTTAGTTGAAACGACAATCATATCAACAGCCTTCGTAACCCAACCCATGGTCACCCAGGCCATTACCTCAACTAACAACCTGACCATGACCAATATTCAAAGTGTGGCCTCTCCTTCTATTTTTGGACCTACCTCCATTAGAGTTTTTGTACCCCCTCAGCCACAAACCATTCAACAAAGTCCTACACCATTCCAAAATTTAATTGTCTCCATCCCACCTACTCTTACACCCATAAATATAAGAGTGACTACTTATCCTTCGACTAGTGTTGCCACCATTCAACCACCTTTGGCAACATCAAGTCAAGTTGTGCCCTCTAGCTTCATGACACAACCACCCTTGACTTCAACATCAGTCCCTATGACTAGTTACCAATATGTTGCGCCTATACAAGTGCAACCAACTATGTCATACACTCCACCTAACACCTTCCAAATGCCTTACAACCTAGGGGGTGCCCCACCTACAAATCCATTAACCGATCTAATCAAGATGTTGATGGATAAGGTGTCAAATCTTGAGACATCCTTTTTGGGTTCAAGAAATGTTCTCTCATATGAACAAATCTATAATGAACCCATTCATCCTTCGGTCCCTATCTGACCATATCCTAGTTAGTGGGAACTTCCCAAGTTTACTCACTTTCAGAGTAAAGAGGATGCACAGCAACATCTACAAACATTTAGACACACTTGTTACCTTATAACACATGATGATGCGTTATTACTATGCACATTTCCCATGTCACTATCTGGTGCTGCCCTCGATTGGTATAGTTCTATTACCAGTCACTCTCTATTTACCTTCACTCAACTAGCTCAACTATTTCTTGACCACTTCTCAATTAACATAACTAAAAATGTCTCCATTACTGACCTCTATTCTATCAGACAATTCGACGATGAATCAATAGCTGATTTCATTGCCTGTTGGAGAGGTTTAATCAATCAAATCTCCTTTTCTTTACCTGAACCTGAGCTCATTGAGCTCTTTTCACAAGCATGTGCCAAACACATCTCATCTACTTTGTGGGTCTAAACATTTTGCACATTTGATGAAGCTTTCGGTATGGCTAAGAAGCTTGAACTCCATGTTGTCGAAGAAGATAAAGTCAAACTACGTAGTAAAAATAATAATGCAAAATCTAATGATCCTTCTTCTTCCAAACCATCTTCTTCTTCCCACTCTAAGTCCAAAGGAGCAGAAAATGTTGTGGTCATTAGAGCATCATCTTCAACAACCAACCAACCTCAACCTTCAACATTAGAATACATCACAAAACAATTCTAACAATGATACATACAGTGTCAATATACTCCAATAGGAGAATCATACGCATCTGTGTTGGATAAACTAGTCAAACAAGGAGTCCTCAACCTCCCCCAAATTTGACCACCACCTCAATTTGATCCCTCGCATGCCATCCCTGCATGGTATAGGGAGAATTACTTCTATAATTATCACTGTGTCAAAGGCCATGACACAGATGATTATAAAACCCTCAAGAACATTATCCAAGATATGCTAGACAAAGGTGATCTTGTCTTAGATAACTCAAACGTGCCACCTAACCAAAACATAGACATATTTAGACAACCTTTCCCTAACCATCCCCCTAGTCAAAATAACATTCAGACCACAGTTGAAGACCCCTAAGAGCGTAATATATACATGATCAATATGGTTTCACCCTTCATCCTTGACCAACCTCTTTCACAAACCAAAGAGGTTAGTCAGCCTATCCCTCCACCACAGGAAGAAGAGCCTTCTTCTCCTAATAGTCCTCCATCTACCCCTCTTATATTGGAGGATGCTTTGACCATACCAACGCCACTAGCCCCACCTTCATCCTTCCTACTACCAATGGAGGACCATACATTTCCTACCCTTTAACCACAAGTAGAAGGTACGATCACACCTACCCTTTATCCTCTTGAGGATCCACATTCTCCAATTCCTTCTCCATCGAGAGAAGAACTTGTCTCTTCACCTACTTCGACTGAAGACAATCCAGTAATGGCTCTTTCATTCCTTTGGCCTAAAATTGTTGCATCTAACACATTTCCAGTCTCACAACCACCCACATCTTCTAAAAAAACAATTATAAAGCCTAGCACAACAGATTCTAAACCATTCTCTTGATTGGCTGAGAACTTAGGATTTCTCCATTCGAGCAACTTAGAACATGAGGCATTATGGGAGTGACTCAAAGCTCCTTATCTTACACATCCCATCTCATCTCGTACTAACAACCCTCCTTCGATAGAATCTCCTGAATTCTCTAACGAGGACTAGGGTTCTACTTCCAAATATTTAAAAGCTCAACCATCCACATCTGAGCCTAAACCCTCACAAACTTCCACTATACCAAAACCAATTAAATCCCTTGATATTTGCCCCATATCAAACCTCACTCACCCACAAGTGAAGGTCAATTTGAATCTCACCCCCCATAATAGTAGTCCTCACACCATATTAAATAAGGCTACTAAACCACATCAGAGAACTCCTCTTCCACCATCATCATTGCCCTCCATTTTGGGCCCACATCCTTCTACCTTAATAGGAGTGCTCCCTACTCCAACACCTAACAAAAATAGGTTGCCTCCATTACTCCGTTTACCCACCAAAAATTCTAGCATGAGTGATCACAAAGAAATTCGGCACCCCTCACAAAGAAAGTGTCATCTACATGAGTGATCACATGACCAACCCAAAAGGTGGTATGGAAATCTCCCTCAACAACTCCCAAACAAAAGTCATCAACACCTAGTGCATCAACAAGCATAGATCCACTAGCGGGTTCATATGCTTTGATACTACGCCGACTTTTACAAACTTCTAGCATCACTCTCCCACTTATTAAACCATTTCAACCTCTTAGACCAAAATCGTCTTGGTTCGATGACACTAAAATATGCCTATATCATCGCTCACTTGGGCATGACACTAAAAATTGTTGTGCCCTTAAGGTTGTCATTTGCCATTACTTGGAAAAAGACACCCTCCTTATTGAGGATACTATCAAAAAATCTCCAACACTATCCCATGTCTCCCAAACCTTTTCACCTTCACACTCATCAACTCTTGGATCAAAACCATCTTGGTTTGATGACACTAAATTTTGTGCGTATCATCACACACTTGGACATGACACTAAGCATTGTTGTGCTCTTAAATTTGTCATCTTCCAACACCTAAAAAAGGACACCCTTTTCATTAAAGATCCTCTTCACCACCCTTTCAACAAACCATCAACAGCATCCCATGCCTCTCAAACTTCATCACTTAAATTGGGATCTCAACGCAAGACTGTGGTTTCTCTACCACCTTCTCCCCCTTTGTTTGAAATCAACACCATCAATGTGGCCAATAGGTCACAAACCATGAAGGATAAAGAGAAAGAGAAGGCTTCTCTCCCTCAAATATATCCATTTTTCAAGCCTCCTCAACCACCAAAACCCAAGATTTCAATCTTGGGCACATCCCAACCAACATCTTCGAAGCCAATTCGTGACTCCATGATGAAACAACTTCACCAAACCCCTGTGAAGACATATTTGCATGACCTCATTCAAAGCTCTCCACAACATCACCAAACCTTGATTAAAGTGTTACAGGAAGTGAAGGTCCAACCTGAAGACCCCTAACCACTAGCTTCTTTAATCAAAACATTACCAACCATTAACTCCATCACCGTTAGTAATTCTAAGATTCTAACTTCTAACCTAGAAAATCAGGATCTCGCCCTCTCAAACTAATCATACCAAACAAAAGCTTCACAAGATGCATCCTCACATCGCACTCCTTGTTAAAGAGAAGCTTCATCATCTTCTCTCCATATCATCTATCCAACCCATTGATTATCTGTAATGGGTGTCAAACATTGTCCCTGTCACAAAAATGACTGAGGGAATTCAAATTTGTACTGATTATCGTGACCTCAACCAAGCATCGACCAAATATCAACCAACCAAGTATTGACCAAATATCAACCAACCAAGCATTGACCAAACATCGACCTCAACTAAGCATTGACCAAACATCAACCAACCAAGCATCGACCAAACATCAACCAACTTATTAATCACCTCCAACACGTGACCAATATGGAAAGAAGTAAATGAGGCAATCTTGCTCCTAATTGGCTCAGACCTTATATCATAACACATAAGTATGGATCAGGGACTTATCGTCTGTCTTCTCTCGATGGCCGACCAGAAACTAAGCCCCTTAATGCCTTACATCTTCGACCATTATACTATTAATCAAGTACTCATTCACTTGATATTTAACTTGAGCTCATCCCTTGGGCAACCCCCATCATCCTCATCCCTATTCCTTTCAACCCTTTTTCCCTACAAACATTAGCCAACCCTTTTGTAAAGCATGAATGCTTTGTCTTAATAAAAGGGAGACCCTTAAACCTCTATAGTCTTGTCCATGACTAAAAGTTTAGTCCACAAAACAACATAAAATTGGGATGCCTAACAAAATATCATAAAATGTATACTAATCCCTCGAAGGACAGCTGCATAATTGCTATAACTAATAGACTGTTCCCTTGAAGGACATCTATCCAAAGACATTCAACCATACAAAGTAGAATATAGACCACTCCCTCAAAGGACGGCTATACACAAATTTTGCTACAAACAACACTCTCTTAGAAGCTTCCCGCATCGATCAGCATCACATATGACCATAAAACAAAACAACATCCCCACGTAGACTTCCCGCATTGATCAGTCTACTATATATATATATATATATATATATATATATATATATATATATATATATATATATATATATATATATATATAAAGTCATGGACTTTCCTATAGTCATTCTCAGGGTCACCTATAAAAAGGGGCAAAGTTATCTTTGCTCAAAAGGGTTACCCTATCCTCACACCTCACATAATCAAACCTATTACCCCAACATACCCAAGAGAGTTTGAGCTCACTTAACATCAAGTGATTTGAATACTTCTCTAACACAAACAATGGTCAATGACATAATGCATGAATGGAGCTTTTGTTTGCAACAACCCTATCTATGCTACCATTATGGTCCCTATCAATGAAAGAGCACAACAACTTTCACTTCTTACATACCTTTGTCACATCCAACCAAATCATTTTCTAAACCATTAACATGACCTCATGATTTATTTAATACAAATACAAATTTGTGTTATATAAATTATCATACCCCTTCACAATAGTTTTTATGGACAACAATACACATAAAATATCAACCAAACATAACCAATGTTATAGAATACACCATCACATAATATGGAAAAGGCTGTAACATCATCATCCACTCATCATTTCAAGCATGTACCATCAGACATATGGGAAATGCTAATGACCCTAACCTGATCAAGATAACTATCAACCACTTTGACCCTTCCTCCCTTTTTCAGGGAAAACTACATTGGCTTGAGGCCCTTGAAATAGGGGCTATGTAGATAGCACTCAATTGACACGGAGTCTTCTAGAGTTAGCTCGGCCATTTACCCATTCATATCCCTAATGACATCGGCCATTCATTTATTCATCTACCTAATGGACAAACCATTTCACCTTTAACCATGACTTAACCTAGTCAAAACCAATCCATAACCTACTATCTTCTTCCCTTTCGAGGAGAACTACATTGGCTTGAGGCCCTTCAAGTAGGGGCTATGTAGGCAACACTCAATTGATATGGGGTCTTCTGAGGTTAACACGGCCATTCCTTCACCCATCCATCTAATGGACCCACTATTTATACCAACCCAAACTCATGACCAACCAACCAGCCCTGACATTGAATGAGTTACCTAAACTTCTCATGGGGCACATTGGAGATCACATGCACCTCCCCATCCACAACAAACTACACTTGAGATGACTTATATCTTAGCTCGACTCGACCAACGGCCTTAGAGATCGCGACTATCTCCTCAGACCATAACCACTTCTAAGACAACTTTGCCTTGGTTGTTTTGATTGCATATATGCTACCTCATGAATAGTTAACAAATTGTATGCAACCCACATTATGACCCTCACATGTGTTGTCAGATTGTGCTCTAGTTGATCCTCAATATTTATGACATTTTCATGTTTTCCAAGAGCGCTTCATGAGCCTGGGATACTTGGAACACGATGACCATTAGAGCTATAGCTTAGATTGTTTAACCCAATCAGCTATGACTAAATGCTGGGGACCAATTATTTCAAGTTTAGCACTCCTCAACCTTTGACTGTGACAATTTGACCTATCTATCACGTGAAGTGGTATACGTGCAATCCCAACTATTGTAGCGTTCACACTCCAACGTCACCATACCCATCCACTGCCTATCAAATTGGCACTCGATACCAAGTTACCTTCCCTCGACTCCCGCTTTGAGGGGGAACACCTCATCCCTTACTCAGGGCAACCTACACCTCATCCCATACTTGGGGCAACTTACTCCTATTTTTGTCTTGCAGTTCGTCAGAACAACCAACAAGACAAAAAGGGGCAAATGTAGACACCAAAATAGTTTCAACCCCCCCTTGGTCCCTTTCTAACTTCAACATGCCTAACTTATACTTTATTAATTTAAAATACTTATTTTAAATTAATAATCCCCCTAGACACCTCACCTTGGATTCCTAGCTCTTAGGCCATTTATCACCCTATGACTAATCATAATTACCATACTTGGCAGATGGAAGAATGGGCAAAAGGCTAAAAATAGCCTTTTTTCCCATTCTCTAGCCGCCGACATTGGTTAACAGTTGATCGACGCTGGCGGTATCACCAATATCAGTTGCTTAAAACTAAATTCCAACCTTGACTGTAGGTCAAAGGTGAATTCTCTTACTCCTCAACTCTTTGCAAGCATCAACATTCTATCATCACTCTCCAGGCTAGGAAACTCTATAGAATTCACTCTACACTAGATTGAAACATTGCATGAGGTCTCTTACATCAGCCATAATAGAAACAAGTCTTCTACACTTCTAGTTTGGCCACAAGCAGAGCTAAGTATTCTTCTAGTTTATATTTTAGTATTTTTAGAATGCATTGGTGATTAGTCCATTGAATATTCTTGAGTACTGTTGATAGACAATCTGACTTTCTTCCCGGGGCCTTCCTCTCATTCTTATTCTCTTTCTACCCTTGTCCTCTACCTTAGCCCTTTCCCAGACCATATTCATTATCTTAGAATCCTCCACAAACCATTAAATAGGCCCAGACTCCTTCCAAACCCCTATGTTGACCATAAACCCGTCCAAAACCTGTCCAAGGCCATTGCCCTGACCAACATCGACCATTGCCCCTACCGACATCGGTAGACTAACCGACGTCGGCAACCTTGACCAACCAATGTTGGCAAAACTACCGACGTCAGTGACTATGGGAGACTTACAGTAGAATATAGGTATGTGTTGTTTACTTTTTGTTTCTTAGTCTTTCATTATCTCTCTTTATCCGACATTCTTTTTATCAACTAGTGGACTGTCATCCCTCAAGGAAGTCTTTGCACTTCTGGGACTGAGCTTTGCTTGGCAATCCACCATATATCTATCTAACATTTTCTTTGTTTAGGTCTTTCTTATCTATAGGTGTCATCCTCCATAGCCAAAGAGGAGCTCCTTCAATCATCTAGATACAGTGTGTAACTTCATTCGGGTATGTAAAAACCCTTGACCATTAGCCCTCAGTTTCTCATTTCTTCTTAATGTGAAAAGAAAAAACAAGTAGAAACATCGGCATGGTGGATGCTTGTGAGGGTTTGGCTTCAGACATGGAAGGCTAAGCTTCTGATGATTTAGAGGTAGAAGCCTGATCCTCATTAGAAACTTTGGAATGAATTTGCGTGGAAGGGTCGATAGTACAAGATGAAGCGGGATATGTAAGATAATGAGCTTTAAGTCGCTCCCATAATGCCTCATGTTTTAGGTTCCTAGAATGGAGAAATCCTAAGTTTTTTGCCAATCATGAGAAGGGTTTAGGTGACATTATGCGAGGTCTTATAGTCAGTCCATTGGAAGACATGGGTGATTGCAAGAGTGGAAATGTGTTGGATGCAGTGATCACAAGCCAAAGGTGAGAGAAAACCATCACTAAATCTTCCTCGACTAAAGTGGGTGAGATGGCAAGTTCTTCTCTCGGTGGAGAAGGGATTGGAGAATGTGGCTCTTCGAGAGGATAGAGCACAGGGATGATCATGCCTTCCATGTGTGGTCTAGGAGTAGGGAAAGTATGATCCTCCATTGGTAATAAGAAGGATGAGGGTGGAGCCACCAGCGTTGGTGCCATCAAAGCATCCTCCAACATGGGAGAAGTCAAAGTAGACTCTCCTACGTTTGAAAGAGGGGTGGACAAAGGACTATCCCCCATCAGTGGAGGACAAATAGGAGGGGAAGGCTCCTCTGAAGGGTGAAGTAGAGGGATTATGGCCCCTTGTACATGAGGGTGTGGGGTATGAATGGTAACTTCTTCTAATGGTAAAAGAAGAGGGAAGGTCGGGGCAAGAGGAAAAGGTAATATGGGTTCCTCATGAGGTAGAAGTATGTGTGGAGGAGGTGTTTGATGTTGTGGGGGTGATATGGGTAGAATAGGCTCTTCTACTCGTAGTGGTGAAATAGGTTGACTAACCTCTTTAGACTATGGAAGAGGTTGGTTAGGAATGAAAGGAGAAACCATGTCGACCGTGTGTATATTGCACTCTTGGGGGTCATCATCCATGGTCTGAACATTATTCTGACTAGGGGGATGGTTAGGGAATGGTTGCCTAAAGATATCTATGTTTTGGTTAGCCGGTGCATTTAGGTTATCCAAAACAAGATCCCCTTTGTCTAACATGTCTTGAATAAAATTTTTGAGGGTTTTACAATTGTCTGTGTCATGACCTTTGACATAGTGATAGTTACAAAAATCATTTTCCCTATACCATGCAGGGATAAATTTTGAGGGGTCAAATTGGGGTGGTCAGATTTAAGGGAGATTGAGGACACCCTACTTCACTAATTTATCCAACACAGAAGCATATGATTCTCCTATTAGAGTGTATTGATGCTTCATATACCATTGTTGGAATTGTTTTGTGATGCTTTGTGATGTGGAAGGTTCAGATTGGTTGGTTTTAGTTGAAGATGATGACCTAAGGACCACATCATTCACCAATCCCTTGGACTTGGAATGGGAAGAAGAAGATTTAGAAGGAGGGTCATTGGATTTTGCATTGGTATTTATACTACGCAATTTGACCTTATCTTCTTTGACAACATAGAGTTCAAGCTTTCAGGCCATGGTGAAAGCTTCATCAAATGTGAAAAATGTTTGGACCCACAAGGTAGATGAGATGTGCTTGGTACATGCTCTTGAAAAGAGCTCAATGAGCTGAGGTTGAGGTAATGAAAAGGAGAGTTGGTTGATCAAACCTCTCCAATGGGCGACAAAGTCTGCTATGGATTCATCATTGAATTGTCTAATAGAATATAGGTCTATGATGGAGACATTTTTAGTGATGTTGATTGAAAAGTGGTCGAAGAATAGTTGAGCTAGTTGAGTGAAGGAAAAGAGAGAATGAATGGCAATAGAGCTATACCAATCAAGAGCGGCACCAAAAAGTGACATGGGAAATGTGTGAAGTAATAATGCATCATCGTGTGCTATGAGCTAGCAAGCGTGTCTAAACACTTGTAGATGTTGTTGTGGGTCCTCTTTACTCTGAAAGTGAGTAAATTTTGGGAGTTCTCACTGGCTAGGATATGGTCTAATAGGGACTGAAGGATGGATGGGTTCATTACAGATTTGTTCATATGAAAGAACATTCTTTGAACATGAAATGGATGTCTCAAGGTTGGACATCTTATCCATCAGCATCTTAATTAGATCGGATGATGGATTGGTAGGAGGGGTACCCCTAGGTTATAGGGTACCTGGAAGGTGTTGGGAGGGGTGTATGACATACTTGGTTGCATTTGTGTAGGTGCAACATATTGGTAGTTTGTCATAGGGACTGATGTTGAGGCCAAGGGGGCTTGTGCCATGAAGCTAGAGGGCACAACTTGACTAGATGCCGCCAAGGGTGGTTGAATGGTGGCGAGACTAGTTAAAGGATGAGTAGCCACTCTCGTGTTTATGGGAGCAAGAGTGGGTAGGATTGAGACAATCAAGTTCTGAAAAGGTGTGGAATTTGTTTGGATTGTTTGTGGTTGAGGGGGTATGGAAACCCCATGGAGGTAGGTCTAGAAATAGAAGGGGAGGCCAAATTTTTAACATTGCCCATGGTTGGGTTACTAGTCGAGGCAATAGCCTATGTAACCATAGGTTGGGTAATGGAAGCTGTCAATATTATTGCCATTTCAACTAAGGAAGTTGGCATCTAAAAAATAGGATTACCTGAAGGGTCTCGCATTTGGCATCTAGAGAGATAATGTGGGAGATCCTTGATGTTGAGGTCAAGGAATCTCTCAAAGACTTGATCCCCTTTGGGAACAATATGAGGTTGATTAGGAGTAGGTTGGGCAGGAGTACGCTCAGTGTCTGAGGTATACTCCATTTGGTGACTTGATATGAAAGGTGAAGGCCAGAGTGGTTGTTGCCTTGCATGGTCAACAAGAGATTTAGCTTGACTACATGTTAGAACCATCAAGGCAAAATGGGTTCATGTTTTAAAAATTGTGTGTTTCAGTTTTAGAAAACCAGAATTTATGTTTAACAACAAGAAAGTTAGGTTTTAAGCTTGCTATTTGGGATGAAAATTTGTTGACAGTGATCGATGTCAGTTGAAAAACTAATGTCAGTGAAAATATGTTGCTGATGTCAGTCAGATGACCGATGTCGGTGAATAGGAGTTGCCGACATCGGTGGAAAAAATGATGTCAATTTCTGTGTAATTCCAAAAACACAGAAAACTGATAATTTTTGAAAGAAAGGGAAGTTCTGAGTTGTTTTTGGATCTCAGAATGATGCAACCTCACCACTCAAAAAATCAAATAAAAATAGAAAAAAATGATGGTGGCAAGCAACCTCTAAAATGTTAAATTCCTAAGAATAAATTTTAGATTCATGGTGGCTTATGCCTTAGAAGAATATGTTTGGGAATTGGGATTTTAGAATGGGTCTTAAAGAGGAAGTCTATGGTTGGTTTTAGGTTATGTTTTGGTGCTCAAAAGTCTGTGTTAGGTTTAGTACGTGGCCTGGTGCTAGGGCTTGCTCCCTTCACTTCATGAACCCAGAGCCGAGCTAGGCCACTTAGCCAATATATACTTTGCCTATAGTTTATACTCTACCAGAGAATAGAGTGGGTCCTCCCCTTGGTAGTGAATTCCAAGTAGGATTGTTAGGAAAGGTAAGGTATCTGCTAGGTGATGAAATCCTAGATGGGCCTTGTCTCAAGTATGTTTAAATGTTTAATTTGATGTGAATGTGGTCTGGTTGTGTAACATTTGTGCACTATGATTTATTCTTAATGCATTTTAATTACTATGTGAGAGGGCTAAATATGCATTCAAGCAAGAATGAAATGCAATAGTGTTTTTAACCCAAATTGAAATGTTTTGTTCAGATACAAACAATTGAGAAGAGGTTAAGATCATGAATTTTAACTACTCTAAGATGTAGACAAGAAGTGACAAGAAAAAAAAAGAAAGATGTTCTTTTTAACTTGTGCTAATGGTTTCTTTTCAAAATAAAAAGATAGAAGGAGAGGATGTAAGAAGAAATTTTTTCCCTAATGCAACTATATGAAAGTTTGCTTTTAGAAGAAATGAACCCAAGGAAAACTCTAGTGTCCCACCGGGCGTGATAGAATGTTTCTCTACATTTTTGCTATTTACATTCAGAAGAAGAAGAAACTAAAGGTTAAGGGTCAAGGGTTTGATTGATACCGAGATTAAGTTGTGCACCATATCCAAGCATTGTAGGAGCTCCTCTTTGGATGTGGAGGAAGACACCTATAGATAAGAATAAGACTTAAACAAAGAAAATGTTAGAATAAGATAAGGTGGACTGCCAAGCAACACGCTTGGTCTTGAAAGTGTAAAGCTTTGCGAGGGATGACAGTCCACTATTTAAGACAAAGATATTTGTATAAAATGAAATGGTGAAAGACTAAGAAATAGAAATAAAGATAATGCGTACCTGTTCTCTGTAGTCAGTTTGTCACAGTCATCGACGTTGGTAGTCTTACCGAGGTTGATTTGTCAATGATGCCAACATCGGTTATGTTACTAATATTGGTAGGGGCAATGGGCCTTGGATGGGTTTTGGATAGGTTTGGAATATGTCTGTGGTCGACAGAAGGGTCCAAGAGTTTACAGGGTTGTGCAGGGTTGCAGGACAGTGAGTAGGGTCTGAGAAGGGATAAAGGTAGAAGGTTGGTGTGTAAAGAGGATAAGGATATGGGGAAGGCTTTTCAGCCTCTCTAGGAAGAAGTTGGGTCTAGTTGATAGTATTTATAAATAGTAAATAGAAACTAATTAATAATGTATTCTAAATACTGAAATAAGACAGAAGAATAGTTAGCTCTAGTTGTGGCTGATGTCGAAGATCTCGTGCAATGTTTCCAATCCAATGTTTGGAGTGATTCTACAGAGTTTTTGTAGCCTGGAGAGTGAAAGTTGAAGTCTGGTGCTTGGTCTTAGAGTGTGCATGTCGATCTGAAAGAGTCCTAGGGGTCAAGAGAGAGAGAGAGAGAGAGAGCCAGAGAGAGAGCTTAACTCAATGTTAGAAGTCAGTTTATGTAGCTGACGTCGGTGGGTAGAGAATGGGTAAAAGCATTGTTTGGCCCATTTCTCCATTTTCCAAGTGCTTTTGTCATTGGATAATGGTCAAAAGATGGGTTTATTAGGCACGAGTGTTTGTTAGGCAGTTGGAATGGAGTGAGAATAAGTCATGGGTAGATGACTTAGTCTCAAGGTGAGTCATAGGGTAAGAAATGGTCTTAGGGTGAGGTGTCCAAGGTGAGGTGTCTAGGGTGATGTCATTAATTTAAAATAAGTAATTTATTTTAAATTAATAAAGTGTATAAGTGGTTAGAAGGGGACCAAGCGGGGGTCAACACAATATTGGTGTCTACAAAATGTATGATCAAGTCACATCCACCAATATCTCATTGTATAATGGTCATCCTAAGTAGTTAATGTTAGAGCCAAGGTTTGATTGATATAATATTCACCAAATTAGTGGCATATCAAAATCATCAATTCAAACTCTAGTACATACAATAAATAATATAACAACGTATCTTAATGCACGTGTTAATGACTAAATGCCCTAATGGTCAAATCAGATAAGATTTGCCACATCTTCACTCATATTGATATTGAAAGGACAAATCAACATAGAATTTACACACAAAAAAAAGGTGAAAAATATATAAAGGCACAAGGTTGTGAACCAAGTCTAAATTTTATTATTTCAAACATTTTATGAGCTAAAGTTTGAGATCTAAGCCAATTTATACTATGCAGAAAGAAAAAATTCTCATTTCTAGTATTCTGCTACCATGGATCATTCATAAATAATTAAGTACATGAAAAATGCTCATAAGGAAGAAATGGGCATCAATATTTCACTTTGATAGACTAAATATACTAATCTTAAGCCATTTTATTACCTCTAAGCAACAAAGTAAAAAGTCTTCCAACCAGATCTTGTAGATGGTGTGTAACCACTTTCTCTTGTAGCCCCACATAGATTCCATAATATAAACATGGAGTGCTTGATTTACATTCCCACCTTTGGTTTCTTGGTGGAGATTGTGCAAATCTTGCTTGGTTTCTATAATGATGATAACATTTACATTGGCCGTGACACTAATATAGTCATCAAAACCAAAGCAATGGCTCTAATTTTGGGTATGTTTACATGAGTTGATTCTCTTGATCTATATAAGACTAGAATGCCTATTATCCTTTATAATTTTATAGAATTATATGTTTAGGGGTCCATAGCAATCCTAATTTAATAAATCTTATATGAAACAATGTGCATCTTGGTCTAGTGTATCAAATGGAGATTTAGGCAAAACACCAAATCTGTGAAGCAAATTCCCAAAAGAGTGGTTAACATTTCACATCTCATGATATACTTCAATGAGGAGCTCAATTGGGAATAATATTTTATATAATATTTAATTACAAATATCAACCAGTGCTACACTAATTCCAAGTAGACCTTCTAATACTAGCTTCTCATATTTTTACTCTATTTTACCCAATAGAAGTACCCTAAAGGAGAGGTATACCTAGACATCGAATATTGGATATCACAAAAATTTATCAACTTAATTTGGACACCTAAGCATATTACTCTCACTCATGAGTGAAAATTCAATACATGGTGGGAGTAGTGTTTAGATCTATTGCTACACATCTATGGGTGTCCAATAGACATCATGTAGTACCTAAGACAACATGCTATTGTCACTTTACTCCTTAAAGTTATTTTCATTCACCTTGATGAGATACCTAGGTCACCATTTTGTCCCCTACCATATTTTTTTACCATATCCATGACACAAGCTAAATTCACCAAATAACAAACATATGCAACTAGGTATGTGACACTACTCCAAGCCATATCACCTAGCATACTAGTCCTTTTAGTACAACAACAACCAAAAGCCATAACCTCATGATAAAAAAAATACTAGTGTAAGCTCTCCATAAAACAACCATCATCACTTCCATTAAAGCACAAGATGAGTATAATTACATCCTGGCTAGATGAGCCTAAGGTGACTCAAATCACAAGCTCTTATGACCTACTTTAGATGAAAACAAATGAGCAGAGGTCTACCAAGAGATGATCATAGATATGGTAGGAAAATTATATGAGGAGGAGAAGGATTTGTTATTATAGAAGGTAGTGTATATGGTTCAAGTGCATAATAAGGTCCCTCGAAGTCTATGGGTAAAACTACCACCATGCCTTTCATCCATTATTTTTAGCACTTTACACAAAGATCCTAAACAAATATAGAGAATAACCCAACTCTTTGAGTATCCACCTTCCATAAATTTTTTAGTCATAAATGTATTTGTTCCACTATCAAAAAGTCCATAGGAGTATTTTATGCATAGATCGAGAACCTAAAGAGAGGCTAAGGTTTATCCTACCCTAGAAGAATGCAAATTTAGTAGGATATCCATAATATAAGAAGTATAATCTTATCCTTCAAGCTAATCACTACCCAAATGTAGGATGATTAATTTGGGGTGAAATAAAGTATCTATCTCTAGATATATGGTCTATCCAAGTGATTTTCCACCTTTAGAATAAGACCCTAAGGCTGAAGAGTTCATGCTATATTAGCCTACAACTGAAGAACAACATGTTTCATGGGAAGAAGTAGTTTATACAACAAAATAGTGAGTTTGTTAAGAAGTTATATGAATAGGTCCAATAATAGAAATATCAACATGAATGTCATCAAGTTGAAGAAGCCAAGCCCATGCAAAAGGCCTAAGATATAAAGGCTGAATGACAAAAGGCTATCAAGGAGGAAAAGAAGGTGTAAAAAAAATTTGATGCAAAAACGAAGGCATATGAGGCACATGAGAAGAATATGGATAAAGAGTAGAGTAATAAAAGACTACTCTCATTTCCAAATCAAAGGCATAATAAGATAAGTAATAACAAGACATAGTGGTAAAAGTAAACAAGGTTCTAGAGGATGCCACTCTTACATAATAACAAGTCAATGAATTTGCAAAGAATAATAAAGAAGAAGAAGAAGATGAATCCCTATGGAAATAGTAGTTT
Source organism: Torreya grandis (assembly GCA_037957365.1). Lineage (NCBI taxonomy): Eukaryota > Viridiplantae > Streptophyta > Pinopsida > Cupressales > Taxaceae > Torreya > Torreya grandis. Next base: position 855,117 of record JARHVA010005422.1, read on the forward strand.
AAAGTGTAGGAATAAAAATCAATTGTAGTGAAGGCACAAGCTATCCTAATGGTACAAGCTCAAATTAATATTGAACAAGATAAGGCTATTATGCTTGAAGAACAGAAAAAGGAAGTATAGCATGTGCAAAAGCTACATGAGGAGGAATAGGAGAAAAATAAATCTATAGACAAAAAATCAATAGGAAATTAGTGGAGGAAGACAAGATAAAATAAGACGAAGATGTTTCACAACAATTAAAGACTACAGAAGATGGTATATTAGAGTAGCTAGGATTAGAAGAAGATACATATGTAGCTGCCAAAAGTTAGGTAAAATTGGATTTACCTTTGGGAGGAGCATAGTTATGGGATGTTTTAATTGTGGGTGATTGGTTTACTAATTTCTCACTTCATCTTGGGACCATGTTATTCCTGATCCTTTAGGTACCATAGGAACATTATTAACATTTCCATTCTAGTAAGAAGCATCATTAGATGTTTCTAGATTACCATTGAAGTAGTTAAAGGGCACTATGACATTGTAGGAGTCTATTGTGTAGAAGGCTACCTCTCTAGAGTAGGAGGTTGATCGATCCAAATATGAGAATATTGAGTTAAAGTATTTATTTCATGAAGATGCAAATATTATTTAAGACACTTCTCCCAAGCTGGTCACTTGATAAAATGAGGACCAAGTAATGTCGAACCAATGCAAACTTAAGAAACTTATCTTTGAGTTAAAAAAGGACTAGTGCATAGTGTATGGAATAGAAAATCCACCATGTCCATAAATCAATATTAGATTGGATAGGACAAAGCACACCTACACTTCTGATTGGGGGGCATATAATTGTTAAGTGGGACCATGACCAATGTAAGGATCTAATATAATTGGTTAGGGGATAACTTATCAAAACACACCATGTGAGGTAGGATTATAAAACCTAAATCCTAACACAATCACACAACCCTAAAAGAGTCATATGATTTAATGTTTCACTAATCTAATAACAATAAAAGCAAATATAATATAGTACACACTAGATCTTGTGGCATAAAGTGGGGGTTAGAAATAAAACAAATAAACATATAAACTAAACATGTATAGAAGACATATACTCATGTCAATGTATATAGAATCTTAATACATGGCAAAGAATAATAAAAATGCACTATCTATCTACTCTTAAAAAAGAGGAATAAATTTAGGAATACTTACCTTTGAAGATGAACCCACTGAGACTCAATCTCCCCCTTGTCCAAATTGCTTTGCAAGAGATTGTCATGGTATGTAAGGATAACTAAGATAAATCAGATCTAGGTTACACAACCTATCAAAGTATCCAAAATACTTATCCATCAGATGAGATCAAAGCTCTAAATAAAGTATTGAACCTTAAAGCTTTATTCCCCAAGTAGAATGATCAATAGGTAGATGCTCATTTAAACTTATTCACTTAATTATTTGCTCTTATCAAATGGTTAGGAATGACCTTGTATATATAGTAGTATCTTACCCTAAAATAATTCAATAATGTTTGTTGTGCTAGGTTGACTTGGTTGACCTAATACATTTTTGGGTCTAACTCACTAGGTTTGTGCTAGGTCGACCAAGAGGCCAACAAACCAAAAGAGAAAAAAAGTCCCTAAATTGTGCTCAATCAACCTAGTCGACTAAGTAAAATTGATAGGTCAAAAGGGTGATAAGGAAAGAAATTAAGGATAAAACATAACACGCGATATGAATAGGTATAAATAAGAAGAATAAGCTTAGGTTCAATGGTTTTAGGAGGCTATTGTGTGGATGGTAAGTGGTGAAAGGAACAATAATCTTATGAAGCATGGATGGTCTAATCACCCCTTTCTAAGTACACCCCTTAAGGAATGTATTTAAAGAGATTGTGACTCAATAGGTTTATGCAAGATACAAAGTGTTAGTAATCAATAATTTGTTTAAAATATTGTGTATACATATGTCACAGTTAAAGCTCTTCACATGTCATGTAAGTGAAACACGAGATGGTGCTTTGGAAGAAAACATGATAACACATAATGTTGATGCTAATTATGGTACAATAAGAAGAAAATAAGATAAATGAAATAACTGTATTGAAAAACACATACCTTTAACTTACCTTAGTGTTGTAGATAGCGAAGTAGACTGCAAGAAATGTGAAGGTGTCCAATGTAGAGTACATTAGGTAAACCTATAGAAGTTAGTGTAAAAAATAGCCAAAAATAAAAAAAAGTGGAAGATAGACATATGATACTAGAAAATAATCTCTACACCATCATGATTCTAATGTATTTTATGGTTTGAAAAATGGATGAGTATAAACAAAGTTAGAGGCAAAATAAGGTATCTACCGAAAAATAAATGAAAGAATTGAGTTGATAAAAAGTGTTGTTAAATAGGGAAAAAGATAATTCATGTGTCATTTTGATTTGTGAAAGAGAGAAAATAGAGATTTGAGACCAAACAAGGCTAAGATGGTGAGGGAACAACATGTTAGATGAGGAGGACACCCAGAGGTGGAAACAGGTGCACTATAGGTATGCAACTACGGATCTCAAACCAATTTTTAAAATTGGTATTGAATTAAGTGAATTTTTGATAAAATTTGATTTTAAGCATTTATAAACATTAACATTAATCATACCTAGATTTTAAGGGTAGAAAATAAGAAGACAGGAAATGGGTTTGAAGGGTTTAGGAAGAAAGTGAGTAAAATACACATTTTAATAAAAATGTACTAAGCCAACACATAGAATGCACTAGGTCAACTGGATTGACCTAGTAAGATGAAACATGGTAGAATCGATATGGTTAACCTAGTAGGTATGGGTTAGCCTAGTGTAATTTGTAAGCTAAAAATCTAGAATGTAGTGAGTAACTAGTCTCTAAGGGCTAGAATGAAAACTTGATACTAGGGAGGGGAAGATAAGAGGGTTAACTTGGAATTTGAAGTCAACTATGACAAAAATATGGAAATTTTGGTCAACTAGGTTGACCAAGAACTAGGAAAAGCATAAAAAACATGTATAAAGCCGAAAGAGGGATACAATGGCTTGAAATGACCAAAAGAGGGCAAGAGGGACCAAGAAAGATAGAATTAGGATAAACTAAATAAGGTGATATCAATTAGGCTTGTTTTTAATTAAAATTGTAAAAATTATGTGTAAAGAATGTATTGTGATTATACATGACATAAAGGAACTAATATATCCTTGTTTCTTAGTTATAGAGACAACTAAGATTCTGAAGGTTGGTGGACATGTATTGGTTGTTGGATTTGTTAGATAGATTGATAGATGGTGTTCAAGCTAGACTAGTAGCCATGGATCTAGGAGGTAAATCTAAGATGTGTAGGATCCCCCTCAAAGCTAACTTGTTAATCATTTTCTTGGGATCTTAGGATTGATTGACTAACACCTTCAGATGGGAGGTGTATGAGGATGTGATAGAGGTGGGTATCACACTAGAGGATTTCCATGCCATCCTTTGGCTACCCATAGTAGGAACATCAATAACCATAGGGATACCAAATAGCTTAGAGGAGAGAAGAGCCTTAGCCATGTGAGCTACAAGCTTAGAGATGATATTGATGGGATGGAGAATAAGGATGGATGGTGTGTATATATCATATATTCTAGACCTCCAAAAGGTACTGATAGGACTTATAACATAGTGAGTGCTCTATCAAAATTTGGATGGCAAGGTACCACTATTCATGGTAGCCTTGAGTAGGATGATGCCAGAGGAGGGAGTACCATATGATCTAGGTTCTATCATTTGGGTCCATCTCATACATGATCTATTTGAGATTCTAGTTAGAGGGTAGAAGACTATATGACCAATCATACTATTAACATCATAGATATATGAGAGATTTCCCATGTATTAATTAGATGTGTTTCCCCGTGAGGTTTATGATGGGTTACCTTGAGTGTGGAGATGGAGGGAGGACTAGGTCATGTGGGTTATAGCCAATGCTATAATTAGTGATATTTAAATACATCATATGGCAACCATATGGGTACATAGTAGCTGCATGGGTGAGTTGGCATATATTTATACCAACACTAGAGAGGAGATAGGTGATTGGACATAATATGTGGTGGAGAGAGCCACATCTAGTGGTATAGGTGCTAGGATAGATAGGCCTAACTCATATAATAACAAATATTACTGATGCCAAACTAGAGGGCTTGGCATGTGATGGATCCATGAGGGAAGAGGGGACTCAAACCACTAATAGTGAGGCCAACACTGAGGCCATGTTGGGAGTAACCATGGACTAGTCAACCATGATGAGTGGTAAAGGAGGAGGTAGAGGAGGTTGAAATACCATATGTATCACTACTAGCCTTGTAACAAGATGATTAACAACCATTTAAGACATGGTGGTGATAGAGATAAGAGAGAGTGGAGACTATAGACATCCTTGATGATCCCATAGATGAACCAGAAGAGATATAGAGAGACCATTCATATAGAGGTTGAGATAGGCATGAGATATGATAATTAGGTTCAAGCTAAGGAGGTGACCCATCGAGGAGGTACTAGGAGGTTACACAGATGGGGATACTATGTTACATGATTGTATAGATGATGATCTCATAAGAACTAAGATACAAATAGGTATGAATATGGTTAAATTATTTCTTAAGTTTTTATTTATTAGTAGAGAGATATAGATAGATATTATGAGATATGACATTGATATAATATCCATCTAGTGTGATTTTTCATGTGTACCTTAAGATGAGGAGGAGAGATGGGGGCCCCTAGTGAGGGGATCACTCCATAACATCCTAGATGAGACTCTACATCCATACAACCCCATGACATTGGAGGATCTAAGTGTACCATCTACTCCAGCTCAAGTGAGCTGGTTCAAATTAACTGGTGAGGTAGTGAGGTAGATAAAGGTGTAGAGAGAGAGAGGTGTATCCACTAGTAGATATGGGTATAAGTGAGAGATAGGCCTAGTAGGCCTTGGTAGATGAGAAAGTTATAGATATATAGATAGTGACATAGATGATGTAGGCATATATAGTGATGCAAACTTAGCTGACACAAACATGTATAGTGACCCAAGCTGAGTTTGTGTGGGCATAGGTGCAAATAACATGCCTACAGGAACAAGTAAAGGGGTTAAGATCTCAAACTACCTCATTATAGCATACTATTTAGAGGATTCAAACCAAGGCCTCAATAGGCATCATGGTTAGGCCAAGAGATAGATAGGATAGAGTGAAACCCTAGTGTTAAGGCTTTTTTTATGGTTTTATATGTTGTATCAAACTCATGGTATATATATATGATGTATCATTTTGGATTATTGGTATTAGTTGCATATGTTGTCTTTATGATGGTTGTATTTTTGGATGCTTTTGGATATATTTATTTTTAGCACATGTATTTATCTTTGTTTTATATGGTATAGGAAATATATGTGGTGTGGTTTCCTTTCTATCATTATGGAGTACACATGCATGGTTAAAAAGAAATAGGCAAAAAGGATTTAGAAAAATATAATCAATCAAAGAAATGTACTACACCTTAGTTTAAGTTGGAAAATGTGCAATAACAAAAAATTATTAATTATAAAAATCTAAGAAAATGGAAAAAAAGATGGTAAAAGGGATTTGTTTTTAAACAAATGTACAAAAAAGTTGCACCAAATTAAAATAGGTAAAATCACACTAAATATCACATTGGGAAGTATGACAAAAAATGTAATAAAATGGAAGGTATGTAAAAGGGCATAAATAGTAATAAAAAAACATCAAAATTAAGTCAATCAATTATACTATATCACTATGGGAAGTATAAAAGTATAAAAAAATTGCAAAAAATTGATCTTAAATTTATCATACTATTTCAAGATGGGAAGTATGAGAAATTCAAGAAATGGTTGTAATCTTACATGCACTCAGAAAAAAATAAAAGGTGAAATAAAAATTAAGCATAAAATATACTAAATATAAATATGGGAAGCATGTTAATGATATGTAACCTCATAATCAATCAAATCTTATCTCATATTTGACACATGTAATTTTGGATGGTGACTTGATTATTAGAATTTTTTTTTGAGGAGGTCCAGGTCCTATCCACTATCTTACACTAAAACTCAGAAAATAAAAACCCAAGGGGTACCAAATCAATATTGGTAAGCATAGGGATAGGTAATGGTAAATTACTGATGTGGGTAATAGGATAGAAAATATGGTAATTTATAAGTGATGTTGGGTCCTATCTACAGTCTTACAAAACAACTCAAAAATGAAATTCCATGGGGAGTGATCAATAATCAAAAAAATATTTCCAAAGAGGAAATATGAAGAAAAAGTAATGAAAAAGGGAGTGTGAGAAGTAATACTTAGGCATCTTATGAGAAGACCTTACGAGGCAAGAAGAATACTAAGGACATGAAAAGACATTAAGTAACTAGTGGTCGTCTATGTATAAAGGAAACCCACTTGTTATAGACACAAATATTTATAGACAAACATGTGTGCTATTAAGATCAAATAATGATGGTATATTGATACAAGGAAAAATTAAAATGGACCTAGCTTCCCACAACATGTTCCCCACTCCTTAGGACCCTTTACAAATCTATCGATCTACTATGAAGATTGGGTACTTGCGTGAGAAAGTAGGTATCTCTAAAAAGTTTTTTTTTTAATTTTTCTCTTTTAATCTACTAGCCTACTACACCCCAAAGGACCTTACCTCTACTTTGAGGCTAACTATGGGGTTTGAGCTTTGACTATAAGAAGGAGATGTGCTTTGAATCAAATCTTTTAGTGTGATTAGAATTTTAAAAAATATTTGATATTTTTGCCTTTTGATATCATTATATTTTGTTTAAATGATTTCTCTTTTGTTTAAATTATTTGGATTTTAACTTTATTTTGAAGGATTTTTAAGATTCTTCCTCCATATAGATTTGGAATGACCAATCATGAGATAGATAATGATACACATGAATGTGTTTTAGGCTAAGGCTAAAGGAAACTAAGTATCTAAAGATAAAAGAATGACTAGAACACTTAGTCTTGACAATGAACTGAACATGTGATCTCAAGTATCAACCGTTTATATGCTTAGTTTTCAAAAAAAGGAAGAAAAGAGGAAGGAGATCCAAAGGAGGAATAGTGAAAGGAAATAGTAATGAGAAAGATTGCTTATGAACTAACAACATGGTAAATGGAGATAGTAATCAAAGGGAAGAGGGTAAATATAACCAAGTCACCATGATAACTATTTATGAAAAATAAAGATAAGAAAACAATCTTGAAGATACAAGGGAAGAGTTTTGAAAAAAACTCTAAATGAAAAAAATAAATGATAAGAAAAACATAATCATATGTGAAATGTAAAATGATAACATAAGCTAACTATAGTACAATAAGAAGGAGAAACATGATATAAGATGAGAAATAATTTGACCCAGTTTCAAATGATATAATCAAATTGAAATAATATTGAAGAACATGTAAAATCCAAATATAAATGAGAAATCATCATGCATGTGCTCCTAAATAATGGTAAATCTATCCACATACATTATCTAATACATTAGATAAGCCTCTATGAAGTTGAATATGTATTGCAACTAAGGTCTCATCAATCTTCAGTGAATACTAGGCAAATACTTCTTTTCTAATATCCTCAACTAAAAAATTAGGAATGCTAAAAAGATCATGTTGAGGAGGGAAGTTAGGCAAAGGTTGGTTATGAGAATGCATGAAAATAGGATCTAGATGATAAGAAGGAATCCTAGTTGGATATGGATCTATAGGTGAAGGATTCCCAAGTGGACAAGGATCCATAGGTGAGGAAAGGTCCATGGGTGAAGGAATCATAGGTGGAGGCATAAAAGGTGGTGAAGGGACAATAGGAGGTGATGGAATCATTAGAGGTCGAACCATGAAAGGATGAGCCTTCTTGTGAGAGGAATGGTAGAAGGTTTAGGGATGGCTACAAGATGATCTTTAAGATATTAAAGAACATGGAAATGATTGGTGTGATGTGTACCACATAGGTACCATAAAAAATATAACTAATCATACTTAGGTAAATATTTAGCAATTACCTTTGGGGGATGTATGGCTTTATCTGATGATGGGGAAGAAGGATGTAAGGTATCAATATATTATCAGAACTTGTGACAATGGGTGGAAGAATGATTATCTATCCCATGGAAGAAATAGATACACTATGAGTGGTTTTAGGAGCACTCATAGAAGGAGGTGAAATGGGAGAGGAAGAAGCTAAAGAAGACTCATCAGCCCATTTGGTGGGAAAAAGATCCATCTTAGGTAGTGGAATCAAACCATCATCAAGGGAGGGTGATGATGGGGAAGGAGTATAACTAGGCTCAATAAGAGGAGCACTAGGTCGAGAAGTAGGAAAAGTCTCAACAATAGTAGGAGAGGAAATAGGTTCAACTAGAGTGGAGAAAGGACTAGGATTAACTATATCTATCCATACTAAAGGATGGGAAGGATTGGTAGAAGATCTAAGGAGGACTACCCTAGGTGTGGTAAAGTGATAAGGTCTGATTATAACATGGTCCTAAGTGTCTCCTCAAAAAATAGAGGTATTAGCAACATCTATACCCTATGATAAAGAGGAAAAATCCAAGAATTAAGAACTATAAATGAAAGAGTATGATGAGATTCATGAAAAGACTCAAGTAAAGAAGAGTGGTAATGAATAATCTCAACATCACAAGCCTAAACAAGGCTGCCTAAAAGAGGATCATCTAAAGAATAGCCATCATCATAATCTGGAGTATAAATATCGATGACATAGGTCAGGATGACCTTGTTATCGAAAGAATCTTGGTAAATAGAGTGCCTTCTCTTGGTTAAGACTATGGTAATGACATCATAAGGAGGCTTGCAAAAATGAAGCTACAAGGAAGCAAGAAGCTACAAGATGAGATGAGGTGAGAGATCAGAATTTTTTATCTTTAAGTTAATCTCATCAAGTTCATTGTCTTTAGAGTCAAAAAGGTTGGGAAGAGTGTTACCAATGAGCTCAGGATGACCATTATAGCCTCTAGTTGTGTTGACAAGAAGTTTAGATGTTACAACTCATGAAATGGAACACTAGGAAAAGGTTCAAGAGTAGGAATTTTGAAGACATCATGATCTTGGAATTTTTCAAAATTATAAGGGTTAGTGTCTCCTTGAATCCTATAAATGGATCTATTATGATGAAATTTAATGCATTAGTAGGTGAGAGAAGCAATAACTCACATACAATGAGTCCATGACCCACCAAGAAAGATGTTATATGAAAGGGGAAATTTGAAGATCATCACCTTCACACAAATGGTAACATGTTAGATGGTAATGGGAAGCTACACACATCCTAAGGGAGACATTTTCCTTCTATTGTATCCTTGGCATGTGTTGCATGTAGACTTGAGATTACATTCGGAATACCCATGAGTCTTAATGAAATCAAGGGAAGTGGCATATGTGTCTAAACCCTCATCAATCAAGGATCTCTTAACTTGGATATCATTGATTTGGATGGTAACAAATAATGGAGGATCATCTGCATGAAGTAGAATCTCATCTAGAATCATAGATGTGATAGGAAATTGTAAAGAAAGAGAAGTGTCTATAGTTTCATCAATGTTGATGGACATCTCTTCACATTACTATAAGATATTATCCTCAAATTGTAATGTCCCCTTTCTAACATTCATAGCATGATGTTGTCATTAGCCTATTTCCCTATGGTCCCGTAGGTTAACCAGGACATTAAAGGGACTTAGAGGCCATTTGGCCTAGATAATTGTAGTTGCATATCTTTTTGAGGGGTTTTGAGGTAGTTTTGGGCATTAATGAAGTTATTTATAAAGTTAAATTTAAATATTTAACTTTATTAATACATATTCTATAGTTTGTGGGAATTATTTAAATAAAAGAACCCCCTTTATTTTATAATACATTGGATACATAAAGGGAGTTATGTTTTATCCCACATTGACAAAATGAAGGAATGGGCTCTTGTGAGAACTCTATAAAAGAAATAGAAGAGCTTCCATTTGGGTATTTTTTGGGGATAAGATTAATGTTATGCTATTGGATTTCCTAGAAATCTGATTTTTGAGGTTGGAGGATGAAATCCCTCTTTTCTAGCATTCTCTTCGCTATTGAAAGACATAGTCATGAGGATTGATGGTGTTTTCATTTAGGAAACACATTAGGCTTATTGAATTTACAACAAAGAAGGGCAGAATAATGATTTTCTATAGGAGCTATGAATAGTGTTTTTACTACAATGCACATGAATAGCGTTTTGCTACAGTGCACATGATTTTGCTATAGTAACTCGTGAATAGCAAAATTACTACAGTGTCATGAATAGTTCTACCATAGTGCGTGAACAATGTTTACATCAAATTTACTTATTTATTCTCAATAATTAGAGGTCTAGAAGGCTTCCATTTCATTTATGGGTCACTACAGCACTAATTTCCAAGGTTCTATCAAATTCTCATATCCAAGAATTGTAATTTTTGAAAACAAATTTGAATATTTGTCGCAGCCCATAAGGCAATTATATGTGCACATTATATTGTAAATTAGTGTTTAACAATAAATAAGGAGTTTCAAGTTTTGTATGTATAGTTGTATGTTTGTCAAGTGTTTGATAAAATGCCATGTTGATCATTAAGAAATTTAATTGATATGACATAGTAGTTCACAAGTTTCTTTCATTGGAAAAATAGGGGTGGTTATTTATAGTTGTATTAGAGTAGAAAATCCTACCATCCTGAAGGGTTAAAGAATGTATAAACATTGACATGTCTAGTTTTGATCAGAAACCTTTCACTCACCATTAAAACACAAGAAGGAATAGATTAGTAATATATATAGGTCTAAAGGAACAAGGGTTTCTAGAAGAATATAGAAATACAAGAGAATAAAACATTGACAATATGGATGAGAGAAGAGACCCAGGTGAGGAGAGATTTCTACAGTTATTGCACACACTAGTTTAGGGACAACAGTTAGTAGAGAAAAGAGCATAACAATAGAATCAATGATTGGACCTATAGACATAGATGATGGCACGCTAGTTGGGTATTGACATGAACAACTTAGGAGGTGGAAATAATGGTGGCATTAATCAGAATGGAGGTAATAACTGGAAAAATGGTGGAAACAATGGAGGTAATAATGGTGGACAAAATGGAAATAGAGGCAATGGAGGGGGAAATGTAGGTGACAACTATGGCCATGTATCTCAACCCACTAGAACGGTGAGATCTAAACCAATTCTACCTACCTTCCCACCTAGGGCACTAGCACAAGCTGCCAATGAACTTTAGATCATAGATTTATAGGATCAATTTAGAAGATATTGGGAGAGTGGAGGACCTAAATTTCATGCAGCTATATCTTTATGAGACTATATTGATGTAAGGATGAGACACATGCCTCATGCAAAAGACATGAACTAAAACTTTGAGTTATGAAAGAAAGTAGGGAAATTGTCTTTACCTTATTTTGATGCTTTTGGGAAGACTACAACATGAGCTTCGGTGCAAAAGGTGGATACTTATCTTTAGCTTAATCTTATGCCCAAAGAAGAAGATATTAAATATGCCTCTATACACCTTGATGGAGTTGCACATGAATGGTGGCACCATGGCATGGTTCCTATGGGACATGATCAAATCATTTCTTATGTTGATTTTATAGAATGACTGATAGAGAGGTTTGATAGGAAGGATCCAAAATTTCATTTTAATGAGTTGGCATAGTTGAAACAATGGGAACCATTGGAGAAGTATATCTCTGAGTTCCAGAGACTTTTAGTATTAGTCATGGATATATAATCAAGGAGACTTATGGTGCTTTTCATTGATATATTGGCTGATCCATTGAGAGGGTGGATTAAGGCCTCAACCCACCTGCACTACAGGAGGCTATTAAGAAGGCTAGGGACATGGAGGCCTCTAGTTCAAAAATTTGATTTTAGTCTAAGAGTTTCCCACAAAAAAAGAAAAAGATAAGAGACAAAATGAATCGCATCCACCATGAGTAGATTCAGGGAGACTTGACAGTGATCAGTTGAATGAGCTTAGAAGGAAAAAACTTTGTTTTCATTGCAGAGAGCCATGGGACCCTTCACATAAGTGTACGGTTAAGTCAAAGGAAAAATAGTTAGAGTATTTTTTTGCTAAAAATTCAACTTCAGAAGAGTCAGAGAAATAGTCAGATTTAGAAGGTAGTGATGAAGAAGAGACTATGGCATAGAAGATTAGATAACATAAGACCATTACCTGACTTACCAACACTGAACCATCAATAACCTTCAAGGTAAGAGGCATGATTTAGGGGAAGTAAGTTGTTTCATTGATAGAAACAAGAGCCACCCACAATTTCATTGATGCAAGCTTGGTAAAGAATTGAGGACTTCAAATTGAAGAACATGAGGGATTCAGAGTGATGGTATCTAGTGGAGACAAGCTTCTTAGTACTCAGATGATTCTTGATCTCCATTTGTGAATTGAAGACTACGACATGGTAGGCAAGTTCTATGTTGTTGACATGGGAGATTATGATGTCATCCTAGGCATGACATGGATGAGATCTCTAGTGGAGTTCACCTTTAATTTGGAGAAATTGGAAATGAGATTTGAGCACCAGGGTCAGAAAGTGGTTCTTAGAGGGTTATTAGATGGGGGACTTAGAGTAGTCTTACTTAAGAGGATGGAACGTCTATTTAGACATGACCAGATAGAGTGGGCATTATAATTTATGATCATGCCTATAGCTACAAAGTAACATGTTAAGGACTACCATCTAGACATTCATGAGGTCATATCCAAACATACAAAGGTGTTTGGAAGTATTCCACTAGGTGTTCCACCAGAGAGAGGAATAGAGCATATGATTGAATTGGAGGAGGGGGTGAAGCCTATGATTACCACATCATATCATCATCCTAAGGTGCATAAGGATTAGGTCGAGAAGGAAATAAAGGAGTTTCTAGAGATGGGACACATTAGGCCTAGCAAAAGTCCATTTACCTGAGTAGTGGTCCTAGTAAATGAAAAAGATGGGACAATGCGTATGTGCATAGATTACAGGGCTCTCAACAAAAAGACAATAAAAAATAAGTACCCCATTCTGAGAACAGATGAGTTACATGGTGCAGGCTATTTCTCAAAGATAGACTTGTGCTCTAGGTACCATTAGATTAGAATGAGAGCAGAGGATGTAGAGAAGACAGCCTTCAGGTGCCATTATGGCCACTTTGAGTTTTTGGTTATGCCATTCAGGTTAACCAATGCTCTAGCTAATTTTTAGAATTGTATGAACCAAGTGTTTAGGAGTCAGTTAAAGAATTTATGCTTATATTTTTTGATGATATCTTGATATATAGTAGGGCATGGGAGGAGCACTTGCAACACTTGGAGGAGGTATTAAGCATACTTGAGAATGAGTCCCTTTATGCCAAATAATCTAAATGTGAATTTGGCATGACAAAATTATTATACGTTGGGAACATCATTAGTGTAGATGGAGGGTGGACCCAAAAAAAATTAGATCTATAGTTAAGTGGCCTACTCCTACTAATCTTACCCAACTCAAGGGGTTTTTTGGTCTATATGGTTTTTATAGGAGGTTTGTGAAGGGGTTCTCATAGATAATAGCTCCACTTATGGATTTGACCAGGAAGGGAGCCTTTGTAAGGATAGAGGTAGCTAAAAAGTGCTTCAAGAACTTCAAATAGTTGATAACATCTTGTCTAGTATTCGCACTTCCAAACTTATCCAAACCATTTGAGATTTAGTTTGATGCATTTGGAGATGGGGTGGGTGCAGTCTTAATGCAGGAAAGACATCCTATTACTTTTGAGATCAGGAAGCTAAAGGGAGTGGAGAAGAGATACTCTATATATGATTGGGAAATATTAGCTATAATGCATGCATTGGAAAAATTTAGGTCTATCTGGTTGGAGGTAAATTTGTGATTAAAACAGATCATAATATCATAAAAAATTTCATGAGCCAGAGAGAACTTAATGATACGCAGTAGAAGTGGTCACCAAACTACAAGCATGTGATTTTGACATTGAGTATGTCAAAGGGAAGAAGAATGTAGTGGCCGATGCACTTTCTAGGAGACCACATGTATGTTCCTTAGTTAAGATTTTAGTAGACTAGAAGGAGAAAATAATAGTTGAATATGCTAAGGATTAGTGGGTAGCTGATTTGATAGAGGGATCTCTATGAGATGATAGATATGTGTTGGTTAATGACCTTATCCTATACAAGGATAGGATTTATTTGGTACCTTCTTCACACATCAAATATCTTGAGGAAATTCCATGATGCACCTATGGCTGGACACCTTGGGTTCTTCAAAATGTACTGACAGATTCGTGAGAGGTTTACTTAGAGAGGACTCAAGGATGATGTGCAGAGATATGTTAGATAATGTCTAGTTTTCTAGTAGAACAATGATGAGCATACTCCTCCAGATAGATTACTATAGCCTTTACCCATTTTGGATAAGAAATGGGAAAGCATTTTGATTGATTTTATCACAGGCCTACCCAAGGTGCAGGGTCGAGATTGTATTTATGTGGTGGTGGACAAGTTAACTAAATATGCTCATTTATTTTCTATTACATCTACTAGCATAGCAACATAGGTGGTAGAATTGTTTTTTGGGAGGTGTTTAGGCTTCATGGGATGCTTAAGAACATAGTTAGTGATAGTGATAGTAAGTTTTAAGCTTATTTTAGTAGGAACTTTTTAGATTGAGTGGCACTAAGCTCACTCTTAGCACTAGCTATCACCCACAAATAGATGGGCAGATAGAGATTTTTAATAAGTGGGTTGAGGGGTACTTATGAAACTATGTATCAAGGAAGCAAAAGGCTTGGATCAGATGGCTTTATTTAGGTGATTATTGTTATAATACTACCTATCACATGACAATTAGGATGTCTCCATTCATGGCATTATACGGGTATGAAGCTCCTCACTTCATAGATCTTCTTTTTGGAGATAGCAGGGTACCGAGTGCATGGAATTGGTTATAGGATAGCCAAAATATTTTTAGAACACTTAAGGATAATTTTTAATAGGCTTAGAATCAACAAAAAATATATTCTGACCAACACAAGGTGAAACGTAGTTTTGAGGTTGGGGATATGGTATACTTGAGACTTCAACCCTATAGGTAGTCTACACTTAAGAAAAATGGAGTAGATAAGTTGAAACCAAGATTTTATGGGCCATTCAGAGTTTCTCACGACATTTTTGAGGTGGCATATGAACTAGAATTACTAGCAGATAGCAGGGTGCATAATGTGTTCCATGTCTCCAAGCTTAACAAAGTACTTGGTCATAGTTTTGTTCCATCTATAGATTTGCCCCCTCTAGATGAAGATGGTAAGTTGATATTGATTCCTGAAGCCATCATTGATACCAGGGAGAGAACACTTAGGAGGAGAGTAATCAAGGAGTACCTAGTCAAGTGGAAGAACCTACCAGTGGAGGATGTTACTTGGGAAAATGAGTAGATATTACAACATTCAGAGTTGAAATTGCTTGAGGACAAGCAATTTTGGGAAGGACATACTATAATGTCCCCTTTCTAACATTCATAGCATGATGTTGTCATTAGCCTATTTCCCTATGGGTCCCATAGGCTAACCAGGACATTAAAGGGACTTAGAGGCCATTTGGCCTAGATAGTTTTAGTTGCATATCTTTTTGAGGGGTTTTGAGGTAGTTTTGGGCATTAATGAAGTTATTTTATAAAGTTAAATTTAAATATTTAACTTTATTAATGTATATTCTATAGTTTGTGGGAATTATTTAAATAAAATAATTCCCTTTATTTTATAATACATCAGATACATAAGTTACATAAAGGGAGTTATGTTTTATCCCACATTGAAAAAATGAAGGAATGGACTCTTGTGAGAACTCTATAAAAGAAATAGAAGAGCTTCCATTTGGGTATTTTTTAGGGATGAAATTAATTTTATGCTATTAGATTTTATAAAAATCTAATTTTTGAGATTGGAGGATGAAATCCCTCTTTTCTAGCATTCTCTTCATTGTTAAAAGACATAGTCAGTAGGATTGATGGTGTTTTCATTTAGGAAACACATTGGGCTTATTGAATTTACAACAAAGAAGTGCAGAATAATGATTTGCTATAAGAGCCATGAATAGTGTTTTTTCTATAGTGCACATGAATAGTGTTTTGATATAGTGTGCATGATTTTACTATAGTAACCCATGAATAGTAAAATTGCTACAGTGCCATGAATAGTGCTACTATAGTGTGTGAACAGTGTTTACATCAAGTTTACTTGTTTATTCTTGCTGATTAGAGGTCTAAAAGGATACCATTTCATCCATGGGTCATTACAGCACTAATTTCTAGGGTTCTTCTATCAAATTTTCTTATCTAAGCATTGTAATTTTTGATTATAAATTTGAATATTTATCATAACCCATAAGGCAATTGTACATGCACATTATATTGCAAATTAGTGTTTAACAACAAATAAGGAGTTTCAAGTTTTGCATGTATAGTTGTATGTTTGTCAAGTGTTTGAAAAAATTCCATGTTGATCATTTAGCAATTTAATTGATATGACATAGTAGTTCACAAGTTTCTTTCATTAGAAAAAAGGGGTGGTTATTATAGTAAAGGACCAGTCATCACACCAAAAGTCTTCGAATGATTTGGGTCCTCTTCCAGACCCCTATGGCCAACCACCGAAGGACCATCGAGGCAGACCACTTACATGGCATGGACTAGACCAACCCACCCAAGTGGGGACCACACCCATGAGACTAGGTTTGACTAAGGTAGGGAGCATCCCCAACCTCCAGCAGGACATTACAATCCACTCACCTAGAGGATCTTGACCTCAAGACCCTAGATCTAATACCACAAAGGACTAACCATCACACTAAAAGTCTTGAGATGATTTAAGTTCTCTTCCAGACCTATTTTTCCCAAAATCCATCACTTTTTTCTATGGACAACATGATGATCATTTTGGTCCTACAAGCCAAAATGGTCTCTTTCTTTCTTTCAAAATGTTCTGAGCAGTTAAGTTTTTCAAATATTCAAGCCTTTTTAGCTAAGGAAGTCACAGGTTCAATAGGCAGGCTTTCTCAAAGGGAAGTTCAAAACACTTAATGCATTTCCTTAGTGTTTTAAGGATGGTTCAATGCTGAGGTTCAATAAAAATACTTAATAATGGGCTTCAAATAATTGGAATGAACCATTGAACCATTGAACCCCACCTTCACAAGGTTTAAAGGTTCAACGAGTTTAAAAGTTCAACAGCTTCGACAGACTTAGAGAATAAAAGGATTCAAAGAGTTAAGATTGAACCATTAAACCATTAAACCTCAAACTTTGAAAGGTTCAAAGGTTAAAAGGTTTAACAAGTTTAATGAGTTTGACAGACTTAGAGAATAAAAGGTTTCAAAGAAATAGAATGAACCATTGAACTGTTGAACCTTGAACCAAAATGGTTCAAAGGTTCAAAGGTTCAAAGGGTTCAAAGAGTTCAAAGTTCTAGTGGAAGATTTGAGTGAATGGAGGAAGAAGAAGATTCCAAAAATAAGTTCAACCAAATAGTTCAAATAAATGGTTCAACTGAAGAAGAAAAAGAGAGTGAATGCGGCCCTTTACAAAACATTCAATCGCCGAATCGTTGAACCTTTGAACCATTGAACCTTTAAACCAAAAGATCTCAAGGTTCAAGGTCTAAAAGGGTTCAAAGTGACTAGTGATGTCCCCACAGACATCAATTTTAGGGTGATGGAATAACTGTTGATTTTCAGAAGACCTGAGAACAAACTCAATGACTAGCCAAGAAAAGAGCTGAAGAAACCAACTAAAAGCAAGAAGATAACCTCGAGAGCTCAGATCACTAAGAAGAGATAAAACATGGAAAGGAAGGAGGGAATGACTATAGAAAGTATAGAAATATCTATAGAAGAGTTATTGTAGTAGGTGGAATAGTCCACCAGGTGGACATCAGAAAGATCAAACATTCAATGGTGCAGCCTATTTTTTTTCATTGAGTAAAGGTGAATAGACAACTGTGTAAGCATCATCAAGAAGACTAGACAACCCATGCTTAGGAGGAGACATTTGAGATGATTCAGAATGCCAAAGTCAAGGCCGATGACCTATTCTAGCATGGCCCTTTCATATATATTCAATGCATTAAATTTAGCATGGGTCATTTTCATGAAAACAAGCACCCAAGTCTTTCTTGTGATGATATATATTGTAATCTCTCATTTTGTATGGGAGGGATCTCTCTGTTATTAAAAGCAAAGATCTACCCAAATTGAAAGCCATTTCTGAGACTTTGAGCTTACACTGTTAATCATATTTTGTTAAATGAATGAGAAAGCAACTAACCTTTCAGACTTTATGTTGGAATAAGCTTGTGTCATCTAAGAAATTGTTTTTATGTTTGTTTATTAAATATAGTCTTGTCCATTTAATCAAACAAGCAAAACAAGTGGAAATAAGCTAGAAGATGTCCTGAAGCCAACTTTGGGAGACTTTGTGCTACCATAATTGTCTTGAGTCTGTGTTTTGTGTAAAAGATATTGGAGAGACTTTGAGCTCTCCTTATCCTTCGTAATCTTTCACTCTGTTGTAGTATGCGGTGGAGAATTTGGGCTACACTTCATTCTATGGTGTTCTTTGTCCTAATCAATGTGAGATAAGCAATGAAAGACTTTGTGATTTCATGGGTTTCTTGTGGTTACAGTTACTACCTAGGAAGTCTTCCTCTAGTTTTCTAAACATTAGTTTTGAAAGAAGAGAAATGCCATCAGTAATTACCCAAGAATTCTCCTCTATTTTGTGAACATCATCTCTAAAAAAAGAGAGATGGATGGTATGATTTCACCCCTAAGTATATTATTAGCTTATATATATACTATAAATTATAGGGAACCTCCCCTTGCTGAGAGGAGAAATTTATCTCATTCTGGTTGTGGTCACCACACCCATTTTATAGCATAAATCTCTTTATGCTATGGTTGATGTAACCATTTTGCCATCAGTTAGATGGTGATAAAATATTCACCCAATAGTTTTTGGTGACTCTAGTGGGGAAGAACAATCAACTTAAAGCCTCAAGCTTCAAATTGAAGTGGTTCCAATTATTTTCCATTTTCATTTTACAATCTAGTAGATCCACCATACATGTGAAGCCAATGATCTCAAGGTATTTTTGACCCTATATTTGAGTCAGTGCAGCTAAGTAATTTTGATCTTTTTCCTCCACCATCTCACCTTCAGTGAACCAAGAGTTTTCCTCCTACAAACATCAGGTCTCTAATACTAGGCAAAGCTTCTCTTTTCTCTGCTAGTAGAGCTTTGTCTATACATATCCCATATAGATTTATTATCCCTCCCCTCAATAGCCACATCATGGCAACTCAAGGCCCCTGGGGTAATACTTTTGGTCCTCTAAATCTAACCCCACCTCTACATGAGCTACCTCATAGCTCAAGGAAGAATTTTCCCAAGTTTTATGGTGATGGGAAGGTTCATCTTGATGAACATATTATAACATTTTGCATAGCTTATGGTGTGATATGCATTGAATATGAAGACATTGTAGTCAGACTATTTGTAGAAACATTGCAAGGCATTGTTATAGACTAGTTATATCATCTACAAGCACAAATAGTGACTGATTGGAACACTCTCAAAGCCAAATTTGAGGGTAAATTCAAACTTGAAAAATATACACACGCCCTATTAGCCCAACTTACACAAATGAAGGAGCCTCATGAACCCATGAGAGACTTCATTGCTAAATTTGACAAGCTGAGGAACATGATTCCCACAATTTCTCAGTTGACACCTGAGAATCTCAAATGCTTCTTCATCAATTCTCAGCTTCCTAAAGTGATTTTTTTATTAAGGTAGGCTAGCCACATAGATCTTGTTGTAGCTTAGATTTTGGCCACTGAGGTTGAAGATGATCTTATCTTTGTAGGAAAGATAAGAAGAGATCCTAACAGAAGTAAATCTTATTCATCTTCTAAATATTCTTCTCCAGGCACCACTGATCCTATGGTGCAAAAGAGAGAAAATGAATTGTTATCTCTAAAAAATCAAATGGTGTAAGGGATGTCTACTCCTCCTTATTAGGATATACCAAGGAGGACATTTCCCAACTAGTCATATTAGGGCAATGCTACCAGAAATCAAGGGCAACCAAGTCACCTTCCTCCCCCACAAGGGAAGCTTGTCATTGAAGCAGCACTAGCTAACTCAATAGTTGGTTATCTTGAAACTAAATCTGATTTTTCTTTCCAACCTGAGTTCAATCAAGAAGATGATGTTGATCTCTTTGCAGAAGGCCAAGAAGAATCAGCTGGTGACTCCAACATTGGTTTCCTAAATTACTAGGATGAAACCATAAGTAAAGGAGAAGTGTTTGATGGATCATACACAGTATTTACCAGGTCCCAGAACCAGTCAACTCAACAAGCAAATAAAGGAAAAATAGGGGAAGAATCTCGAACAAAAATTTTAATTTATAAACAAGGGGCTTCTTTGCCTTTCCAATCAAAGGACTCGGTGATTGCTAAAAAAGTAAGTACCTCAAATTTTCCTTCACCTTCTACTTCAAATTCATAGACTAGTCCCACTCACAATAAAATTGAGAATGATGGAATTCCTTCCTTTGTTCCTAGTTATTTTTAGTCATTTGATATAATTGACCATACTAAGAAGATGAAAATTCAAATGTCTGAGTTTGAATTCTTGCAATCTAACCCTGAGCAGTTGGATAGGTTAGTTCAATGTGTCAAAAATAAAACTATCCCTACAAGACAAGAAATTTCAAAGGTAACTCCTGGTCCCACAAAGAACACATCCACCCAAAATAATCTTTTCATCACTCCTCCAACTACCCTTAGGAAGATAGAACCATTTTATGTCTCCCTGCTGATAAATAATCATCAGCTAAACAATTACATTATAAATTTTGGCACCTCTGACAATGTGATACCCACCAAGGTGGTAAAATCTCTTGGTCTCATGCTATCTAAGACATTTGGGAGATTTTTATCCATGGAAAACAAACAAGTGCCTCTAATGGGACAAATCAAAGATGTTCAATTTGCATTTGTGGCCTTCCCAGATAAGAGAATCAAAATGACAGTCCTAATGGCTGATGTCCCAACCTCCTACAACATTCTGCTTGGGCAAAAAAATTCCAAGGATGTTGGTGGAGAATTGAGCATGGACCTATGTAAGGCAAGGATCCGTATCAAGAGAATCATACAAATGCTGCTTCCTAAGAAGGAGGCAAAGTACATTGTCACTCAAACTTCAGCCCTTGAAGCTCAAATTTTGTTTGTCTTTAGGCATGGGTAATTACTTTTTGTCTACTAAAGACGTTCTTTTTCAATAGATGAAAGTCTACTAGGGGATAATCTAAAGAATTTAGACTAGACATCCAAAGAATTGGTAGGGTGTAGTACAGATGAAAATGGATTTTTCCTTCCTAATGAAGAAAAATTTGAAAGAAGATCAAATTCTGATGATGTCTAGATTTTGGAATTTGATGATAGCAATTCTTCTACTAGTTCTAGAGCTGGAGTTGTTTTAATATTTCCTCAAGGAGATATTTTTATATATTCATACAAGTTGCAGTTTAACAATACTAACAACATTGCTGAGTATGAATCACTATTTCTTAGATTAAAGGCTGCCCAAGATAAAGGTGTTAAACTTCTTCATGCTAAAGGAGATGTTAAACTGGTGGTTTGTCAGGTGAGGAACCTATATCAAACCAAGAATGAGAGATTGTGACATTATCACAATCTAGTGTGGGAATACATTGAAAGGTTTGATGCTTTTAGTATTTTTGTTGTGCCTAGAGAATTCAATAGTCGAGCAGATTCATTGGCCATCTCTACAACTCTCTTGGTCCCTCACCAAGATTTCAAAGAAGACAAGTACACTATTGAGCTAGTCTTTCAACCAAGTGTACTTGATAATGCTGACCATTGGCAAGTATTTAATTGTGACAACTAAATCATTCATTTTATAGAATAGATGGATAGCTTTGAAAAGCTTCATTTTAAAAGCAGTGAATTTCCACCATGGGAATTAGCTTTGGAAACAAATTCAAAAGATGATGAAGTGTTCCTTTAGCTCAAAGGGAATAAAATTCCCAAAGGATTAGTTTCTCTTGAGAATATTATTGACAAGAATGATAGGTTTATCAAGGAAAAACAAATGGATTCAAAATCCTCTAAGGATTTTTATCAAATAAATTTGAGTACAGAAGATAATCCCAACATGGTCAACATTGGGAATCATTGTACCCATGATGAAAAACTCAAATTTATCACACTACTTCACCATTACATTGATGCTTTATCATACTCTTATGATGATCTGAAACTCTCTGACCTAAAGAAATCCTACACAAAAATTCTCTCAAGATTGGGTCATTACCTCACAAGCAGAAATAAAGGCAGCACAACCCCAAGATATCAAGCACTATCCTTTCTGAAATACAAAAAATGATGAATGCAAGAATTATTTTCCCAATCCATCATTCCACTTGGATTGTGAACATAGTCCCTGTGAGAAAGAAGAATGGATAAATTTGCTTATGTGTTGATTTGAGAAATCTGAATCAGTCATCTTTAAAGGAAAACTATCCCTTGCCCATCATGGATCAGCTACTGTAGATAGTGATTGGTGCTAAGATGTTATCAATGCTAGATGGTTTTTTGGGATATAATCAAGTGGAAGTTGGTGAAGTAGACCAACATAAGATTGCTTTGAAAAAATCTTGGGGTACCTTCACATATCATAGAATGCCTTTTAGCTTAATCAATGCTAGAGACAACCTTCCAAAGAGTGATGGATTTTGCTTTCAAAAATGAAATAGGTAAGTTCATTATGGTATACCTTGATGATTTTATAGTCTTTTATAAGCATCATCCTAATCATGTGCATCATCTATAATAAGTGTTGAAGTAATGTAGGTAGAATGGTATTTCTCTTAATCCCAAGAAGTTAATTTTTGGGGTTACAGAAGGTAAACCTCTCGGTCACATTGTGTCTCGAGAAGGCATAAAGATCAACCTAGAAAGAGTCAAATCCATCCAAGATCTTTCTCTTCCTACCAGTAAGATCACAGTCCACTCTTTCTTTAGAAAAGTGAATTTTATATGAAGGTTCATTCCTAAATTTGTAGAGAAGACTCACCACATTATCAATATGATGAAGGACAAAGCCACTTTGAGCTGGATTGAAGAAGGCAAGTCAGCATTTCAAGACATCAAGAAAGTTATCACCCATGCCCCAATTCTAGTTTGTCTTAATTACACCAAAGACTTCATGATGTACAATTATGCTTTTGAACACACACTTTCAGCCATTTTGGTTTAGAAAAACAAAGAAGGTGTGGAATCTCCCATATCTTAGATGATTTTTCCTCTTAAAGCTCATGAACTAAAGTATTCAAACATGGAGAAGCATGCTTATGTTGTGGTAAAGGTAGTAAAGTACTTCCATATTTACATCCTAAACTCACACACTATTGCTTTGGTTCTTGATACAACAGTCAAGTCCATTCTAACTCAACAGGAGTTTGGAACTAAAAGGGGCAATTGGATTGCCAAAATCAAAGAGTTTTATCTTGTTATCAAACCTATGAATCTTGTATAGGGAAGAGTTCTATGCCAGTTAATTACTGATAACATATCAGAAGAAACAGGGCATGAAGAAATAGATGTTGAAGACACGCTAATAGTTCTCTTTGTTACCACTATGAATGAGTGGTATTTGAATATTGATCATTTACTTACTTATGGGTAATGTCTTGATCACCTGTCTCATAAAGAAAAGAGGATTGTTAAGTTGAAAGTTTTCAACTTTGTCTTGTGGGGCAATGGTTTGTGTAAGAAGAACCTTGATGGGGTGTTCCTTCATTGTGTGGATAAAGCATAGCAAAACAAGCTTTTGGAGTCCTTCCACAATTTGGATTGTGGAGGACATTTTTCTATGCCTATAATTGCCCATAAGATTCTACGAGATAGGTACTATTTGCCTACTCTATTTCAAGATTCATATGCTTGGGTACGTAGATGTGAGCTGTGTCAATAGTTCATTGGCAAACTCAAGTTGGCTATGTTACCTCTCAAACATATGGTGATAAAAGATCCATTTCAACAATGGGGAATTTATTTCATTAGCACTATAAATCCATCCTTGAGTGCTAGACATGATTATGTCCTCGCAGCCACATACTACTTTACCAAATAGGTGGAAGCCATTCTAGTCAAGCATGCTACTTCAGAAGTAGTATGTAATTTCCTCAAGGAAAACATAATTTCTAGGTTTGGGGTCCCAACCAAGATTGTAATAGATAATGTAGCCTATTTATCTTCTCATGAGATCAACCAATTCTTCTACTATTATGGGATTATCCTCTCTCACTCTTCTAACTACTATCCACAAGGAAATGGTCAAGTAAAATCAAGTAACAAGAACCTAGTGACCATTATTAGGAAGCTGGTAGATAGCAATTAGAGAGATTGGCATAAAGCATTACTTGACACTTTATGGGTAGACAAAATTATACCCAAGAGGGCAATTGGTATGTCCCCATTCCAACTTCTATATGGTCTGAATACAGAGATACCAATCACCCTAGAATTACCAGCATTAAATTTAGCAAAGGCAGTAGAAGATTCAACTTTTGAAAGTTCCATCGACAAGAGGATCATGTGCTTGACTGAATTAAATGAGCAACGAACTATGGTGGTGGACTGAATTGTTGTGCATCAAAGTCTAGTAAAGAGACTCTTTGACCAGAAAGTAAGGATTTGTGATTTTCAAATTAGAGATCAAGTCTTGTTGTGGGATAAGAAGAGAGAACCAAAAGGAATGCATGGAAAATTGGATTCCTTATGGAGAGGCCCATTTTCCATTCATTATTTGAATGGTGAAAATAGTTTCTTGCTAAAATATCAAGATGGAATGCCATTTTCTCTACCTCACAGTGGGCAGCATCTGAAGCACTTCAATCCTTGAAGTGTCAGATAAGTCCAATTGTACATATTTATATTTTTTGTATAGTCTTTCTTTTGTTTTGTGTTTTTCATTTATTTTTAGTGCCTTTATTTTTGGGTAGCATGACTCCATAGCCCAATTGTATAAATGAAGGCACTACGATTCTGGATTCTACTCCCTTCGATTGTTTCAAAATTTTAATCAATGGAAGTTACCCAACTAGAGCTAGTTGTTGTTCCTAAAATCCATCACTTATTTTTGTGGACAACATGCTAATCATTTTGGTCTTGTAGGCCAAAATGGTCTCTTTCTTTCTTTCAAAATGTTCTAAGTAGTTAAGTTTTTCAAATATTCAAGCCTTTTCAGCTAAAGAAGTCATAGGTTTAATAGGTGGGCTTTATCAAAGGGAAGTTCAAAACACTTAAGGCATTTCCTTAGTTTTTTGAGGATGGTTCAATTCTAAGGTTCAATAAAAAGACTTAACGGTAGGCTTCAAATAATTGGAATGAACCATTGAACCCTGCCTTCACAAGGTTCAAAGGTTCAATGAGTTCAAAGGTTCAATGGCTTCAATGGACTTAAAGAATAAAAGGATTCGAAGAGTTAAGATTGAACCATTGAACCATTAAACCTTGAACTTTGAAAGGTCCAAAGGTTTAAAGGTTCAATGAGTCCAATGAGTTTGATGGACTTAGAAAATAAAAGGTTTCAAAGAAATAGAATGAACCATTGCACCGTTGAACTTTGAACTGAAATGGTTCAAAGTTTCAAAGGGTTCAAAGAGTTCAAAGTTTGAAAAAAAACTTTGAGCGAATGGAGGAAGTAAAATACTCTAGAAATAAGTTCAACCAAATGGTTCAAATAAATGGTTCAACTAAAGAATAAAAAGAGAGAGAATGTGGTCCTTTACAAAACATTCAATCACTGAACCGTTGAACCATTAAACCTTTGAACTAAAAGTGTTCAAGGTTTAAGGTTTGAAGAGGTTCAAATCGACCAGTGACATCCCCATGGACATCAATTTTAGGGTGATGGAATAATTATGGATTTTCAAAATACCTAAGAACAAACTCAGTGACTAGCCAAGAAAAGAGCTGAAGAAGTCAGCTGAAAGTGAGAAGATAGCCCTGAGAGTTTAGATCACCAAGAAGAGACAAAACATGTCAAGGAAGGAGGGAATGACTACATAAAGTCTATAAATATCTGCAAAAGAGTAATTCTAGTAGGTGGAATAGTCCATCAAGTGGACATCAAAAAGATCAAACATTCAATGGCATGACCTATTTTTTTGCATTGAGTAAAGGCAAATAGATAGTGGTGTAAGCATCATAAAGAAGAACAGACAACCCATGCTTAGGAGGAGACATTTGAGATGATTCAGAACACCAAAGTCAAGGCTGATGACCTATTCCAACATGGCCCTTTCATAGATATTCAATGCATTAAATTTATCAATGACCATTTTCATGAAAATAAGTGCCCAAGTCTTTCTTGTGATGTTATATATTGTACTTTCTCATTTTGTATGGGAGGGATATCTCTATTATTAGAGGTGAAGCTCTACCCAAATTGAAAGGCATTCTTAAGACTTTGAGCTTAGACTATTAATCATATTTTTTTAAATTAATGAGAAAGCAAGCGACATTTCAGACTTTGTGTTGGAATAAGCTTATGTCATCTAGGAAATTGTTCTTATGTCTGTTTCCTATATACAGTCTTGTCCATTTATCAAATAAGCAAAACAAGTGGAAATAAGATAGAAGATGCCCTGAAGCCAACTGTGGGAGACTTTGTGATACCATAGTTGTCTTTAGTCTATGTTTTATGTAAAGGATACTAGAGAGACTTTGAGCTCTCCTTATCTTTCATATTCTTTCACTCTGTAATAGTATGCGGTGGAGACTTTAGGCTACACTTCATTCTATGGTGTTCTTTGTCCTAATCAGTGTGAGAGAAGCAATGAAAGACTTTGTGCTTTTATGGGTTTCTTATGGTTATAGTTACTACCTAGGAAGTCTTCCTCTAGTTTTTTAAACATCATTTCTGAAAGAAGAGAAATGCCTTTAGAAATTACCTAGGAATTATCCTCTATTTTGTGAACATCATCTCTAAAAAAAGAGAGATGGATGGTATGATTTCACCCCTGAGTGTATTTTTAGCTTATAAATATATACTATAAATTATAGAGAACCTCCCCTTGCTGAGAGGAGAGATTTATCTCATTCTAGATATGGTCACCACACCCATTTTTCCACATAAATATCCTTATGCTATGGTTGATGTAACCATTTTGTTTTTAGTCTACTAGTGACAAAATATTCACCCAATAGGACCCCTATGGCCAGCTATCGAAGGACCATCGAGGTAGACAACTTACGTGGCATGGGATAGACCAACCTACCCAAGTGGGAACCACCCCCATGAGACTAGGTCTGACTAGGGTAGGGAACACCCCCAACTACCAGTGGGACATTACATAAATCTAAATAAACTAGCCTCCTAATTCTACTAGAGGAGGGTAAGCGATATTCATATTGAATAAGAGTTGCATGAGGTAGTTTTTATGACATGGAGATGTCCTCATGAGTTCAAGAAAAGGTATCTAAGATGGAATATTAGTGAGTTCTGCAATGGGATCCCACTCATCATAATCCAAATGGATATTGTTAGATATAGGTGTGTAATTATTAAGAAGATATTTAGAACATGGATCTGAAGAGCATTGAAATTTATATTGATAAGAATGAGAAAGTTGAGAAGAAGGTTGTAAATCATTTAATTATGAATAAGTAGTTGGTTTAGATTGATCTTGAAGTTTGAAAGGAGTGTTAGTAGAAATTGGATTGTTATTAGTACTATAAGATGATGGGAGAGAAGTAGAAATAGTATGAGATGTGTCATCCAAGGAAGAATCATAAATCAGATCATCATAATAAATAATATCTTCTTTCCCCAACTCATTTAAATGAGTTGGAGAAGAATCTTGGATAATATGATGTCTTATAAAAAGTAGTGTAAATAGGTTATGAATCAATAAAATCAACCAATCTTTGTATATTACTCATGTTAACCACATTCTCTTCAAAATTTAGTTCAACAAGACTTTCTATGTTATTGGTAGATGAAGTGGGCTTATCTTAACTTTCATGGATTGGTTGATGATTAGATAAGAGGTTTTAATTGATAACTAAATGAGCATTTGATTGATTTAAGGCTTTGGTTTTATCATGTGATTTATAGTCTTTGAAATCAATCTCATAGTCTTGTTGACACTTACAGATAATAGAATTATGATCAAAATTATGGCCAAGAAGAAAGTCTATGGCTAAATTTTGGAGTTGTCTACAAGTCTCATGAGAGTGACCCCATATAGCATGAAACTAACAAAAATTATTAGGACCATACCATGACTTCATAGGTTGAGTAGGGTTAATATCTCAAGGAAGAGTCCTAAGTAGACGTTTGAGCAATTCTACTGAGGATAAAGGATTATAGATATTAATCTTGTTTATTGAGAAATGAGGATTAGTGAATTATTGAGGAGCTAGTTCTAAAAAGGGGTAGGAATAATAACTTTAACATTATGAATGGTTTCAAATGAATCAGTAACACCATCATTGGTAATATTGCATTTTTAGTTTTTTACCAATAGGTGAGAGCCTGTAAAAGGTTGGGGTGACTCAAATTGATGCATGAGGAAATATTGTCTTTTGGCTTGATCAATACCTTCCTCTAAGGTATGTGGAGAAAGGGTATGAACTTGATATTGTAATTTAGAGAATAAATCATTTGTGAAGAGATGAAAGACATTATTATCCACCACTTTATGTTCACATTTATTTGACAAAGTTTCCATCACTTAACAAGGCTTATGAAGTTTAATTTTTGTTTTGTTTACAATTGATGAAATCAACCAATGTGTTCTCAGGAAGATCACTAGTTTGAAATTCTTGCACTAAAGCATTTACTATGTCCTCCAAACTAGTGATAGAGTGTATTCTAAGTTGATTATACCAATCCAAGGCACCACCTATGAGGGTTTTGGATAATCTTTTGGTACAGGTAAAGGTATTTAACTTGAATTAATCCTTGTAAATATTTTTAAATGTTTTGCGCTGAAGAGTATGATTAGTTGATCCATTATAATAAATTGTACGTGTTATACCTCTAATGTT
The DNA here is from genome assembly GCA_037957365.1 of Torreya grandis. Lineage (NCBI taxonomy): Eukaryota > Viridiplantae > Streptophyta > Pinopsida > Cupressales > Taxaceae > Torreya > Torreya grandis. The sequence continues at coordinate 884,392 of JARHVA010005422.1, forward strand.
AATGTTAGCAATTTGGGTGGTAAGAGGTTCATTTTGTAAATTCTTGATGACTTTATTGACTAATAGAGGTTTAGGAATGAGATTACCTTGATAATATTGAATAGGGGGAGGAAGAACACTTTTTTTATGTGTGCCCTTAGTCATTGGTTGAGGATTGGCTTGAACATTAAGAAGGTGGTTTTATATTCACATCATTTATTCATATTATGAGCTTAGAATGTGTTAATTTGATTGACAGTTTGCAACAATAGTTTATGAGTTTGATTAGTGTTATTAGAAGAAGTAATATTGGTGTTTGTGTTGGTGTTAGTGGCTTGGGTGCCATTATTAGTGTTGATATGATCTTGAGAAGAGCTATGAGAATTTGAGGCACTCTTGTCAAAATTTTCTTGTGAAGAAAAATATGGAAGATTAAATGGTCGAGAGGAAGAAGCACTAGAACCATGAGTGCTTTGGGTAGAAAACAATGAACTAGTGGAAGGTTTAAGGATAGTGGATCTTATGAGAGGCCCACTAGATGTAAAACATGCCATGTTAGTTGAGATACTAGGCATGGAGGTAGAAAAAGTTAAAGAAGAAGATGTCATGGCATAACAAGGAGTCAAGATTGAAGGAAGAGATTGAGAAGCAAAGAAACTGGTACCCCAAAATCCAAATGATAAAGTGGGAGTAGGATAATGAGGTTCTTCAACTACATGGCTAATCATGAGGTTATAGATGGTGGAAGGATCCTTCCCTCTATGTTGAGAGAATTCTGTGATAAAGAAAAGAATTTCAAGAGTATAGTATAAATCAAGCTAATTCTCTAAGAGAAGAGGAGGGTTTTACTATAAATGGGTATGAGGAGGTCCCATAGTTCATCATACAAATTAAAATATGAGCATTACTAGCATATTGGAAAGGAGCCCTACTTTGTCTATGGGAGACCCTGTTAGGATTGGTGAATTCCATCATGTTTATCGACTTAAATTTAGTGTTTTCACCAAACATAATTTCCATGATGAAAGGAAAAAGAGACAAATGAGAAATCAAAGAATCAAAAAGTGATTTAAAGAGTACTAGGTTGACCTGGTCGACCTAATACGAAATAAGACTGTAAAATTATATAGGGTCCATAGAATCAACCTAGTTTAGTGAATAATGACTAGCAAAAAGAGGTAAAGATATTTTAAATAGTATTAGTTTGACCTAGCATAGTGTATAGGGGTTTAAAAATATACAAGGTTGACAGGGTTGACCTAGTATAAAAGACAAGGAAGAAAATAAAGCTGATAAAAAGCTATAAATTAAAGTAAGATAATTGTAAGTAATGTAAGAAAGCAATAAGTACTAAAAGGGAAACAAAAAATCAATTAAATTAATAATTGACAATCCAAATAATGTACACAAAGAAAAAATTACACTAACACTAGCTCATGTAAGATTTTTCACACACAATTGAACAAAGATAAAATAAACCACTTGAAAGTAAATCTAGCTACTTAGTCAAGTTAGAATGTTGATTATATTATTAAAAATGTTTTTAAATGTGAAAGGGAGATTGGATATAAGCAAGATAATAGATAACAATCTATGGATAGTTTTAGGTAAGTTTAGGATGAAAGGGACTGTAGTGGAAATGCTATAGGCTTGGTATTAGGGCCTACCCCCTCACTTCACACACCACAACAATAAGGGTAATACGTGATTAGCCAAAACATACCATTAACCATGAGTTATACTTGAACAAAGAATCAAGTTGGCTTCCTCCTTAGTGATGAAATAAAAGTAGCTAGACCTAGGTAGTCAAATGTTTAAGTTCTTGTTGATTTTTATGTGGTTTGGCCATGTGTGCATAAAATCGAAATAGTGAAACTAAGTGATTAATTGAAATTCCCCTAATTAGACTATGTGAACTATTCTAATCACACAAATAATTGAAAATAAATATGTGATTAACATATATGTTTAATTACAACTTTGAAATAAGGTATAGTTGAAACATTTTATGGACAATTAGATAAAATAGGGTTAATAGGGTCAAACCTTTACTATGGAAGCAAAGTCTGAAAGTGAACTAAGTCAGTCAGGTTGAACTAGTTATTTTAGAAAACATAGAACTAGGTCCATAGGGTCAACCTAGTTGACTGTGTAAAAATAGTTTTGAAGACTAATTTTTTTGAATGAAAGTACATAAAACTAAAGATATAGAGGAATAAAAACTAACTTGAATGGTTTAGAGATGAAAAGGAGAAGATTTTTGATCTGAGAACTTGGAGAAAATTGGCAAAAACTTGCAAACTAGGTCAAGTTGGTTTAACAAGCTATACAGGAACCTACTAAAAAAGTGTTAAAAATGAAATAGATCAACTTGGTTGACCTAATAGATTGAAAAGGAAGTCTAAAAACTTATAAAACATGCATTGGGTTGAGTTGGTCAATCTAGTTATTTGAACAAAAACATGCATGTTCTAGAAACCTATACTAGGTCAATCTGGTCAAGCCAGTTACCTGTTCTTATAAACTTGTGCATAAATATATATAAATAGGTCGATAGGGTCAATCCAACATAATAAATATATAATAAAAACAATGACAAATAGAAATTAAATAAGCGAAATAAATCCTACAAGGGTTATTTTCACATTAGGTTCACCATAATGTATGCAATGAAAAATGCATCATGTCCATAAATCAATCTTAGATCAGATGGGATAGAGCACACCTACGCTTATAATTGGGGGGAATATATTTATTAAGTGGGAACATGACCAATGTGAGGATATGCTAGACATGATTAGGGGATCACTTATCACCACACACTATGTGAGGCAGGGTTCCAAAACCTACAGCCAAACATAATCACAAAATAATCCCAAAATATTCATATGATTTAATATTTCACTAATCTAATAACAAGAAAAATAAATATAATATAGTGTGCACCAAAGCTTGTGAAACAAAGTTCCGGTTAGAAATAAAATAAATAAACAACTAAACTAAACATGTATATAAGACATATACTTATGTCAATGTATATATAAACCTAACACATGGAAGAGAAGAATACAAATGCACTATCTATCTACTCTTATAAAGGAAGAATAAAGTTAGGAATACTTACCTTTGAAGATGAACCCATTAAGCCTAAATCACCCCCTTGGCAAAGGTGCTTCATAATAAAATGCCATGGTATGTAAGGATAAATAAGATAAATCAACTCTAAGCTACACAACCTATCCAAGCATCCAAAATACTTATCCATAAGATGAAATCAGAGCTCCAAAGAAAGTCTTGAACCCTAAATCTTTATTCTTCAAGTATAATGGTCAATAGGAAAATGTTTGTTCATACTTTTTCAATTAATTCTTCACTCTTATCAAATGGTAAATAATGACGTTATATATATAGTAGTATCTTAACCTAAAATAATTTAGGAACATTATTGGTGCTAGGTCAACGCGGTCAACCTATCACATTTTTGGGTCTAACTCACTAGGTTTGTGTTAGGTCGGCCTAGGGGCCAACAAACCAAGAGAGAGAAAAATTCCCTAAACTATGATAGGTTGACTTGGTCAACCTAGCACAATCGACATGTCAAAAGGGTGTTAAGGCAATAAATGAAGGATAAAACATAGAAAGTGATAGAAATAGGTAGAAATAAGAAGAATAAGCTTGGGTTCAATGGTTTTAGGAGGTTAGTGTGTGGATGGTAAGTGGAAAAAAGAATAATATGATATGAAACACTAATGGTCTACCCACCCCTTTCTCGATACACCCCTTAAGGTATGAAATTAGAGAGATTGAGACTCTATATTTTTTTTCAAGATACAAAGTCTCAGTAATAAATAAAAGTTATAAAATATTATGTGTATACACAGCATAAAAACTCCATGTAATGAGAATATTAGGCTAAGATGTCAAGGTTGAGGCTGACACTCTCATCACTCTAATAGAGGAATAACAAGAAATGTTTGATTCTAACACACTTCAAAATTAATAGGTCACACACAACTTACTCTATTGGAAATAATAATTAGATAACACCTTCACCAGTTGCATCATAGACTTTGCAAAGGCCACTGCCACCAAAGCAACCATGTCCAATCACACTATAATTATATAGAAATATGATGGAGAAATTTAGGAATCACTAAATACCAAGGATAATATGCAGAAAAACCTTATCAATTTGTAGATCTAGATCAATTTCTTCATCAGTCTCCAAGCTTAGAGACACATAGGTAAGATAGAGTCACTGAGTGGAAAGATTTAGACAAAGATTGTGAAAACCAAGGTACCTTAATCATAATCAAAGATGAAAACCTCAAGTATATCATTGGCTATCATGCTCCATTATGAACCCTACTATAATTAATAAAAGAAGTGATGTTAGACTAAAATTTATACAAAATAGATCTGACTCCTTTTACTAGTGTAGTTGCCTAGATTTTTAATACACCAATGTATAGGCCACCTTCAGGGCTCTAGTATATCAATACATGGTGTAAGGATACTCATTCCTAGTCCAAGGACTCTTTTCGTCTAACTTTGTTTTCATCTATACCACCATCATAAAGTTAAATACTTCACAAATCAAAAAATTTGAAAATTTTGTATAACATTTTGTATTAGGGATGGATTAGTAAGACAACTGGGGCCAAGTTGTTTCAAAACCCATAAATGGTAGCCACCTGGTTACGCCAACCTATTTAAAACCCAAAAAGGGTGGTAGGTTGGTATGTTACTTACTTAAAAACTTGAATGGGTGGATAAGTAATGCGCTAGAGCTAAAAACTAAAAATGATGCCTTGAGTGATTATCATGAATCTTACTAGTCTAACCATTTTTTCAACCTCTGGTCACTTATGAAATATCATAGATCCTATGGTGTTGTCTTGGGATGAGACAACATTCTAATTCTAGGAAAGTTTAAATATAAGAATGTTGATTGTAGAGTTATGCAAGATATTTGTCCAATATTCATGTATTATGCACTTGTTTTGTATTATGCACTTGTTTTGTCATTATATAGTCTATTTTATCTCATCTTCATGACTTGTAATAGGCTAAAATATGAAGAGACTCCACTTTTGTCACCAAGTATGAAAAGAAGATGAATATTCATAGACTATAAATGTTTGTATATGATTTTTTTTGTAATAATAATGGGGTTCCATTTTTAGAAGAGATCAATAGAGATTTTTTAGTTATGGTCACTAGTGTGATTTCTTATTATATTGTTTGCATGCATTCTAATTTGTAATGTTTTGGTTAATTTCTATCTAAACTATTCTAAATAAAATATTCAATTTATACCATATTGGTTACTCTTTTATTCTCAATAACAAAAAATAAATAATGTTTCTTATGTTTATGTCATCCAAATTCCTATCTTTTTATGATAAAACTACTTTACGCACATCAAGTATCTCATAACTATCCTCATCCTTAGTATGCTATGATGCTTTAGAAAACTATGATATAAAAAAATGAGACTATTAAATCTTGATCAATAGCATTTCCATGATTAATTCCACCTTAATATGCATGAAAACCCTATTTATACATGGGCAGACCTGTGTGTTGATCTTTAAGAGTATAACCTCCTTTAAAACCTTAAAATTTGATGCACAATGGGTATATAGGCATGATTATGAGTATATTGAGAGTGATAGGAGTTTCTTTAATATATGGATCCTAGTTTTTCCATGAGAAGATTCACTAAAATACAATGAAGGCATGCTCTTACACCAAACTTGCATATTTTCCCCTAATTTATTGAATGTACCCCAGACCCTTGGTTTTGTATTATTATAAGAATAAGAATTATAGGTATATTAAGATTTATAAAAAAAAATTAAATTTATACAATCATCCCTTCTAATAGATCAGGTTTAAAACACCATAAACACATATTTCCTTTGTTGGGGTTTTGGAAGGGTTTAAAATAATTTAGAGAGTTTTGGTTGGTGGCACATGTTTTGGTTCTTTTCCATCATAACCAATGCACATATATGGTGTCTAATATGAATATTCAAAATAAAAAAGATGTTAGGGTGTGGAGCTAAAAGCTTCAACTTGTTGCAGACACGAAGAAACAGGTGGTTGCTGAAGATCTAGAAGTACCAGCATCGACAGCATGATCGACATCGGTCATTACCAGTGCAGAAGGCAACCAGCGATGGTAGGGAGTTGGCCAATGTCGGCAGCACTAGGCAAGCAGGGACCGACATCGATCACCTGTGTGTTCCAGAATTGCTGTTGACGAACAGTCAGTTAAGTGAAGTGAGTGTTTGCATGTTTAGGGACTAATTATAGTCACGAGCTACGTGTCTAATTATTGTAATTAGAGTTCTATTTTTGTATGCATGGGATTATATTTAAAGACCCATGAGGCATGTATTGTAATTATCAAGAAGTCAAGTAAAGCATTGAAGCATTGAAGCAAGGTCAAGGAGATCTACAGGTGTAAGGTCAAGGAGATCAGCTAAAGCATTTAAGGAGGGGATAACAACTTAGGTTGTTGAGTTGGTTTGGTTGAGCAAGAGAGAGAGGGAAGAAGGTCTTGAGGTGTGGCAAGCCTTTGAGGTGGAGGAAGAAGTGGCATCTTCCTTATTGTATTTTCTTCTAGTAGTATTTAATATAATAGTGTGTATTGTCTCTCAAATTCTTTGTTGTCTCAAGTTTCTAGTTACTTAATCATTCTGGTATAATTCTGTGTTTTATTGCTTATAAGAAAGTAATCAATTGTGCTTTCGTTGGATAAGGGGTTCCTAATAGTTGGTATCAGAGCTATGGTTTGTAGGGAGCAGGTTATTGTTTTTCGATTATAGGTCATTCACAGGGTTTTTTGATTGAGTGGGAGTTCAACAATGGCAGAAGATAGTAAGCTACGAATGGAGAAGTTTAACGGCAAGAATTATCAACATTGGAGGATGCAGATAGAGGATTATTTGTATCAAAAGGATTTGTACTTACCGTTGGGTGGGGTTGCATGCAAGCCCATAGATATGAAGGATGAAGAATGGAACGTTCTTGATCGGAAGGCTCTCGGTTCCATAAGGTTGAGCCTTGCATCGTCTGTGATTTCCAACTTGTCACAGTGTAAGACAATGGAAGAGTTGATAAAGTCCTTGGCAAATTTATGTGAAAAGCCCTCAGTGTCAAATAAGGTATTTCTTATGAAACAGTTATTTACTTTGCAAATGCAAGAAGGTGGATCGGTATATACTCATCTTAGTGATTTCCATGGTTTGGTAAACTAGTTAGCTTCAGTCAATATTGTTTTTGATGATGAAGTAAAGGCTCTCTTGATATTATGCTCTTTACCTAAAAGTTGGGATAGTTTGGTTATGGCAGTAAGTAATTCTGCATCTGCTTCTAAAATCTTAAAAGTTAATGATGTTGTGAGTGTGATCTTGAATGAAGAAATACGTAGGAAAATCATAGGTGAATCATTAGGGAATGCTCTAAGTGTAGAAAGTAGGGGAAGGCAAAGAGAGAAAGTGGAGCAAGGGAAATCAAGGTCGGGAAGGAGATCTGAATCCAAAGGTATTACCTGCTGGTTTTGTGGAAAGAAAGGACACACAAATAAGGAGTGTTGGTTATGAGATATAGAGAATCAACCTAAAGGTAAAGAAGAAGCAAAGGATGCAAATATCATGGTACATGATGCTCTCATACTTTCTTTGGATAGTTAGGTAGGATCACAGATTTTAGATTCTGGTTCATCTTTTCATGCATCCCCAAACAGAGATTTATTCCATGAGTATGTCCAGGGAGACTTTGGAGTGCTTTATTTAGGGGATGGTACGCCTTGTCAGATAGTTGGCAAAGGGAAAGTGCAGCTGAAATTGCAGATAAACAACACATGGGTGTTGAAGGAGGTCATGCATGTCCCAGTTCTGAAGTAGAGTTTGATTTCTATGGGAAGGTTGGGTGATGAGGGATGCACAATAACCCTCATAGTGGATTCTTGGAAGGTTACCAAGGGTGCACTTGTTCTAGCAAGAGGTAAGAAAGTAGGTACTCTTTATCTATCTACATGTATTAATGATTTTACTTCTGGTTTATCTACTTCAACTGTAGATTTGAAGATGTGGCTTAATAGGCTGGGTCACATGAATAAGAAGGGAATGGATGTTTGTGATTCAAAAGGTATGTGTTTAGATTCAGAAAGCATAGATAGAGTTCATTGCAAGAAAAGGAAATTTGATGCTTTTGACAAGAACAAAGAAGCCTTGGTGTTTATGGAGGAGATGAGGGATAGAGATCAGTCACAGGGGCTAAATAATTCTGAGCAAGGTAGTATGGATAGAGGTTTGATCCAAGATGAGCTCACAGATGAAGGTTTCATCACTTACAAGAACACGTAAACACCGACGTCAGTCACATGGAACCAATGTCAGCCAGACAGATATCGACATCAGTCATGTGCAGACCAGCAGGGTCAGTAGAGTCAACAGAACAAGACCAACGTCAGTTAGGTAGGAACTGATGTTGGCATGGGGGACACCGGCATCATCTATGGGTAACGATGTCGACAGTCAGGGTCAGTGCAGAGAACTGACATCGGTCAGGAGCAGACTGGGAGATGGTTGAGATCGGTCACTACAATGGATGTTGGGCAGATAGCAAGCTATCAAGGAGTCTCAAATGCCCATATGGAGGTTAGAAAGGGTAAGTGAACCTCATATTCATTGTTCACCTTCTTTATATTGCTTACTGATAGTCAAGAACTAGGAAGATGGAAGAAGCAATGCAGGTAGAGTCCAGAAACAGTGGGAGCTTGGCATGGATGAGGAGTGTGAGTCCTTGGAGAAGAACCAAACAGGTATTTATTGGTAGAGTTTTCAGCTAGAAGAAATCACTGGATAGAGGGATGGATTCCCATTTTAGAGAAGAGAGTGGATGGACACGTGAGATAGAAGGCTATGGTATATGGTCTTGATTAGGCTGCAGAACAATGGAGGTTTGACCATTGTTTTTATCTTTACCAGGTTGGATAATATTAGCTACATTATCTTGTTACTATATTGTGTCAATTTTTTTAGGGTTTCATAAACAGGGAGTTTTTGAGCTAAGGGTAGAGTTAGTTCAAAAGTATGTCATGAAGAATTTGGGAGCAGTAAAATTCTTTTGGCATAAGTGATAGATATAGCATCACAGGTTGTGTGGTGGTTGGTCTTCAGGGGAGAGCTTGAAGAGGGATACAAATCCAAGGGAAAAAAATAGATGGAGTATAGGTACATGTACAGTTGCAGCTATTTATCTCCAAGTGGGAGATTGTTAGGGTGTGGAGCTCAAAGCTTCAACTTGTTGCAGACACGAAGAAATAGGTGGTTGTTAAAGATCCAGAAGTACCGGCATTGGTAGCATGACCAACATCGATCATTACCAGTGCAAAAGGCAACTGGCGATGGCAGGGGGTCGGCCAACGTCAGCAGCACCAGGCAAGCAGGGACCGACGTCGATCGCTTGTGTGTTCCAGAGCTGCTGTTGACGAACAGTCAGTTAAGTGAAGTGAGTGTTTACATATTTAGGGACTAATAATAGTCACGAGTTGCGTGTCTAATTATTGTAATTAGAGTTCTATTTTTGTATGCATGGGATTCTATTTAAAGACCCATGAGGCATGTATTGTAATTATCAAGAAGGCAAGTAAAGCATTGAAGCATTGAAGCAAGGTCAAGGAGATCTACAAGTGTAAGGTCAAGGAGATCAGCTAAAGCATTCAAGGAGGGGATAACAACTCAGGTTGTTGAGTTGGTTTGGTTGAGAAAGAGAGAGAGGGAAGAAGGTCTTGAGGTGTGGCAAGCCTTTGAGATGGAGGAAGAAGTGACATCATCCTTATTGTATTTTCTTCTAGTAGTATTTAATACAAGAGTGTGTATTGTCCCTCAAATTCTTTGTTGTCTCAAGTTTCTAGTTACTTAATCATTCTGGTATAATTCCGTGTTTAATTGCTTATAAGAAATTAATCAATTGTGCTTCCGTTGGATAAGGGGTTCCTAAAAAAATATACACCTAAAACCATGTAGTAACATAAAGAATATCTCAAGCAACACATACTTCATTTGATGTCTTTTGAAGGTGATTTTATGCTCTTAACGATTCTTCATGAAGTTAAATGATAATTTCTCTCTTAGAATAATTAGAGTATGATATTTAAGATCCCATCATCCTTATAAAATGGATGTACCATGAAATTAATATCCTCAAAGATTATTCCACATTCTGTAAAATAGCTAGTCTAGGTATTTGAAGGAGACATGAACCAGTTTTATTCTTATTTGGCTTTTTCAGTGCATGATGTTGGCAATATGATTGTCATTGATGAAAAAAGGGAGATAGTTAGCACTATGCATGTCATTTATGTAAAGAGAATCATTCATAGACAAGATTTATGGAGAGAAGAGCTTGTTTTATAATTTCATAAGTTGTAATATTATCATAGAAATTTATCATGCTTTTAGAGAGACTATTTCTAGATGTTTGTAGAGAAATTGATAGAATATCCGTTATGGGGTTTTCAAGATCATCTCATATATAAAAATGAGCCTAGATATGATTTGTCTATACTCTCATCCATTACTATGGTTTCTTAATAAAACCCCAAGGTTTTAGTCATGGCATTCACAAGCACTTAAATTTTTATGTTGACTAGATATAGGTAGGAACCAATTGCTTAAGTTATAACTTAAGCCTTTCTCATTGTTGTGTAACCATCCCCTTCGACCTATCAATTACTATCTTGGAAATTTTTTCAAAGACTATAATATTTCCTAAGTCCTTAACTTAAGACTTGTTTGAGCTTGATCAATGATTAGCATGTAATCATATGATGAAGATCTAATGATGTGCAATGAATTCAATATGTCAAAGGTACCTGAAAATGAATGTGCTAGTGCCAAGTGTCACAAGTGTAGGGACTGACAATGTATATAAAGCATGTAAGAGTGTTAAGTGTCATAAATATAAGGACTGATAGTAAAGTGCTTAGAAGGCTCATGAGATTTCCATGTGTCATAATCTCAAGAGACCAAGGCAAATATATAATAGAGTGCATGGATTCAAAGAGGTCAAAGTGTTTTATATTTATTGAGTTAAAGACCAAGCTAGATCAATGGTGTGTATGTTTTCCAAATTATCAAGAAGTAGTGAGATAAGATCAAGTGCTCATTGTTTAATGATAAATAGAGATAAATTTTGTGATACTTTTAAAGTTCTAATGGCATGAAAAATCTTGGATCAAAAGATCAATGGATATATTTTAAAGTTGTAACATTAAAGTTTGGAAGCTCACAAAGATCTAATGGAATGTGTGAGTCTATCAAATATTGATATAATGGTTGTGTTTTAAAGTTGAGACAATTGAATGAGGTCATAGGATCATGGCACAAAACTTAATATTAATTGTAAGTATTTAAAGATATGATCATCTCAATGGTCAAGTGATGGAACATATAGGAAAGATGCATTATAGATCATAGAGAAAGATATAGATCACTATGATTGATCTAAATTATGTAATATAGCATGTGAATCAAAACTAGAGCTTGATATATGCTAAATATATAAAAATATAGAGAATTATGGTGGTGCATAAATTCAAAAAGTGGGAGACTTGTAGGAGCATGATCTGTTAACAACCAAGTGTGAACATAGAGAATATGTGAGACCTAGATATATATATATATATATATATATATATATATATATATATATATATATATATATATATATATATATATATATATATATATATATATATATATATATATATATGATCTAGGAAATACACTAAGTGTGGACTGTACATAGAGTTGAATAGAGTGGGGAAGAGATAGATAGGAAGAGAGATGTAGAGAAGATTATATGCAATTATAAAATAGGTTTATAACATTAAACTAGATTCATTTATGAATCAATTTTGTGATTTGGAGTTGTAGCTCCATAACAAATCTGATTGGTAGGTTCCATCAGAAGAGCTAAGTTGGTGCTAAATTAGGGAGTAGGTGAATCCTTAGAGTAGGCTCTCTTTAATTAGGGCATTGGTGTCTCCTTAGGGTTGGTGCCCTTAATAATTATAACCAGTGACGTTTTGATTATGAGGTAGGATTAAAATAGTATATTTTATTAAATATTTTCACCATGTTTTTTCCCATATTGGGTTTTTCACATACACTAAGTGTTATGTCTATTTTTATGTGTGTGATCTCTACATATTTACATTAAAAAATTTTAAGGACTAATTTTAATTAATCTCGTGATTCACTCCCCTCTTAGTAGATAGTTGTGTTCCAACACATGCAAGTTTGATTTGAGACCCATAATGGATGGATCATGGCATGATTGAATTTTTATTGCTTTCCTTTGACCTATAAGTATTATTAAAAAAATTACACCTCAATAAAACCCTAAAAAAAATTTTATGGCATGATTGAATTTTTATGGCATGGAAAAGGTTGGGGTGACTCAAATTGATGCATGAGGAAATATTGTCTTTTGGCTTGATCAATACCTTCCTCTAAGGTATGTGGAGAAAGGGTATGAACTTGATATTGTAATTTATGGAATAAAGCATTTGTGAAGAGATGAAAGACATTATTATCCACCACTTTATGTTCACATTTATTTGACAAAGTTTTCCATCACTTAACATAGGCTTAGGAAGTTTAATTTTTGTTTTGTTTACAATTGATGAAATAAACCAAAGTGTTCTTAGAAAGATCACTAGTTTGAAATTCTTGCACTAAAGCATTTACTATGTCCTCCAAACTAGTGATCGAGTGTATTCTAAGTTGACTATACCAATCCAAGGCATCACCTATGAGGGTTTTGGATAATATTTTGTTACAGGTATAGGTATTTAACTTGAATTAATCCTTGTAAATATTTTTAAATGTCTTTAGGTGAAGAGTATGATTGGTTGATCCATTATAATAAATTGTAGGTGCTATACCTCCAATTTTAATGTTAGAAATTTGGGTGGTAAGAGGTTCATTTTGTAAATTCTTGATGACTTTATTGACTAATAGAGGTTCATGAATAAGATTACCTTGATAATATTGAATAGGGGGAGGAAGAACACCTTTTTTATGTGTGCCCTTAGTCATTGGTTGAGGATTGGATTGAAGATTAAGAAGGTGGTTTTATATTCACATCATTTGTTCATATTATGAGCTTGGAATGTGTTAATTTGATTGACAGTTTGCAACAATAGTTTATGAGTTTGGTTAGTGTTATTAGAAGAAGTAATATTGGTGTTTGTGTTGGTGTTAGTGGCTTGGGTGACATTATTAGTGTTGATATGATCTTGAGAAGAGCTATGAGAATTTGAGGCACTCTTGACAAAATTTTCTTGTGAAGAAAAAAATGGAAGAGTAAATGGTGGAGAGGAAGAAGCACCAGAATCATGAGTGCTTTGGGTAGAAAACAATGAACTAGTGGAAGGTTTAAGGATAGTGGATCTTATGAGAGGCCCACTAGATGTAAAACCTACCATGCTAGTTGAGATACTAGGCACGGAGGTAGAAAAAGTTAAAGAAGAAGATGCCATGGCATAACAAGGAGTCAAGATTGAAGGAAGAGGTTGAGAAGCAAAGAAACTGGTACCCCAAAATCCAATTGATAAATTGGGAGTAGGATAATGAGGTTCTTCAACTGGATGGCTAATCATGAGGTTATAGATGGTGGAAGGATCCTTCCCTCTATGTTGAGAGAATTCTATGATAAAGAAAAGAATTTCAAGAGTATATTCTAAATCAAGCTAATCCTCTCAGAGAAGAGGAGGGTTTTACTATAAATGGGTATGAGGAGGTCCCATACTTCATCATACTGGTTAAAATATGAGCATTACTAGCATTTAGGAAAGGAGCCCTAATTTGTCTATGGGAGACCCTGTTAGGATTGGTGAATTCCATCATGTCTATTGACTTAAATTTAGTGTTTTCAAAAAACATAATGTCCATGATGAAAGGAAAAAGAGACAAATGAGAAATCAAAGAATCAAAAAGTGATTTAAAGAGTAATAGGTTGACCTGGTCAACCTAATATGAAATAAGACTATAAAATTATATAAGGTCCATAGAATCAACCTAGTTTAGTGAATAATGACTGGAAAAAAGAGGTAAAGATATTTTAAATAGTATTAGCTTGACCTAGCATAGTGTATAGGGGTTGAAAAATATACAAGGTCGACAGGGTTGACCTAGTATAATAGATAAGGAAGAAAATAAAGCTGATAAAAAGCTATGAATTAAAGTAAGATAATTGTAAGTAGTGTAAGAAAGAATTAAGTACTAAAAGGGAAACAAAAAATCAATTAAATTAATAATTGACAATCCAAATAATGCACACAAAGAAAAAATTACACTAACACTGGCTCATGTAAGATTTTTCACACACAATTGATCAAAGAGCAAACAAACCACTTGAAAGTAAATCTAGCTACTTAGTCAAGTTAGAATGTTGATTAGATTATTAAAAATGTTTTTAAATGTGAAAGGGAGATTGGATATAAGCAAGATAATAGATAGCAATCTATGGATAGTTTTAGGTGAGTTTAGGATGAAAGGGACTATAGTGGAAATGATATAGGCTTGGTATTAGGGCCTACCCCCTCACTTCACACACCACAACAATAAGGGTAATACGTGATTAGCGAAAACATACCATTAACCATTATTTATACTTGAACAAAGAATCAAGTTGGCTTCCTTCTTAGTGATGAAATAAAACTAGGTAGACCTATGTAGTCAAATGTTTAAGTTCTTGTTGATTTTTATGTGGTTTGGCCATGTGTCCATAAAATAGAAATAGTGCAACTAAGTGATTAATTGAAATTCCCCTAATTAGACTATGTAAACTATTATAATCACACAAATAATTGAAAATAAATATGTGATTAACATATATGTTTAATTAAAACTTTGAAATAAGGTATAGTTGAAACATTGTATGGACAATTAGATAAAATAGGGTTAACAGGGTCAAACCTTTACTGTGGAAGTAAAGTCTGAAAGTGAACTAAGTCAGTCAGGTTGAACTAGTTATTTTAGAAAACATAGAACTAGGTCCATAGGGTCAACCTAGTTGGCTGTGTAAAAATAGTTTTGAAGACTAATTTTTTTGAATGAAAGTACATAAAAATAAAGATATAGAGGAATAAAAAATAAATTGAATGGTTTAGAGATGAAAAGGAGAAGATTGTTGATCTAAGACCTTGGAGAAAATTGGCAAAAACTTGCAAACTAGGTCAAGTTGGTTTAAGAAGCTATACAAGAACCTACTAAAAAAGTGTTAAAAATGAACTAGATCAAATTGTTTGACCTAATAGGTAGAACATGAAGTCTAGAAACTTAAAAAACTTGCATTGGGTTGAGTTGGTCATTCTAGTTATTTGAGCAAAAACATGCATGTTCTAGAAACCTATACTAGGTCAATCTGGTCAAGCCAATTACCTGTTCCTATAAACTTGTGCACAAATCTATAAAACTAGGTTTATAGGGTCAATCCAACATAATAAAGATATGATAAAAATAATGACAAATAGAAATTAAATAAGTGAAATAAATCCTACAAGGGTTATTTTCACATTAGGTTCACCATAATGTATGCAATCAAAAATGCATCATGTCCATAAATCAATCTTAGATCAGATGGGATAGAGCACACCTACACTTTTAATTGGGGGGCATATAATAATTAAGTGGGAACATGACCAATGTGAGGATATGCTAGACCTAATTAGGGGATCACTTGTCACCACACACTATGTGAGGTAGAGTTCCAAAACCTACAGCCAAACATAATCACAAAATAATCCTAAAATATTCATATGATTTAATATTTCACTAATCTAATAACAATAAAAATAAATATAATATAGTGTGCACCAAAGCTTGTGAAACAAAGTTCCGGTTAGAAATAAAACAAATAAACAACTAAACTAAACATGTATATAAGACATATACTCACGTCAATGTATATATAATCCTAATACATGGAAGAGAAGAATACAAATGCACTATCTATCTACTCTTATAAAGGAAGAATAAAGTTAGGAATTTTTACCTTTGAAGATGAACCCATCAAGCCTAAATCGCCCCCTTGGCAAAGGTGCTTCATAATAAATTGCCATGGTATGTAAGGATAACTAAGATAAATCAAATCTAAGCTCCACAACCTATCCAAGCATCCAAAATACTTATCCATAAGATGAAATCAGAGCTCTAAAGAAATTCTTGAACCCTAAATCTTTATTCTTCAAGTATAATGGTCAATATGAAAATGTTTGTTCATACTTTTTCAATTAATTCTTCACTCTTATCAAATGGTAAATAATGACCTTATATATATAGTAGTATCTTAACCTAAAATAATTTAGGAACATTAGTGGTGTTAGGTCAACCCGATCGACCTATCACATTTTTGGGTCTAACTCACTAGGTTTGTGTTAGGTCGGCCTAGGGGCCAACAAACCAAAAGAGAGAAAATGTCCCTAAACTATGATAGGTTGACTTGGTCAACCTAGCACAATCGACATGTCAAAAGGGTGTTAAGGCAATAAATGAAGGATAAAACATAGAAACTGATAGAAATAGGTAGAACTAAGAAGAATAAGCTTGGGTTTAATGGTTTTAGGAGGTTAGTGTGTGGATGGTAAGTGGAAAAAAGAATAATATGCTATGAAACATTGATGGTCTACCCACCCCTTTCCTGATACACCCCTTAAGGTATGAAATCAGAGAGATTGAGACTCTATATTTTTTTCAAGATACAAAGTCTCAGTAATAAATAAAAGTTTTAAAATATTATGTGTATACACATATCATAAAAACTCCATGTAATGAGAATATTAGGCTAAGATGTCAAGGTTGAGGCTGACACTCTCATCACTCTAATAGATGAATAGCAAGAAATGTTTGATTCTAACACACTTCAAAATTAATAGGTCACACACAACTTACTCTATTGGAAATAATAATTAGATAACACCTTCACCAGTTCCATCACACACTTTGCAAAGGCCACTACCACCAAAGCAACCATGTCCAATCACACTATAATTATAGAGAAAGAGGATGGAAAAATTTAGGAATCACTAAATACCAAGGATAATATGCACAACAACCTTATCAATTTATAGATCTAGATCAATTTCTTCATCGATCTCCAAGCTCAGAGACACATAGGTAAGATAGAGTCACTGAGTGTAAAGATTTAGACAAAGATTGTGAAAACCAAGGTACCTTGATCATAATCGATGATGAAAACATCAAGTATATCATTGGCTATCATGCTCCATTATGAACCCTACTATAATTAATAAAAGAAGTGATGTTATACTAAAATGTATACAAAATAAGTCTGACTCCTTTTACGAGTGAAGTTGCCTAGATTTTTAATACACCAATGTATAGGCCACCTTCAGGGCTCTAGTATATCAATACATGGTGTAAGGATACTCATTCCTAGTCCAAGGACTCTTTTGGTCTAACTTTTTTTGCATCTATACCACCATCATAAAGTTAAATACTTCATAGAGCACAAATTTTGAAATTTTTTTATAACATTTTGTATTAGGGATGGATTAGTAAGACAAGTGGGGCCAGGTTGGTTCAAAACCCATAAATGGTAGCCACCTAGTTACACCAACCTATTTAAAACCCAAAAAGGGTGGTAGGTTGGTATGTTACTTACTTAAAAACTTGAATGGGTGGATAAGTAATGCGCTAGAGCTAAAAACTAAAAATGATGCCTTCAGTGATTATCGTGAATCTTACTAGTCTAATCATTTTTTCAACCTTTGGTCACTTATGAAATCTAATAGATCTTATGATGTTGTCTTGGGATGAGACAACCTTTTAATTATATGAAATTTTAAATATAAGAATGTGGATTGTAGAGCTATGCAGGATATTTGTCCAATATTCATGTATTATGCACTTGTTTTGTCATTATATAATCTATTTTATCTCATCTTCATGACTTGTAATAGGATAAAATATGAAGAGACTCCACTTTTATCACCAATTATGAAAACAAGATGAACATTCATAGACTATAAATGTTTGTATATTATTTTGTTTGTAATAAGAAGGGGGTTCCACTTTTAGAAGAGATCAATAGAGATTTTTTAGTTATGGTCACTAGTATGATTTTGTATTATATTCTTTGCATGAATTATCATTTGTAATGTTTTGGTTAATTTATATCTAAACTATTCTAAATACAATATTCAATTTATACCATATTGGTTACTCTTCAATTCTCAATAACAAAAAATAAATAATGTTTCTTATGTTTATGTCTTCCAAATTCCTATCTTTTTATGATAAAACTACTTTACGCACATCAAGTATCTCATAACTATCCTCATCCTTAGTATGATATGATGCTTTAGAAAACTATGATATAAAAAAATGAGACTGTTAATTCTTGATCAATACCATTTCCATGATTAATTCCACCTTAATATGCATGAAAACCCTATTTATACATGGGTAGACCTGCGTGTTGATCTTTAAGAGTATAACCTCCTTTAAAACCTTAAAATTTGATGCACAATGGGTATATATGCATGATTATGAGTATATTGAGAGTTATAGGAGTTTCTTTAATATATGGATCCTATTTTTTCCATGAGAAGATTCACTAAAATACAATGAAGGCATGCTCTTACACCAAACTTGCATATTTCCCCCTAATTTATTGAATGTACCCTAGACCCTTCATTTTGTATTATTATAAGAATACGAATTATATGTATATTAAGATTTTAAAAAATAATAAATTTATATAATCATCCCTTCTAATAGATCAGGTTTAAAACACCATAAACACATATTTCCTTTGTTGGGGTTTTGGAAGGGTTTAAAATAACTTACAGAGTTTTGGTTGGTGGCACATGTTTTGGTTCTTTTCCATCATAACCAATGCACATATATGGTGTCTAATATGAATATTAACAATAAATAAGATACACCTAAAACCATGTAGTAACATAAAGAATATTTCAAGCAACACATACTTCATTTGATGTCTTTTGAAGGCTATTTTATGCTCTTAACGATTGTTCATGAAGTTAAATGATAATTTCTCTCTTAGAATAATTAGAGTATGATATTTAAGATCCCATCATCCTGATACAATGGATGTACCATGAAATTAATATCCTCAAATATTATTCCACATTCTGTAAAATAGCTAGTCTAGGTATTTGAAGGAGACATGAACCAATTTTATTCTTATTTGGCTTTTTCAGTGCATGATGTTGGCAATATGATTGTCATTGATGAAAAAAGGGAGATATTTAGCACTATGCATGTCATTGATGTCAAGAGAATCATTCATAGACAATATTTATGGAGAGAAGAGCATGTTTTATAATTTCATAAGTTGTAATATTATCATACAAAGTTATCATGTTTTTAGAGAGACTATTTCTAGATGTTTGTAGAGAAATTGATAGAAGATCCGTTATGGGTTTTTTAAGATCATATCATATATAAAAATGAGCCTAGATATGATTTGTCTATACTCTCATCCATTACTATGGTTTCTTAATAAAACCCCAATGTTTTAGTCATGGCATTCACAAGCACTTAAATTTTTATGTTGACTAGCTATAGGTAAGAACTAGTTGCTTAAGTTATAACTTAAGCCTTTCTCATTGTTGTGTAACCATCCCCTTCGACCTATCAATTACTATCTTGGAAAAGTGATCAAAGACTTTAACATTTCCTAAGTCCTTAACTTAATACTTATTTGAGCTTGATCAATGATTAACATTTAATCGTATGATGAAGATCCAATGATGTGCAGTGAAGTCAATATGTCAAAGGTATCTAAAAATGAATGTGCTAGTGCCAAGTGTCACAAGTGTAGGGACTGACAATGTATATAAACTATGTAAGAGTGTTAAGTGTCATAAACATAAGGACTGATAGTAAAGTGATTAGAAGGCACATGAGATTTCCAAGTGTCATAATCTCAAGAGACCAAGGCAAATATATAACAGATTGCATGGATTCAAAGAGGTCAGAGTGTTTGATATTTATTGAGCTAAAGACCAAGCTAGATCAATGGTGTGCATGTGTTCCAAATTATCAAGAAGTAGTGAGAAAAGATCAAGTGCTCATTGTTTAATGATAAATAGAGATAAATTTTGTGATACTTTTAAAGATCTAATGGCATGAAAAATCTTGGATCAAAAGATCAATGGATATATTTTAACGTTGTAACATTAAAGTTTGGAAGCTCACAAAGATCTAATGGAATGTGTGAGTCTATCAAATATTGATATAATGGTTGTGTTTTAAAGTTGAGACAATTGAATGAGGTCATATGATCATGGAACAAAACTTAAAATTAATTATAAGTATTTAAATAAATGTTCATCTCAATGTTCAAGTGATGGAACATATAGGAAAGATGCATTATACATCATAGAGAAAGATATAGATCACTATGATTGACCTAAATTATGTAATATAGCATGTGAATCAAAATTATAGCTTGATATATGCTAAATATAGAAAAATATAGAGAAATATGGTGGTACATAAATTCAATAAGTAGGAGACTTTTAGGAGCATGATGTGTTAACAACCAAGTGTGAACATAGAGAATATGTGAGACCTAGATCTATATATATATATATATATATATATATATATATATATATATATATATATATATGATCTAGGAAATACACTAAGTGTGGACTGTACATAGAGTTGAATAGAGTGGGGAAGAGATAGATAGGAAGAGAGATGTAGAGAAGATTATAGGCAATTATAAAATAGGTTCATAACATTAAACTAGATTCATTTATGAATCAATTTTGTGATTTGGAGTTGTAGCTCCATAACAAATCTGATTGGTAGGTTCCATCAGAAGAGATAAGTTGGTGCTAAATTAGGGAGTAGGTGAATCCTTAGAGTAGGCTCTCTTAAATTAGGTCATTGGTGTCTCCTTAGGGTTGGTGCCCTTAAATATTATAACTAGTGAGGTTTTGATTATGAGGTAGGATTAAAATAGTAGATTTTATTAGCTATTTTCACCTTGGTTTTTCCCATATTGGGTTTTTCACATACACTAAGTGTTATGTCTATTTTTATGTGTGTGTTCTCTACATATTTACATTAAAAATGTTAAAGGACTAATTTTAATTAATCTCCTGATTCACCCCCCTCTTAGTAGATAGTTGTGTTCCAACACATGCAAGTTTGATATGAGACCCATAATGGATGGATCATGGCATGATTGAATTTTAATGGCCTTCCCTTGACCTTTAAGTATTATTAAAAAAATTTACACCTCAATAAAATCCTAAAAAAATTTCCCTTTTTCATGAAAATCATTATTTTTGAAGGTTTTACTTCTTACCTAATGTTGATGTTCTTCATCTATGAATCAACCTCCATATCTCTAGAAAGCGTTACAAAAATCTCTAAAAACCAATAAAATTACAACTCTTCTTGAAATAGTATGCTTTTAGACCATTGAAGGCACTTTTGCACATTTGGAGAAGAAATGAAGAATGTCAAATGCAAGAGAGAGGAAAAATAAATCATTTAATGAAATTGACTCTCTTTATACATATTATAAGGATCATGGGGTTCATTTTTGGTATGAATTGGACTTTTAAGACATCTAAGAGGGATTTTTATTAATAGGTCACTTGAATACTTCAGATGATGTGTCATTATAACTATTTTACACCTTCCCATACACTTAGGGACACTACTTGATTATATTTATGACCTTAAATGCTCATTAGACCCCTTTTGGCTTCATTTTTCATGGTAAATATCTACAAATAATCATTGATAAGAGCTAATTAGACCTTATATAGATTCTTAAGAAATGTTCACCTTCATCTCATGACAACAACTTTGTCCTTAAGACTTCTTCTAAGGATAAAAATGATCTAGTGGCCATGTTTTGGATGGTAGGGATTGATATTTGGCTTGGACTGATAAAATATCAACATTTTTGGTGAATCATAGGGGTTGATTGTCTATAAATCAAAATAATACTAGCCTTATGCATCTAGTGGGATATGAAGTCACCCATGCTTCAAGTATAGACTAGATTTAGCCTTAAATGTTGATTATAAGCTTTGAAAACAAGATAAGATAATTGATATCCTTCCCCAACACACAACAAAT
This sequence comes from Torreya grandis, assembly GCA_037957365.1. Classification (NCBI taxonomy): domain Eukaryota; kingdom Viridiplantae; phylum Streptophyta; class Pinopsida; order Cupressales; family Taxaceae; genus Torreya; species Torreya grandis. The sequence continues at coordinate 906,555 of JARHVA010005422.1, forward strand.
ATAAAAATACAACACACTATGCTATAGGAACTTAGGAAAATCAAGGAATAATCTAATATATAAGAGGTTTCTATGTATGCTCTACTTGGGTCAAAAATAATTCTTCTTAGGTTTCTTTCATGTGGTGGGCATATGTGATGAGAAGAAAACTATTGTTTGGGTATTTTCCTTTCTCTATTAGCTCCTTTATTGACTACCAATGACTTTGGATTGTCTTAAAGTGGGTCCATAAAAAATAAAAATATTTATTATGAATACAAACTCTTCTTGAAGTTCAAATATTACATCATGCTACTCTTTATCAGTTAGATATCTTCCCAAGTTGATCTCCTTTTTATTTGTAAAGGTAGCTACAAACTCAATCTCCAATGGTTCATAGAGATATTTCTCTTGGTTTTCTATGTCCCATTAAGGTATGTCATCCTACTTATCCACTACTTCAAGAAACTCAATCTCTTTAAGGAGATCTAACTACTATATACAAGATTTATCATGGTCTTCTAGAAGTCTACTTTGACTATCACCTTTTTGAGCATGTTTTCCAACCTTCAAAACCATTTCCTCAATGTGATCACTTGGAGATATAGGCCTAAAAATATTATCAACATCTTGAAGAAGATCAAGGTGTTGATGCCACTCCTCATTGATCTCCTTTTATTGATAATCTACAAGAGTGTCAACTTTAGTGGCATTCTTATATTCATCTCTAGGAGCTACAAACTTACCAAAGACTTTGGACTTCTCAATGGAATATTGGTATACTTACAAATATTCTCCATCAAGATCTATCTCTTTCCTACTAAGAACCATGAACTCTTCATCCAATATTTCATCTTGCTCACTTTGGTGAGTGTCATCCTTTTGAAGATATGTAAATTGATCAAGGAGTTGGTAACCATTTATTGGAACATAAAACAAGTCATCATCAAGTGGAGTAGTCTCTTGCTATGGCATGTTTATAAAGTGGCATTTATTAGACTTATTTAGATCATTATATCCTTGAAAAATAAGATAAATTATCTTTAAGAGTTCAAACAAGTCTTGTAGTTTTCCTTCTTTCTATTCTGGCCCATTTAGATCTTTGCTTGGCTTCATGAGAGCTAGTAAGAGGGTGTTATTAGCAAGAATATATGGAAACATAGAGTCAAAATATTCTTGACTATACTCTTAGAGCTCAATACAATCACTATCACATTAAAAAGAATCATTAGGAGCCTCTTCATCTATCAAAACAAACACATTCTTCTCTTGGTTGGTTTGTTTAACCTTAACGTCTTCTTCCACCATACCAAGAGGTATCTCTTCAAGTAAATTGGTGTATTATTCCATAATCTCAACAATCTCATTATAATTATCATGTTCCATTAGGTCTAAAACCATATGGACTTCCTTAATAAAATAATTATTGCTTTTATTAACCTCCTCTTTATCAAGACTATGTTTAAAAGGCTGATATTCTTAATTTTGACCATCATTTTCAGTGAAACAAGTGAGTTTATCTAGGAGTATTACTTTATATTATACACTATAATCATTTTGAGGACTATCTAACTGTATAAAATATTGTATCCATCACTTGAAAATATCCGTGGCAAACTTTTTGAGCAACACTTGTAGCTTCTAATGGACCTTACTTGATATGAACTACCATTTCACCAAGATTCTCTTCTTTCAAGTCCAATTCTTCCACCCAAATGGCACAAAGATTAGGCATTTTATAACTATGGATCTTGGTCCAAGAAGGTTTCATGTGTCCATGCCTTCATCACCCTCTCTTAAAAAATCTTTCTCTTTACTTGGATGCTCCTCATTTTCTCTCCATACAATAGGTCCTCCTTCAAAAAAGGAGATGATGGGAGGGAAAGAATGTTCACATGGTGGAATAGGAACATATGGCCATATTGACTTATTTTGAATGAGTTTAGGGTAATAGAGGCACTTTTTAAATTGTAAGATTGTAAGCAATAGGATCATCTAGGGGCTCTTAAGGAAGAGGGAAATAATTTTGGGTTAAGGTGTGATTTTTTTCTCCTTTCCACTTGGAAACCAACATACTAGATTATGACATACCTTCATCTTCAATATTTATTTCAACTTAAGGAGTGGGTGGAGTACCTTAAAAACTTAGAAACTTCCTAAGATTGGTGCTCACAACCTCTTTCTCTCTTTGCATATTTTGACATTCATGTATAATTTGATCTTAAGGAAATGGTGAAGAGATTTGAAAGCTTGAGATTTTTTTTGGTTTAGGATATAAAACATTCCTCTCTTCCTAGTTTTGATTTGGTATGGGAGGAGTGGCCCAAAAAGGTTGACATGGGGTAGTAGGAGGCTCATAAGATTGATTGCATGGAGCTTGCTACTCATTCAAATATAATAACCCACTACCAATGGTTTGAATTAAGCCTTTAATTTCATGCCACTCATTGGAAGTACTAGGGGTAGCTTGAAAATATTGGTTAGGCTAGTAGAAATATACTTGTTGCCTTCCTATTTTAGATTAATTTCTGCTCATTTCTTAATTTTGGAAATAAGTAATGAAACTAGTAATACGGTGTGTAGAAGAATACTTGGTAAAGTGCACACATGAATCTAGATGATGATGGGAACTCCTCTTTGGTTAGGAAATAATAACCTATATATAAGAAAAATAATAGAAAAAGGGGTTGTTAGAAAATAGATAAGTGGACTCCCTATCAGGAGCTAGATCCAAAAAGTGTATTGCTTTCTAGGAGGCCACCAATCAGCTGTTGTAAAAATTAAGTTAAAAATGATAAATTAATATCTAATTGCATGAGATAAATGAAATGCAATATAAAGAAATTAGAATACTAGTTAATATATAAATGACCAAAAGTAGTAAAGCCGATTAATACTTATGCTAAAATGGTTGAGGTCTAGTTTAGAAGATCAAAAAAGGTACTATAATCAATAAAAAATAGATAAAGTTGGGTTTGACCAAGGTTACATGGCTAAAAATAGCTTGCTATATTTTTATGCCACAATGAATTTTAGTAGTTAGGTGAACCATCGATGGTTGGGTAACTCTCAATGGTTGAAGTGATCATTGGTGGTTGTGCTAACCATCAGTGGTTAACTATGTAATTCTAGAAATGATAAAAAATGAAGGTGCATATTGGGTATTTGGGAAAACAAAGGTCTGTTATGGATCTAAGGGGTGGAAAAGAAGATATTGATGGGTCTGATAGGGAAGGAGGTTAGAAATAAGATAAATCAATGAAAACAAGTGAAAGATACCAAAAAACTTATGGTGGAAGGCTAAATTAAGTTGCCTAGAGTGACAGTACTTCAACTTTCAAACATGATTTTGATAGAGCTTCAAGTCTCTGGTGATGTTGATTACTTGCTGAAAATATGTTGAATAACTATATGCAAGAGATCTTGAATGAAAGATTATGGATTATCCCTCTATTTCACTTCTTCCTCTTCTCTTTTTATAGGATGAAGTTGCTAATTGGGATGGATGAAGTTACTAATTTGATAGAGGGATAAATTTTCTAATTCATAAAATTTTTAAGCTAGTTTTAAAAACAAGTTGCCTTTTAGGGAGATACTTATCTTGTAGAAAGCTATCAATTCTTTAAAACTTTAAAGTAGGGTTGGAGACCTAAATATTGATGGTCAGTCCAATCATCAAAGGTTAGGATGATCATCGATGGTTGAGTGGCTAGAATAAAATGGGTTAATGTAAGTTAAAAGTGGTGAATTAAATAGTTTAGTTGAATGTGTTAAGTTAGGGGTTTGATAGGGCCAAGTTAGTAAATGAGTCTAATTGACTAGGTGGTCTACTAGACATGAGGTTAGATGAGGGTCAAAAGGTATTTTGACATCAAAAGTTGTCATGTGTAGTTTTTGAGTGTCTACATTTTCCCTCTTTTTATTATGCATATTTGATTTAACAAGATACAAAATAAAAATAGATCATTAGCCAAGGTATGGTTGCCTCAAGTAAAGGAGGAGGTGTTCTCCCTTAAATTAGGAGTTGATGAGGTGAAAGTAAAATTAGGTCAGGGTTTGATAAATAATACAAGGTGGGTGATGTAAAAATGTTGGGCATTTGAGATGAAAAAACACACATAAAATGTGACTAAAGGCGATGGTAAATATCATGCAAAGACTAAAGTTACCAATGTGGTAAAAATAAGTTCAATTTTAGAGGGACATGTGATAGGGGTAACTGGTCCACAATATTGGTCATAGCTGATTGGGTCAGGCCTATCAAGCCATCTAGATAAGGTTAGTGTTGGTCAAAAGTATTTAGGGTAGGAAGTGTTCCTATGATACAACATAATTGGTCAAGTTGTGCATGAGGTGATGCATATTTTAAAAGGGTCAACATGGCAAATTGGGTTAGTGCAGTCAAAATGACCATGAAAAGTTGTGACAAAATAAGTGAATGGTCTAGGTCAAAAATGACCAACATTAAGGTGGATATGGGGTAAAAGGTCAGTTGGTTGGGTATGTATTAGTAGGGGATGGTCGAGATAACTCCATATGCACTAGGCAAGTGGATGTTGCCTACATACTTCTATGGTCATGATATCTAAAAAGAAATTCAGGCCAAATATAGTTCTCCCAAAAGGTCGAGACCTAGGTAGGGTGTTGTTGAAAGGGTTGAAAAAAAAGTCAGGAATCTTACCATCAATGGTTAGGGGCTTCCCTAGGGTCAACCATCAATGGTCACCCTAACCATTAATAGTTAGGTAAAACCCTAAAAGGCTAGATGATTAAAAGTAAAAACATGACATCATTTTTACCATTTAACTTGTTTAGCATTTTGTACTTAGGATATTGTGTGATATTTGTCACTTGTGTGGTAATCTTGTTAATCTGGTAGTATTGGATTGGTTGATAGCATGTCTTAGGAGTCTAAGATTTATTCAGATGGAGGGTGGATGAGGATGTGGTCGAGTAGTTGTATGAGGGCTTCGACCATGCAAATGATCATGAAATGAGGTAGGAGTTGTCTTAAAATTGATATAATAGTTAAATTTGGTGTTGTGATGTGGAATTTGATAGGGATAGGCTAAGGTAATTATTCCAGGTCGAGTTTAAAATGATTGTAGATAAAGTGATGCCCTAGTTGTGGTGTAGGTTGGATTAAGGCAAAGGGGTAGGTGAAATTGATAGGTTAAGGGTGTAATGGGTTTATGATGGGCTTGAGAAGAGGTTTAGGGAAGGAATGATGGGGGTTAGGCATTTTTTAAAGTATTTTGGGAGGTTGAGGGTTTGAGTTACACTACCAAGGGTCAAAAATAGTGACCGCCAGTAGTTTAACTCAATCATCGATGGTTGACCCTGAGAAGAAAAGGGTCCATAAGGGACAACCAATGGTCAAAGGGGCAATTAAAAGTTATGTTAGAAAGATAGTTTTTTAAGCATGTTCAAAGGTTTATTAATGTTGTTAGGGATTTTGGTGGAGAAAATATTATTGAAATGGGTGGGTACACATTTTTAGGGGTTTTTTGAAATAGTTGAATGTGTGTGTAAAGAGTTTGTGAAATGAGGGGGAAATGAGTGTGCTTGAAATTTTGTTTAAATTAGCATGTGTGCTTCAAATTATTATGGTAGCATAATTACCATCAGAGATGTAGTATGGAGAGTATAGGAACAATTTAGCAGGTGATACATTGATAGCTCCTCCAAGATAATGGGCCTCAATAATGAGTCAGGTATGGATATTAGGGGGACCACCTCTAGATGGTAGTGTAGATGGATCCAGTGGTAATGGTGTAGGTGGTTGTGGTTCTAGTGCCCCATGGGCTTGATATAGGATATTTTATGATATATATATGATTTTGATTATGATACTTACTTACATGCTAAATATTTGAGATGTATATGAGTGAGAGAGACATGGATACATGATGTCATGTATTTTCTTATTTATTTATATGATGATTATATGTTGATTGGGTTGATTATATTGATGGCATTAGATTATATGGATGGCATGCTTACATTTGCTTATACTAATGACATGATGATTATATTGATGACATGATTATTATGTTGTGATGTTGATGATGTTTATTGATTATGATGTAATATATGTAGATTATAATGTGAGGTAATGATGTTTATGGATTACACATGACATATATGATGATTCATGTATAGGTTTATTGTTGACTCTTTAGTTTAGGTATTTGTTGATGGATATGATGGTGACTATTTGTTGATATGATGATGTGGCTGAAAACATGTTTTTGATTAAGATGTTTGTTTTGATTTAGTTTAGTTTGTGCATGACTATGAATATTTGATATATGATTTGTGATGATGTTGTTCATGACATGTTTATGACAATATGTTTTAGAGATAAAATGTAGTTCATAAATAGGATGATATTTTAGAATTGTTGTAGATATGATGTTGATGACATTTGATGAGGATAATATGTTGTTATGATGCTATAATGCTATGTTTTGATTATTTATGATTTATGGTTCTTGATGTTTTATTTGTGGGCAGCCTATGTTTTATATTTTTTTTATAGTTATGGTTCATAATGTTATGATTGCATTGATGATAATGATGTTTTCATGTTTGGATATGATATGTGATATGAGTAAATAATGAAATCACATAAATTAGGTGTAGGTAACAAACTTAATGTGAGAAAGAGATAAGAGTTATGAGACATATTTCCACATAAACTAATAGAAGGCAAAGAAAAGGCATGATGTTTTGGGTTGGCAAGGACCTAACAACAAGAAAACATAGTTGGCTTGACTTAGTGAACATAAGCCTATTGAATGCTTCACAAGAGCATATTTTGATTGAGAAATAGGGTGCCTTGATAAATTTTCATCAAGTAAGATCATATTCCTTTGATTTGAGATAATATGTGAAGGGAAAATAGGTGATAAGTAGATGGTTGAATGGGAAATGGGTGAAATGGTAACCTGATGTGAGTTAGCTTGCCCCTTCTATAGATGACTAAAAAATCATAATACAAAATTCCATGCTTTAATATGATATGTAGATAAATCAATGTGGGGAGTCTACCAATGCCATATATAAGAGCCAATTTTGGTGTATTAGGATAATGCATAGACTGATTGATGTAGGAAGTCTACAAATGATACTTATAAGAGTTGATTATGGCTTGATTACTTTGATTTTGACATAGGGTTTTTTATTGCTTTTGTTATTTTGATAAGTTATTGAAATTGACCAATGCAGGAAGCTTTAAATGATTATTTATTATCCATCCTTTAAGGGAGTGGTCTAAAATTGGATTTCTATAGCTATCTTTTAAGGGAGTAGTATATTTTTAAGCAACTTGTAGGTGTTGGGTAGCTTTCGTTGAAGGGAGCAGTCTACAATGCTAGAGATATGGAACCAACTGATATTTTGGTATCCCAAATGATCTTGAATGTTGGGTTAGGCATGGACTTGTCTATTTAGGCTTAAAGGTTTACCTTCATGGAGGCAAAAATTTAACACAAAAGGTTAATGATAGATGAGGGAAAGTGGTTTGAGATACAACTAATCATGGGATTCCATTTTATTAGAGATAAAAAGGATCCATGAGAACCATACGATGTGTCGATCCATGGTATATATGCTTAGGATTAGGCTATAACTGTGATGGATAATCACATGGTCATATGTTGTAATCAATTATCCCCAAGAAAAATAGGGATAAGTAAATGAAAATCTCATAAACCAAGGGATGAGCTTAAGTTAGACATAAAGGGGGAGTGTGATCCTTATTTTAACAATATAAAGGACACAAATGTGAAGCATTAAGAGGGTCAATTTTTGGTTTTCCTTTGAGAGAGGACAAATGATAAGCTCATGATCCATACTTATGGGTTATGATGTAGGCTCCAAGCTAATTGAAATAAAATTTACCCTTTTTACCTTTCTCTATATTAGTTATATGATGGTTTTCCTTAAGGATGAGGTCTCTAATGTCAAACTCTCACTCTTTCAAGTGTTTTTTGTATGGGCATTTGAATTGTTCTTGATAAACATGAAGATGACTAACCATAGTGAGGTGATGTTCATCAAGGAGTTCAAGATGTGCAAGACGTTTCTGATGATAGCCATTTTCAAAAAGGATTTCATGCAATGATATGTGAAGAGAGGGAATTTGGACATTGAGCAGAAAGACTACCTTGGCTTGAAAGACAAGAGAGAAGGGGGTAGCACCCATATAAGTTTAAATGCTAGTGTGATATGCCTATAAAGTGAAAGGAATGTACAAGTGGCAGTCCTGACCTAAAGCACTTACTACTTTGGTGAGTATTTTCATGAGAGGTTTGTTATAGGTTTTTGCATATCCATTGGCTTGTGGATGACATAGGAATGAAAATCTTAAATTGATTTCAAAAGCATCACAAAGACCTTGGACATTTTTTTGAAAGATTTTCCATTATCAGTTATGATCTTATGAGGCACATTGAAGTGGCAGATAATATGGTGATTGATTAAATCACTAATTTTTTCAGCTTTGGGTGAGATAAGAGGGATGGCCTCCACACACTTGGTGAAATATTTAGTATAAATAATGATATATTGATGCCATTGTGAAGAATGGGGATTGATTTCCCATATAAGGTCAAGACCCCATTATGAGAAGGGCCAATAATATTTAGATACTTGAAGGCCATATGGAGGTTCATGATGTAAGTTAGTATGTTGTTGACATTTGATAAACTTTTTTACATAGTTGAAATAGTCTTGATTAAGGGTGGGCTAATATTAGCCAAGACAAAGGATACACTCAGCAATAGCTAGACCACTAAAGTATCCCCCATAGATTCCATCATGTATTTCATTGATATCATGAGAGTCTTCATGGATATGTAGACAATGAATAAGGATGCCATTAAATCCATGTTTCTAAAGGATTTCCCCTAATATGTGTAATGAGAGGTACCCAAAATAGAAGTTCTTCAGGCATTGTTCAAAGGTTGGGAGGAATAATGCCAAGGTTAAGGTAGTCAAAAGTTTTATCATACCAAATGTTAGAAGGAGATGTTTCCACACTAAAAATAGTAGGAAAATCATAACTGATATATGAGGGTGTGATAAAATAATGGATGATGACAAATATTTTAGATTTGATAGGTTGAGATGGCATTCGGGAAGCAAGGGAGGCCATCATATCTATAAATTTGTTAGTAGATCAAGGAAATAACTAAATGAGGTGATAATCAAATGATGCTAAGAGTACATCTATGAGTTATTTGTATTTTAGGAGGACATCATTTTTACATTGATAAGATCTATTGAATTGGTTGATGACTAGTTGGGAGATGCCAAAGACATTGATTATTTTGACTCCCAAGGCTAGGGTGCTTTGGAGACCTATGACTAGGGATTCATATTTGGCTATGTTGTTGGTGCATTCAAAGTCAAATTTAAAATAAATGGGAAGAGGTTCACCATTAAGGGGAATGAGAATAAAATATGGCACCCCCACCATTTTGACATTTGGATCCATCAAAGAACATGGTCATTTGGTAGGTGGGCTCCTCTTGAGAGAGAGAGAGAGTTATGAGAGACTCATCTAGAAAGGTAAGAGGAAGAGGTTGATTGTCTGGTAGAGGATCTTAGGCCAATTGATTAGTGATGACTTGTCTTTTAATGGAATTTTGTAGAAATAACTCCACTCGATCAAACTCAACTAGGAGCTTGAGCCACTTAGCCATACTCTAGTTTTTGTATGGATTAGATTGCATATACCTGAGGGGGTCAGTTTTGGTGATGAAATATGTTTTATGATTAAGAAGATAGTGAAAAAGTTTGGATTCCATAAAGACTATGGTGAGGCAAAGATTTTTGGGATGGGTATATAGAGTTTCATATTTGATAAGGGTACATATAATGTAATAGATGGCTCGATCTTTATTTTGTTCACCATGATGAGCGATAATTACCCCTAGGGAATTGTCTATGGTGGATATATAGGTAAAAGGGTTGGTCTTCCTTAGGAGGGATGAGGATAGGTGGAGAGAGAAGATACTCCTTGATTGAATTAAGGGCTTGTTGGAATTATTTGGTCCACTTAAAAGAGTCTTCTTTCTTTAGGAGGTGGTGGGAGGGTTGAAATTTATCTGATAACTGAGAGATGAAGTGATGGATGGATTTAAGTTTCCCATTTAGGCTATGGATTTGTGTAAGGTTGGTGAGAAGAGGTATTTGTAAGATTGCTTTGAGTTTGGTGGGGTCTATTTCAATTCCATAAAGAGAGATGATGAAACCAATAATCTTTCCTGATAATATTCAAAAATACATTTCTTGGGATTGATCTTGACATGATAATAGATGAGTTAATCAAAGATGATGGCAAAAAAAACTAGGTGATATTTTAGGTGTTTGTCTTTTCCATATAGATCATCCACATAATCCTATATGATTTTATGTATGAGATCTTGAAAGATATAGGTCATGTCCTATTGATAGGTTGCTCCAACATTCTTTAGTCCAAAGGGCATGACCTTGTAGTAGAAGGTACCCCATGGGGTAATAAAATAAGTTTTGTGTTGATATTTGGGGGAAATAAAAATATGATTATATCCTAAGAAACCATCTATGAAAGAGAGCATTTCATGGTTGGTTGTAAGATCAACATGTTGGTCATTGTTTAGTAAAAAAAATTCATCCTTTGGGCAAGCAAGGTTGAGGTCTCAAAATTCAATGTAGAGGTAAAGGCCCCCTATGGGATTGGTGATAGGAACGATGTTGAAAACCCATTGTGGATAGTCAATGGGTTAAATGAAGTTGATGGATAAGAGATGCTAAAGCTCTTATTTGACAAGAAGGGCTATGTGAGGATGCATCCTATGAATCTTTTGCCAAACCAGCTTAACCTCAGGATGAGTAACAATGTTGTGGAGGGTAATAGAAGGGTCAATTTTGGGAATATCTTGAAATGACCAAGCAAATGCTATGTTGTGGTCTCAAAGGAAAGAAGGGTGATCTTGTTGCTATGTAGAATTTAAATGTTGGGAAATTTTGATGATACAAGGGTATCTTAAGTACCAAAGTTGACATCAATAGTGGATTCATTTAACATAGTTTGATTATTAGAAGGGAGAGATTTATGAATTGAATAATCCCTCATACCAATGTAGGTGAGAATGAAATCATCATCCTGATGTTAGATGGTGTTGATGGTATAATAATCACATTAAATCATTTTAGGATGGATGAGAGGAAGGGTTTTAGTTTGGCCATTCTTTTGATATGTTATGGGGCCTAAAATAATAGTATTGATAAAAAAATAGATGGGATGATATCAAATTCCTTAGATTTGGAAGGAGATGGGGTTGGTGAGGATGGAAGTTCTTCATCGATGGTAGAAATGGGTTTTGGTGATGTGGGTTCTTCTAGTGGTACGAATCTAAGGAAAAATAACTCACAAGGTTTTTAAGTTTTGATTATGGGTAAATCGTGAGGTCCCTATTCATATAGGCCAAGACCAAACCCCTTATAAGCACACCTATAAAGGTAATATTTGGAAAAGGTTGGTTTATCTAGGTAGGAAAAATTGGTGATGAATGGTTGGATGAATGGGGTAGTGGTAGGTGTAAGAAGTGGTTGATCAAGTCCCCCATAGAAAAAAATTATTTGAATGTAGGGGAGCCCAAAAGGGATGATGGTTCTAATGTTGGGATCACAGGAAAGGTCATATTTGAGGTTCCCATATTCATGAAAAGTGGAGAAAGCATAGAGAGATAAAATATGATATTATCTAAGAGACAGACATTGAAACATGTATTTCAAGGGGTCCTCAACTAGAATTTGGGATGAAAGGATAGATGAGCTAGTTGAAGCTTCATTATTTATGTGTGTGAGAGTGTTGATGGTTTTGGTTGGTGGGTTAGTTTTGTTAGAATTTGGTTGTGAGGTAGATGAAGGAGGTAAGAAGACATCGTTAGGATGATGTGTAATATTACAAGAGGCAAAGGGACTAAGATCAACTTTAATAGTAATAACTTATCCCTCATACTCAAATTTGGCACATCAATGTAAGGTGTAAGGGATATAACTCATATCACATATCCAAGGGAATTTGAGTAACACATTATATTATAACTCACCCTCTATAATGTAAAATAATTAAGGAATGGTATGAGGCCCCAAGAGGATATGCAAGAAAATAGTCCCTAGGTTAGTGGCCATGGTATCATTAAAGGAGTGAAGGACTGTCATACTTTCTGACATGATGTTTTTTGGCAGCTAAAGTTGGTCATATGGATGGGAGGAGATAATGTTAATGCTATCTCATCCATCAATCATAACCCTCTTGATACGAGTTTTATTGATGTATGTTGTGACAAAGAGGGGAAGATCATGATCTTTAGTATGAATAGGCAGTATTTCAAAATCCTGAAAGGTGATGATGGAAGAAATTTGGAGGGCTCTAACAAAGGGTGCCAGAGATTAAGGATCATCTAATTGAATCTCTATGGATTGTAGAGCCTTGATCAGTGACTAGAGATGGTGGGGTGAGGTTTTGATTAGTTCATAGAGGCTCATTTTCATCTATGTTTGGTGAAGTTGTTTCAACATTAACCACTCTATGCATGCATAAGGGTTGGAGGGAGAATCTACCAAAATGGATACTTTGTATTTTGCTGGTTGTGAAGGTGAGGGTGGAGATTTTTGGGTTTGGTTGGTGGCTTGAGGGGTTGAAGGGTAAGTCCAAGGAATGGATGCTTTGTATTTTCCCTTATATTTTTGTTGGGCTTGGGATTGAGTAACCACATGAATAGTGTGAGTAAGGGGATTTGTCAAGTTTGATGCATGTGTTAGTTCCTCCTCCTCACTCTTGGGTTAGATCAAGAGAGTAGGTAAAGGTTGGGTAGGTTGGGTTGATGGTAATATTGGTAATGGGGGTAAGAAGGGTTCATATAATAATAGATCATCCTCATCATATAGGTTATGAATGAGTGCTTGGAGAGCTTTACAATTCTCCATGTCATGTCTTGATGCCTTATAATATGTATAGATCAAGTTATCATTGAACTAGGAGGTTTTGATATGAGAAGGGAGAATGGTTTGATAGGGGGTAAGCTAATGGAAAAAGTTTACAATAACCTTTGTAAAAAGGTTGAATAGGTTTCAAGAAAAAGTGTTGGAGGTGATGGGTTTTTGGTGGAAGGAGTGGGGGCATTTTTCAAAGCAATATTTATCATAGAAGTTATAGTGGAGGAGTGGTTTTGGTAAGGGAATTTTTTTGGGTTTGCTTGGTTACTATTGGTTTGTGGTTTAGAGACTTTAATGTGGAAGACTTGGATGATGAAGGTTTAGATATATGTGATAAAGTAAAGGTAGATATATTAGTTAAAAATGATGGAGAACTAGAGCGTTTGATTGGTGTAGATGGAAAAAAGGGGGATGGTTTCTTAGAGGAAGAATAGGTAATTGGGATGATAGAAGGATAGGGCCCTAAGATGGAAGGTAAGTGGGAAGGAGGTCGTATGGGTCTAGTTGAAGGTTGAGGTTTGGGAAATTCTACATTATTAATTGGTTTAGTTGGATTTTTCTTTGGTGGACTAGATGGGGTTAAGTTAAACTTCAAAGGGGGGTGAGTGTGACTAGGTCTGGGAAGAATTCCTATGTTCTTGATCGGTTTGGTGAGAGAAGCATAATATGATTTGAAAATTTTAGATGAAGGTGGTTGGGATGGTTCACTTATGGTTTTAAAAGAGGTATTTGGTGAAGAGGTAATAATGAGTTTAAGGGAGGATTCAAGTGAAGTTGAGGATTTAGATTTATTTTGGTAAGGGAGTCCAAGATGATGCTAAAAGGTGGCCCTATCAAAGCTGGGCTGGGAAGTGAACTCTAAACCTAGGACTATCCTAGAAAAGGTCTTGTAGATGGGTTTAATTCCTTGGTCATTGGTTTCAAATCTTAACTCCTTATGTGGAGAATAAGTAATGGTTTCTCTATCCTTATTCTTATGGATGATTTCAAAATTGGTGGTTGGGTAAATGAGGTAACCTTCTCTTGGTTTAGGATAGTTTCCAAGGATGACATAGATGGTTTTATGATGGGGGAGGTAGGTGTGTTTCCCCCAAGTAAAAGAGTGGACAGGGTTAATTCCTTTGTTTGAGTGTCCAAAGGAATGAAGGGAAGTTCTACTACTTGAATAGGTGGAGTGGAAGAAGGGGTGGTTAAATCAATGGTTGTTTCCTTCAGTGTTTCCACCAAAGGAGAGGTGGATAAAGCTAAAGTATCATCAAATAAATATGGAGGGATAGTTGAGTCCTTTGTTTAGGTTTTCTAAGGAATAGGAGGTGATTATACCACTTCCATAATTAAAATGGAGGAAGATGTGGTTGGGGTAATGGTATCCTCAATAATGAGCTCACTATTAATAACATTGATCATGTGTGCCTCATGAGAATGACATGATTTGGGTTTATTGTCATGGTGATGGGTAGAAATAGCATGATTGGGAAAAGGTTTATGGAATATGTCAAAGGATTGATTAAGAGGTGCATTAGGATTATCAAACATAAGTTCTCCATTATCAATCAAGTTTTGGATAATAATTTTGAAGGTGTTGCATCTATTAATGTCATGTCTTATGACTCAATGAAAGGCACAATGGTCATTCTCATTATACCAACCCAGCATGGGACAAGAAGCACCAATTTTTTTGGATGGTTTAATAGGTGGAATTGGGATGAGGTTGGCCTTGATAAATTTATCCAAACCTGATGAATAATAATTTATAATGGGAGTATGTTTTTTTGGAGGAGCTCAATTTTGGTTTTGATTTTGTTGATAGGGAGGGTTGGAAGAATTGGTTCGAGGTGGTTCGTTGATAGTTGGAAATGGATCAATTTTATAAAAAACTGAGTTTGTGGATGTTTTTGATTTGGTATTAGATTGGTGAGTGGTTTTGGTGGAGGAAGGTTCATTGGATTTAAAGATAGAATTCTAGTTTTGAAATTTCAATTTCCCTTCATCAATGGCTTAGTTCTCCAGTTTACATGCCATGGTAAATGCCTCATCAAAAGTTATAAAGGTTTGAACTTGAAGATTGGGGGCTATATGTTTGGCACAACCCTGAGAGAAGAGTTCAATCAATTTGGGTTGGGGTAAGGAGAAATAAATTTGGTTGATAAGACCTCTCCATCTAGCCATGAAATCAATAATTGACTCTTCATCAAATTGCTTAATAAAGTAGAGGTGAGTAATAGAAACCTTTTTAGATATATTTATCAAGAAACACTCTAAAAATATTTTGGCTAGTTGGGAGAAAGAAAATATGGAGTGCATGGGAAGAACACTATACCAATCAAGGGCTAGTTCTAATAAGGACATGGGGAAGGTTCAAATAATGAGAGTTTCATCATATGTGATCAGGTAATAAGAATAATGAATGCTCTCAAATGTTCTTGGAAATCCTCGTTGCCTTGAAATTTAGAAAACTTGGGAAATTCCCATTGATGAGGAGAAGAATGGATGGGAATGGATGGATGGATGGGTTAATTATAAATTTGATCATAGGATAAAAGGTTATAATACCCAGAGATAGATGACTCTAGGTTTGTAATTTTTTCCATTAACATCTTGATCAAATCTAGTTAAGGTTGGGAAGCTACATAATTAAGGGGCACATTCTATTGAGGTTGGTTGGTATCTATGTAAGGATAGGTGGTAGAAGGTGCTGAAGAAGCCACATATTGGTAAGTGGTCATAAGAGGTTGAGATAGTGCCACATAAGGGTTGATTGGCACAAATGGTTGGGTGGAAGGTGTTATATATCCTTATGGGTTAGGGACATATTGATAAGTTGTCATGGGTACTAATTAAGGGATGGATGTGGGTTAACTTAAAGGTATGATTGAGGTAGTGATTTGAGGTTGGGTAGATTGATGTTGAGTGGTGACTCTAGTGATAATGGGTGGAAGTGTTTGAATTATAGAAAGTACCAAGTTCTAAAATGGGGTATAAGTTGGTAGATTCGCTGTAATAAAGGGAAAGGTGGAAATAAGAGTAGAATATAACTCCATAGTAGGTGTAGTATAGGTAGTTAAAGGTAAATTTGAACCTATATGGGAAGTGTGGGGTGTGATAAAAGGTGTTTGGTTAGAATTTGGAACATTGGATTTGGTTTGGGTAGTGGTAGTGGAGAGAGAGGATGTTTGGGTGGTCAATAGTTGGGTTGAGGTAACACCCACCATGATATGGGGAGGCATACCATAATAAGGATCCATAGTAGGAACTGAAGAAATATAGCTATGATGAGCTAAGGTGTTAAAATTGTGTTGAAGGGCCACCAAATTATTGTCAAGGAAGGCAACAAAGTCTACATCACCCTCAGAAATAACCAAGATTCTGGTAGGAGGGGGAGAAAAATAAGGTGAACCCTCATCGTTAGAATTATATTCCATAGAGGAAAAATAAGAAGGTGGTGGTTGGTTGGTTTGATTTCTTAGCTATTTTCTAGTAAAGACCATGTGACAAAATAGGAAATAATATGATGAAACTCACACCTCAAACAAAGAGCAATCAAAATAAAAGAATTCAAGGAAAATAATGCATACACTAAAAGTGCATTAAATCCTAGGATTAGTTTTAGATCACTTTTGGCTTATGCCTTAGAAAGTGTGAATAGGGACTTTGGCTTGTACATCGAGTACTAAGAGGAAATATAAGGTTGGTTTTAGGTTGTGTTAAGGTGTTCAAGAGAGAAATTTATATTGAACTTCAGTACATGGCTTGTTATTAGGTCCTACCCCCTCACTTCACACAACATAAAGATAGGGGTGTTGGGTGCTTAGCTAAAATATAATGAATTTAAGATTTTATACTCAACCAAAGAGTTGAGTTGGTTATCCCCTTGGTGGTGAAATCTAAGTAGGATAGTCGAGAAGGGGTAATGTTACTACTAGGTGATGAAATACTAGTATGGCCTTATCTCAAGTGTGTTTTAATGTGTTAATAGTTTGGTGGTTTGGATTAATTGTGTGATAAAAAGTGTGAAAGATATGATTAATTACTTTAAGTCCTAAGTTACTAGATGAGATAAGATAAGTAGACAATCAATGTATGCATGAGGTTTAATTTAATCCTAAAAATAAATTTTTATATTTCATTTGATGAACAAATAATAAAGGAAAGAAAAGGGATACTAGGTCCCATCAGGCATGCCAAAAAATTTTAAATTAATTTTCACTCATTTCTTATTTTTAGAATCAAGTAATGAAACTAGTAATAGGGTGTGTAGAGGAATACTTGGTAGAGTATGCACGTGAATCTAGATGATGATATGAACTCCTCTTTGGATAAGAAGGAATAACCTGTAGATAAGAAAAACACTAGAAAAGGGGGTTGTTAGAAAATAAATGAGTGGAATACCTAGCATGAACTATATCTAAGAAGCTTATTTCTTGTTAGGAGGTTGTTAATCCACTATTATAACAATTAAGTTAAAAATGATAATTTAAAAATCTACTTGCATGAGATAACTGAAATGCAATACAAAGAAAGTAGAATTATAGCTAATAGATAAATGACCAAAAGTAGTAAAGCCAATCAATAATTATATTAAAATGGTCAGGGTTTGGTCTAAAATATCATAAAAGTTATTGTAATTAGGCAAAAATAGAGAAACTAGGTTTGACTAGGGTTATGGGGATAAAAATATCTTGCTATATTTTTATGCCATAGTGACTATTAGTAGTTAGGTGAACTATCAATAGGTTAGGCTAACCATTGGTAGCTGAGTAACCATCAATGATGGAAGTGACTATCAATAGCTGTGTTAACCATCAATGATTAACTATGTAGTTCTATAAATGATCAAAAAAGGTGTATTATGGTGATGAGAGGTGGAAAATAAGATATTGATGGGTTTGACAGGGTAGAGAGGTTAGAAATAAGATAAATCAATGAAAATAAGTGAAATCTACCTAAAACTTGATGATGGAAGGCTGAAGTAATTTGGATAGAGTGATAGTAATTTAACTTTCAAACATGATTTTGATAGAGCTTTAGGTCTCTGGTGATGTTGCTTACTTGATGAAAAGATGCTAGATACCTGTATGTAAGAGATCTTGAATACAATATTGTGGATTGTCCCTCCATTTCACTTTCTCCTCTTCTCCTTTTATAGGATGAAGTTGCTGTTTGGGATGGAGGAAGTTACTAATTTGATAGGGGGATAAAGTTGCCAATTCATGATGTTTTAAAAATAGTTTTAAAATAAATTTACCATTTAGGTAGATATTTATCTCACACAAAGCTTTCAATTCTTTAAAACTTTAAATCGGCATTGAAGACTTGATTGTTGATGGTCAAGACAATCGTCGATGGTTAGGATGACTATCATTGATCGAGGGGCCAAAATAAAATGGGTTAAATCAAGTTAAAAGGTGTGAATTAAATGGTTTATTCAAATGTTAAGTTATGGGTTTGATAGGTTCAAGTTAGTAAATGAGTCTAATTGACTAGGTGGTCCACTAGACACGAGGTCAGATGAGGGTCAAGAGATAGTTTGACATTTAAAGTCATCATGTGTAGTTTTTGAGTGTTTACACTTCTCATGGAATCCAAATCATTCTTAAAGTTTTAATCAATCTTTCTTATGTGCAATAGTTCATTAGAATGGCTATTTTGATTGGGAGGTTAGGGAGGGAAGGAGGGATAGTACTCTTGATAGAACTATTGCTCTTACTTATATCTAGAATCCATATGGGGTAAAATTAATATCATTGTAGGATTTATATGGATCAACATAAGGATAGTATGGGTTTTGATATTGATGATAATGAAGTGTAAAACATAAATTACCTCCATATCTAGCCATTAAATATAATGAGGTTAAAAAATAAAAAGGAAAACCATCAAAAATTATTTAAAATAGGTACCTAGGGTGATAGAAATAGCTGATTGAACTTAGAGTTACCATTGGTATTCATATAAACTATCTCTAAAGGATAACATACTAAATAACACACCAACAATCTTCTAGTACATGAATTTAGAGTCCCATCAGGCATGCCAAAAACTATTATCAACTTGGATTACACCCTTGAATATGCTTGTTCATGGCCTCTTCACCCAATTGACATAATGGGATCTCTCTAAGATTGTGGGTGACCTATGGCTAGTGAAAAACTCTAGAAAGGATTAGTGCCCTAGTAAAACACCTAGAATAACACTAAACCTATTCAACTATGAGTAAAATGGAGAAGAAAACAACCTGAAAAAGAAAACAAGGTGATGCATCAAAATTTAATTTTCCTCCATAAATATAAATCAAATAATCCTTCAAGCATAAGTATTTCAATATGGAGGTTATATTTAATGAATTGATTAAGATGGTTTATCAAAAGGTCTAGAAGAAGATACTAGTGAAAATATTCCACACTTAACCTTTGAAGATCTATTTGACACACACCATGTGGCTTGCAAGAGAGTGACCTTGATTGCATAGAGGTAAGAATGAATAGGAAAAAAATGAAGGAGATCGAATGTCATCACTAACACTTGTAAACCATTCACTGTAAGATTACATTGACATGTAATATGAATAAGGTGAGAATTAGCTTGAATTTACTTCAAATCATAGTACAAGTAAATAATTGAGCATATTTTTCTCATACTGAATTGGAGGATACCTAAATCAGACATTTTCAAGCCTATAAATAGAAGAATCAATAAGAGAGAGAGAGAGGAGAGAGAGCACTAAGGCTCATCAATGCTAAAACACA
This sequence comes from Torreya grandis, assembly GCA_037957365.1. NCBI lineage: Eukaryota > Viridiplantae > Streptophyta > Pinopsida > Cupressales > Taxaceae > Torreya > Torreya grandis. The sequence goes on from JARHVA010005422.1 coordinate 926,273, forward strand.
ACTTAATTTTTAGCTTTAAATCATAAAATGGTCCATGAAAAACCACCTTCTATCCCTCTTCAATGCATGAGGCATGCCTTCTTGATGGTCTTCATGGAAGTATGTTGTTGAAATGGAGTAGTGGGAGCTATTTCAATCTTATTTTGACCTTATCAATGCATGATCACAATAAAATTAGTCAACAAACTCCTTATTTTAAGTTATAATGATATAATCATGGTTTAATTAACCTTAATGAAGCCTCAACTAGTTCACTCTTCCATTTTGCATGTCAATAAGGCCTAAAAACTGCCCTATTGTCCATAATGGTCATGAAATAGGCATGATTGCCCAAATATAGAAGTTAAAAGAACATTTATAACTATATTTCATCCTCTTAGAATTATTACATGCCATCTTATATCCTTTATTTACCTCTTGAAGGCGTGTTTCAACCATGAAAACACACTTCTTTTCTCTATATCTGTTTGAAAACCCACAATCAACTTTGTAGCCTTCATCATGATTCCTGAAGATTGGGTATAGACCTCTTATCCTTAAATGTATCTATTATTGTAGATCCATAATCCTTGTCTTCATTTTAAAAGTGTTTTAAATTACATATTTATTCTTGTACAAGTCTTTATAAAGGGCATACTTATGTATTCACATGCCCAACAACATTTTTCTCCTTTAGACAACCTGTAATCAAATTTAATTTAATCCTATGAGGCTCCCAAAGACACCTTGTTGCTTGAATCAGTTGTTGAACATCACCTTGAGGCTTTGGGCTTCCTTGAAAACTTGTATTTTCTTCTTTGAGGTCCACTTAAGGTCTTTTATGGTGGTGGCTTTGCACCAAATATCTTATATAGTACAAACATGCATTGTTCTAATGGATACCATCAAACATGAAGCTAAATCAAAATGTCTTTTATTATAGTCAATGGAACCTTGGAATTTGTGTAATGGATTAGATCACCTTTGCACCCACTTATGCATGATCCTCATCTTCGTTGATGTAACTTTTAGCTTTTACTCTATTCAAAATAGGGGAAGGTACTATATTGTGTTTAAAGTAGGATCTAAATAATATTATATATCCATCCTTGATTATTATTGTAGAAAATAGGAAATTATAAGTATTCTTGAGGTTATTCAATGTTATTACTAATGAAAACCTCCTTCAATTCATCTTTTGACACTTCAAATGAGTCAAATCTCAGATTTGGCAGTCTTGGACTAATTTTTTTCTTTAATTGTAGGCATAAATACCTAGATGTATTTCATTGTAGGTACTCTAATGCCTTTAAATATTATTACACATTTAGAATATGATATCCACTAGATCCCCTCCAAGTTTCATCACTCTTGGCTTGCTATACCTTAAGTGATGCTCATTTTAAGACCTTTTGATAGTGTTTTAATTGAACATACATGCCTACAAACATGGAAATTGGTATAACTCCTTCTCCAATGGCCCTATCATCTTGAAAATATGCAAAAATTTGGAAAATGGTGGTATCAAGCTCCCACCCCAAAATTTCATCTATTTTAGTTGTATGGAAGACAATATATGGATTTTTCAATGTGATTGAAAACCATAGGTAGGGCACACAATCCTGCATAGGCTAAGAGTCATGTTTTTTTAGTACATTTAGTCTTTGGGACTTATATGGGGTATAAATATTTTTTATTATTCATAGGAATGGTTTGATTTCTTATCCAACTTCACTTGAAATTTTAGAACCTTCCATTAATGATTTAAGACTCTATTTTGACTATCTCTACATGCTTATGGCTAGGAAACACTTGTAACTTTAGAAGTTGTATAAACTTTTTTAAAAATTAATTGAAGGTGACTAGGATAGGTGCTTATTACTCACCATTCCAAATCCATTTTACCTTTATAAATATTTGAAACTCTTTAATAACTACTCCATCACCATTATGCATTAACATGATTTTCAAGAAGGTTATGATCTTATTATAAGCCTTGGAAAGGGTCATATACCTAAAACCTCAGGTAGAGTGATTTGAGGAATGGTTGGGACATATTTATGAAGGATTAAAACATGCCTAAACTTATTACCCTTATTTATACCTTATTATTATATTTAAGTGCTAAATAGGTATGGATATTGATGTGACCTTTTAAATTCTACCCATTCTTTTCTCTACACCTATACATAGACTCAAGGTCTTTTGTATTGACTTGATACTTCCTTAAAAATATGGATGGGGAGTATTCTGACCAATTTAGTCATCTTCTCTATCACTAAACATCTCTCAAACAAATATCCTATTCTCCTTAAGCCTTTTAGGATATCTTCCAATTCAACCCATGAGTTGTGAATCCTGCACATTATAGCTCTGTAAAGTTGAGCCAATACCTTAAAAAATTCTAAATATCCTTAAAATATGGTAAATTACCTTAGAAAAGGCAAAACACTTCTTGGAAACTTGCATGGTCTTTTAAAAAGATATTTAAATATTCAGTAGTAATCCTAACCCCAACTCTATGTTCACAAACCAAATCCTTAGTCACTTTTTTGAAGCGGTCTTGAGACATAAATGAATCACCTCTATAAGTCCATATGGATTTTAAGAAACTTGAGATCATACTTTATAGGTTATTTCATAATTAAGAGCATTTTTAGATCATTGAAACCTATTAAAACCTACTTTCATACTTGAAACCTTTCTCTCTTTTGACATGTAACTTGACTTAATGGTTTTAGAATGTATGCATGATCTCATAACTAATTTGGTCTTTCATTCTAGCATGGAACTCCTCTAGAAAAATATCACACTATCCACAAACCTTCTAGGATTACTTGAAAGTATATGGATGCCTTGACTATTTTGTCTTGAAGTCACATTCCATTTTATGCCTTATTGATCCAATAGTATTGAGGGAAAGAAACTAAGGTTTTATACTTAGTTTGAGGTTCTGCCCTCAAGGAAACCTATCTAAAACACTATCTTTACTATGCAATAGGTATGCATTTAGTATTTCAAATCTAAAACTCTTTTGAATTTTCCAATTCAAGATCTCATAGACTTATATTCATGTTTGAGGCATCTTCAAGGGTGAAAAGGATATTGGTGAGGCTTCATCAAGACCATTTCCATGAGGAATGCCATCTTAATATGCATGAAAACCCTATTTATAAATGGACAAGCTTGTGTGTTGATCTTTAATAGTAAGACCTCCTTAAAAACCATGTATTTTAATGCCTAATGGGTTTTTAGGCATGATTATAACTGTATTGTGAGTGAGTGGAGTTTTTTTAATTATATGTAGGCCCATTTTTCCATGAGAAGATTCACTAAAATGCAATGAAGGAATTTTTGTACACCAAAATTGGCAGATTTACCCTTAATTGCTTAAATGAACCTTAAAATAATTAGAGGTATATTAAGAGGGATAAAAACATTTACAGCTCTCTACAATCATCCCTCTTACTAGATTAGTTTCAAAACACCAGAAACATAGATTTCCTTTGTTGGGGTTTTGGGAGGGTTTTGAATAGCTGAGAGAGTTTTGGTTGGTGGCACATATTTTGGGACTTTTACATTAGAACAAATGCACCTAAATTATTTCTAATAGGAATATTCACACTCCCTAGGAACCACCTAAAACCATTCAACAATAGAAATAATATTCGAAGCAAAATGTGCTCCATTTAATGGATTTTGAAGGCTATTTTCTACTTTTAATGATTAGTCATGAATATAAATAATTCTTTCTCTATTATGACACCTCGAGTATTATATTTATGACCCCCTTTTCCTTCTCCAATGGCCTTACCATGATATGCATATCCTTAATAATTCTTCCATGTTATGGAAAATAGATAGTCTAGGCCTTTGAAGGAGACTTGAACCAATTATCTTCTTGTTTGGACTTTTCAGTGTATGCAACTCTGATCTAAGACAAGTAATGTCTAGATCATGGCATGATTTAATTTTTATGGACTTACGCTAACATATCCTTTGGCAATCTTACTATGGACTATGACAAAACTGCCACAGACTCATTTGGAAAGTATTTTAAGGCATTATAATTATTGTTGGTCCATTCTAAGATGACCAAAATTATTTCAAGCCATCACAATAATGTTTTCCATTTAGATTCTTTATATATATATATATATATATATATATATATATATATATATATATATATATATATATATATATTCCATTTATATATTATATCTAAATTTATATTTGTATAATTTCATCCCACTAAATAAATCTCTCCATATTTTGTGTAGATTGAGATAGGCTAGAATCTAGGTTTTTACTCCTGAATAAGGTGTTATTTATAAGCATGAGATTATAAATGCAACCTTCCACACCTAAATGTAATAAATCAATATATTTTATCTCCATCATTATGAGTAATTTATTATGAAGCTTGTGTTATGAATAAATTGTCTTCCAAAGAATGAGTTGGTCACTCATTCCAAGGAATATGGATCAATGTTTTTTTGTTTATTTTTTTTTTTAAAATTATTATTTTATTGCAAATTGTTATTTTATTTATTTTTGTTTGTAACTATTCTTTTTTATAGTTTATTATGAAACTATAGGTGTTTTATTTGTTAATCATTTCTTTTAAATTGAATAATTTACTTTCCTCCAAGTGTGACTGAATTTCATGCATGTGTGATTTAATTTTTTCAAAAGTTCTATTCAATTTATACAAGTGTGGAGTGTGCTAGAAGGATAATTTTATAGATATATCTTTCTCCTATTGCATATTGCCTTTAGACATCAACCCTAGATTGACATTATTATGTGAAAGGGAATGATGAACTTCTTAAATAATATCATTGGGGTGTATCATACTAAAGTGATAACTAGACCTCTTATCACTTTTTAGAGTAGGAGATAATAGATGATGACATGTTTTTTAATGCACTCTTTGTAGGAGTCTAAATTGCTCATCATCCTATTTAGAGTGTCATGGTTGATAACAACTCAAGTGTGAACATGTGTACTATCACACATCTACAACACTTGGGTTATTAAGAGTAGGGAATTTATCAAATAGATTATGTTATATATGGTTTTAGTTTCCATGTTTAGAGATACATCAGGGAGATAATACTATTTTTAAAGGTTGGGCCTGCACACATGGACACCAAATTCATAGTGGTACCTAGTCTCAAAACATTTAAAATGTTATTGGGTAGGCCTTGGATATATTAGCATGCATATGATATCAATTGACCCAATGGTGTAGGTGAGGTAAACTCTTATAACATTACCATGTATGCATTCTCTCCCATAGAAAATTTTATTAGAGAGGCCTATATATCAGATACATGTTGTGGATTCTAGAGGTCATCTCTCTTTACTACCACATAGATCAGTGTCAAAACATAGAGAATCCACTCGAACTACAACTTATTCTACCATGTGGGTTGTTAAGAACCCTATAGTTCATAGGCTAGTTCAGTCAACTTCACATATTCATAGCACTAAAATTCATAGGCCAATTTAGTTAGTTTCATAGATCCAGATCCATACAGTTTATAGGATAGTTCAATTAGCTTCATATATTTAGATACTTACTATAAAATTAGTTCTAACTATAGATCACTCAATGCATTCAATTCTCAAATCCTAGATACCTCATCGCATAACACACATGATTATTCCCTCTATTCAATATAGGACATGTTGATTGTGTATCTCTTATGAGACTCATTGGTTATTAGTATCTCTCCTTTTACCTTACTCATTGTATATAGTTTCATTTTTATGATTGATTGTGCATAGCTTATGTACTCAAAAAACAAAAAAATAATATAATATGTTCAAAATTCAAAAACATTTAGATATTTCTCAAAAACACAAAAAATATATTGTGTGTATATTCATGTTTACATTCTTTATATACTAGCCATGTATTACATATGCTAGCTACTTTAGTATAGTCAATTTTTATCATACATACATGCTTTACTTGTTATTTTCAAGTGTTCATAGATTCCTAAAAGATTTAAGGATGTCACACAGATCTCAAGTTGATACTATCTACCAATAAGGGGCACATACATAGATACACTAATTCAACATTGATTCATTCTCCCATTGGGGGCATCTTATGCACAAATTCCACTTTACTAGGTTGTATCATTCTATACTATTTTTTTTGCTAACTGGTACTACTATAGACTCAGTTTATGTACATATATGATCTTATACATATTTGTACCACATGTTCATGTATACTTTTATTTCTATATTTCCTAGTTTAGATATGATTGTGTCTCTTTGATTTTACATCTACTTGAGGGAATTTGAATATGCCATTGTTCTAAAACTCTACACCAAATCCTTTCATTGTGTGTATGCTTTGGACACATGACCATGACCTTGCATGTTTCTCTTTTATTATGTATGTAAAAATTTGAACATGTCCTCTATGTGGATCTAAGCCAACCCACTTGTTGTTTTCATATGTGGAAATTTTAACATGTCCTTATATGTACTGGTTACTTAAATGTAGTGACATGTCCCCTTGTCCCTTATATTATGGCCCCTTAGCCTACTTTGCGTGCTTAATGTGTGTTTTATGTATTCTTTTATCCATGCATCATGGACACAATACTTGTCTCTTACATCATGTGTGTTTTAGATCCCATGAATTCCATTATGCATCCCTTCTTCCTCCTAGGGTTCCTTAATGGACATCATAACCCATTCCCCTAAGTACTTTACATAGATTATTTCTTAGAGTATCAGTTCATACACATGCTTACAATGTTATATCCATCCTAACAACCTTGTGAATGTTAGATCTAACATATATCATACACTATCAACTTATTCTTAGATTATCTTACATTTTGATGTCATGTATACAACTAATATTTGTTTATTACACAGATATCATATATGCTCAGTATAACATACATTGTGAATTTTTTTAATTTTGAGGACAATTATTACACAAGTATAATAACTCTCCTTAAAAAAGGAACATTCACAATGGTTTATCATAGAGATCAGGCCATCGAGTACACTCAGAATACAATTTTCATCATGTAGACACAAAATATAGAGTATAGAATCATCCAATCATAGAAAAATAGTCAGACACATATTAGTTTTAGTTTGTACAAAAAAAAGGACATTAGTTCTAAATATAGGATACTAGTGTGGTGTGATAGTTTACAAGGTACAACACTAATGTCCAATATCCCATAAATAATAAAATCTATATTTGATATAATGACACAATAATTACAACCTATATTTTCATAGTTTCAATCACATGTTATCAATTTTGATCAATGTATGCTTAGTTTTGTATAAAATCATACCAAGTTTTCTCAAATTAGGGGCATAATGTGTGGTATGGTCATTCCCATTTTATTTTTAGATATATATTGTTATAACTTAGTTCATAATCCATATGCATAAATATCAGAATTAGGGGCATGTGTGTGACACATTGTATTGACATGATAAATTTTACACCCATTCATCTCAAATGGAATGGAAAAATCCATGTCAATCTATATGTGGTATACTTCAAAAACCATTTCTGCTAGGTACCACACCATATTGATGCCTTATTACATATATAACTGTTGGTATTTATGCATAGTCCCTAAGTTATATACCCATGTGCTAGAGAGGCCCCTTGGCCATTTTTCATTTCATAATTTCTAAATGGACCTAGGTCCATCCTAAATAGTTATAGTTATATTACAAAGATTTAGTTATATATACATTGTTTCTATGCTAAATCGCTTTCTACATTCAAAGAAGAAAATGAGAAACTAAAAGAAATGGTCAAGGCTAGAAGATACCTGGATATGGTTGTGCGCACCGAAATCAGACGTTGGAAGGTACTACTCTTTGGCTGTGGAGGAATGACACCTCCAAAGAAGAAAAGATTGAAACATGAAAAATGTTAGACGAAGAGGCGGTGGGTTGTCAAGCAAATGCCTGATCCTGGAAGTACGAATACTTCCTAGAAGGATATCAACCCACTAATAAAAAATAGAAATATTTGACAGAAATGAAAATAATGAAAAGATAGAATGAAAATAAATAAAAGATGAAAACACAAATGCGTACCTGATATTTAGCGAACTGTTCTGCACAGTCGTTGGTGTCGGTCTCTATGCCGACGTTGATCAGGGAAGGGTGCCAACGTCGGTTGAAGTGCCATCGTCGGTCAGGGTAATGACCGGCATCAGTCAGGGCAACAGTTCTGGACAGAGTCTGGGTGGGTCTGGTCACATCTGGTTGAGTCGAGATAAGGTCTTAGAGTCAGAATAGGGTCTTAGGCTTTGCAGAAAGGTCTGTTGTTTTGTTTGGGGTTTTATGTAAGAAGTCTGAGTAGAGCTAGAGACTTTGTATTCAGGGGATAGTGGACAGAGGTGTAAAGGAGGAAGTCAGGTCGAGGTTATAGTCTAAGTCTAAAATAGGGGTGATAGCAGTAATAAACAAACAATAACTAGAAAAAAACAAAAACACAAAGAAAGATACTTACCTGTTATATGCTTGAAGATGAAGTTGGAGACATGATTGATGTTGTCGCTGTGTTGCAAGATGACCGAAGTAGGATTCTTGTGCTAGAGAGAGTGAATGCAGATTGGTTGGATGCCAGAGTTGATTGATCACTAGAGTTCTGAATGATTGCTAGAGTTTGGTTTGAATGATAAGAGTTTTGAATGGTTTTGCTAATGAAGGCGAGGGATAGTTCGATAACCGATTGGGAAACTGATTGGGAACTGAATGGATAATGGGTAACAGAATAACGGTTCCTATATTCGGATCAAGAACACAGTGCTAAGGAGAACTGACATTGGCAAGACCACCGACATTGGCCGATAATTGACCGACGTCGGTGACATCAGTCAGGTGGTGACCGTGGTCGGCAGATGCAAAATGGGGGCAGAGACTAACTTTATCCTTTTGCTCATTTTGACATGCTGCCAGGGTTAAGGCTAGTGGGGAAATGGTTGACAGGGGTTAAATAGGTAAGGGAGAGTAAAATGGGGAATGACCAAGGGAGTCGACATGATTTTGGTGTCTACATTTGCCCCTTTTTATCTTGTTGGTTGTTTGGATGAACTGCAAGACAAAAACAAGAGTGATTGCCCTAGGTGTGGGATAAGGTCAATTCTGTCTTGTTGGTTGTTTGATTGAACTGCAAGACAAAACAAGAGGCAGATTGCCCCAATTATGGATGAGGTATTCCCCCTCAAAGCAAGAGTCAAGGGAAGGGAACCTGGAATTGGGTGCTGATTAGATAAAGAGTGGATGAAAAAGAGGGGTGAGGGTAAACACTACAAAAGTTGTGTTTGTGCGCATACCACTTCACGAGATGGTTAGGTCAAAGTGTCGCAGGTCAAGGGTCGAGGAGTGCCAAAATTGAAGTAACTAGGCCCCAGCATTTAGTCATCTGTTGATCGGGTTATTCAATCCAAGCTAAAGCTCCAAATGGTCGTCGTGTTCTAGGTATCCCGGGCTCAAGAAGTGCTCCTAGAAACATGAAAAAGTCACAAGTAGTGCGGATCAACCAGCTTGTGATCCTATACTTGTGAGGGTCCAAAAATAGTTTGCGCATAATTTTGCTAACTAGTCATGAGGTAGCATATATGCAAAAACAACCAAGGCAACAGTGTCTTGGAAGTGGTCGAGGTTGGAGGAGATAGGCATGATCTCCAATGGTTGTAGGTCAAGGTGGATGAATGGACGAAAGGATGTGGCTAAGCTAACCTCAGAAGACCCCATGTCAACTGAGTGCTACCTACATAGCCCCTATGGAAGGGCCTCAGGCCAATGTAGTTCTCCCTAGAAGGGAGGAAGGGTCAAAGAGATGGAATTGGGCTTGGTCGAGGGTAAGGTCATGGTCAAAAAGAGGAAAGAAGGTTTGTCCATCAGAGAGACGAACAAATGAGGGTGGTCGAGCTAACCCTAGAAGACAGTCATGTCATCTGAGTGCTGCCTACATAGCCCCGGTCATAGGGCCTCAGACCAATGTAGTTCAGACAAAGGATCCGAGTGGTAGACAGGTGGGCAAAATGGTCGATAGATTGGTCTTGGTTATGATGAAATGATGAGGAGAAGAGATGATGTTACAACCTTTTCCAAATAGTGTATTATATAACATTGGTCGAGGGGTCTTTCATCCCTAGCAATTTTCCACAGTCGTGATGGATGTATGCTAACAATGAATTGAGGTCTATTTATGCTTCAGCAAGTATTGGTTTATGCTTAACATAAATTGCGTTCGGTTGATAGTTTTCATGTGTATTGGTGTCCATAGAAACTAGTGTGAATAGGCTATGGGAGTGGTCTGAAAAGAGAGTTGAGTTGGGTTGATTGACAAGTGATGAAGGTGAATGTGACCAAAGTGCAGAAGAAGTGAAAAGCATATTGCTCTTTCATTGACAAGGACCAGAAAAACAACATAGATAGGGGTTATTAGAACCAAGAGCCCCATTCATGCATGACGTCATTGACCAGATGTTGTGTTAGAATGGTAATCGAATCACTGTGACATTAAAGTGAGCTTGAAGTCCCTTGAGCAGGTGATTGGAGGAGGAAAAAGGGTAACCCATTTTAAGAGTAGAGATAACTTTGCCCCTTTTTATAGGAGACCCTGAGACAACTATAAGTCAAGTCCATGACTCATTTTTTTTTTTTTACACAGACTGATCAATGCGGGAAGCCTGTAGAGAGATTTCATTTGCTTGGTGGTCAGTTGTGAAGCTGATTAATGCAGGAAGCTTCTAAAATAGTGTTGTTTATTGCCAGAGTTAGTCATAGCCATCCTTCGAGGGAGTGGTCTAGAATTTTGTTTAATATAAGGGCTTTTGAATAGCTGTCCTTCGAGGGAGTAGTCTATTAATTACAACAATGAGAGTACAGTTGTCCTTCAAGGGAGCAGTCTGCCTTTTGATTTTGATTTTGATATGGTGACCATGGATATTTTGACATCTTGATTTGTTTTTACAAAAATGTGAGTCATGGACAAGATTATAGAAGGTCAAGGGCTCCCTTTTATTAGGACAAAGCATCCATACATCATAAAAGGGTTATAGAGGAATTTGTTAAAAGGAATATGGTTGAAAGGAATTAAGACTAAGAGGATGGGGATTGCTCAAGGGACGAGCTCAAGTTAAGTGTTAAGTGGACGAGTACTCGACTAGCAGTAGAATGGTCGCAGATGCAATGCATTAAGAGGCTCAAGTTCTGGTCGTCCATCAAGAGAGGATAGGCGATAAGTCCCTGATCCATACTTGTGCATGATAATAAAAGGTTTGAGCCAATTAGGAGAAAACTTGCCTCGTTGACTTCGCTCCATATTGGTCACGTGTTGATTCTCTTTGAGGATGAGGTCTCCGATGTTGAAATCTCGTTCTCGCAGATTTTTGTCGTAGGCGCGCTTGATGCAATGTTGATAGACATGGAGATGATTAAGGGCAGCAAGACGGCGCTCATCAAGTAGCTCAAGTTGAGCTAAGCGATATTGATGAAAGTCATCATTAGAAAGGATGTCATGTAAAGAAATGCAGAGAGATGGGATCTATACTTTGAGAGGTAGGACAGCCTCTGTTTCATACATGAGAGAGAAAGGGGTAGCACTCATAGAGGTTTGGATGCTAGTGCGATAGGCCCACAAAGCGAACGGAATGTGAATGTGCCAGTCCCTACTTGTGTCGCTAACTACCTTCATGAGAATTTTAGTGAGAATTTTTTTGGAAGCCTCAGCCTGCCCATTTACTTATGGGTAGTAAGGTGAAGAGAAACTGAGCTTGATGCCAAATGATTCGCATAGCTTTTGGATAGTCTTGTTTTTGAAGGACTTGCCATTATCGGTGATGATCTTATGAGGGACACCAAAATGACAGATGATATGGGTGTTGATGAAGTCGACGATCTTGTCGGCTTTTGTGGAGACGAGAGGAATGGCTTCCACCCACTTGGTGAAATATTTAGTGGCTGTGATGATGGATTGATGATGAAGAGAAGAATGAGGGTTAATCTCACCGATGAGATCTAAACCCCACTGAGAAAAAGGCCAAAAATCTTGAGCGATTTGTAAGGCATGACTAGGAAGATGAAGCAAGTTAGAGTTCTGCTGACACTTGATGCAACACCGAACATAGTCGCTACAGTCTTGATAAAGGGTAGGCCAATAATAGCCCAGATGAAGGATGCACTTAGCAACCGAATTCCCACTGAAATGTTCACCACAAATCCTATCGTGGACTTGCTTAATGGCTTGAGATGCTTCAGTGGAGGTGAGACAACGAAGAAGGAGGCTGTCAAAGCCTCTCTTATAGAGAAGACCCCCTAGCATGGTATAGCGAGCAGTACGCTTGATAAAAGCTCACCGCGCATTGCTAGAGAGGTTGGGAGGAATGACAGAAAAAGATAAGAAGTCCACAAGTTACTTATACCAAGCATCTCATGGGCTAGGGTCTATAGTGTTGACATGATTAATGTGAAGAGAGATATATGAAGGCAATGACACATGATGCACTGTGACAAAAAGTCTAGATGCAGATGAGGAAGATGGGATATGCGAAGCGAGAGAAGCCATGGTGTCAACAAACTTATTCATGGATCAAGGAACAGTCTGCAGGAGGTAATGGTCGAAAGATGCAAGGAGAATGTTAGCACGGTTTTTATACCTTTGAAAAATTTCATTTTTACAGAGGTATGAACCGTTGACCTGATTGACGATGAGCTACAAGTCGCCGAAGATGTTGATGGACTTGATGTTGAGAGAGAGGGCGGTCTGAAGTCCCAAAATTAAGGCCTCATACTTGTCCATATTATTGGTACAATCAAAGTCAAGCTTAAAGGACAGAGGCATGGGCTCCCCTTCGAGTGGGATGAGAATGACCCCAACACCCCCACCTAGTTGACATTTGGAGCCATCAAAGAACATAGTCATCTGATAGGTGGTGTCATCAGTGGAAAGCACAGTGATAGACTCATCAAGAAACTCACACTACAAAGGTTGATTGTCAAGAAGAGGGGCATCTGCTAGTTGATCAGCGATGGTTTGCCCCTTGATAGATTTCTGCTGGATGAGATTTCTGCAAGATGAATTTGAGGTCGAACTCAGCAAGCAACATGAGCCACCGAGCCATATGTTGATTCTGATATGGCTTGGAGTGCATATATTTGAGAGGGTCGGTGTGGTGATGACAAAGGTTTTGTGATTAAGAAGATAGTGGCGGAGCTTGGTAGCAGCAAAGACTAATGCCAAATAGATTTTCTCGGTATGGGTGTACCGAGTTTCATAGTCGACTAGTGTTCGAATGATATAATAGACCACTTGCTCATGGTGATGCTCGTCTCGATGCGCGATCATGGAACTTAATGAATGATTAGTGGCTGAGATATAAAGGTAGAAGGGTTGGTCATCTTTAGGTGGAATGAGGACTGGTGGAGAGACCAAATAGCATTTAAGGGCTTCAAAAGCCTCTTGATAGTCCTTATCCCATGTAAAGGTGACGTCCTTCTTAAGGAGATGATGAAAATGTTGGCAGCAGTCAGAAAGCTGTGAGATGAAATGGTGAATGGACTGGAGCTTGCCTTGTAAACTGCGAAGCTGCTTGAGATTAGTCAGGGGCAGCATTTTGAGGATAGAGCGAATCTTGGTAGGATCTATCTCAATGCCACGAAAGGAAATGATGAAGTCGAGAAGCTTGCCAGAGAGGACCCCAAAGACACATTTCTTGGGATTAAGATGAACATTGTATTGAAGAAGGTGAGAGAATATGATCTTGAGAATGGTCAGATGGTCACGGTGAAGCTTGGACTTGATGAGCAGGTCATCCACATAGTCCTCCATGATTTTGTGGAGGAGATCATGGAAAATGTAGGTCATGGCATGCTAATAAGTGGCGCCTACATTTTTAAAGCCAAAAGGCATGACTCGATAGCAGAAAGTCCCCCATGGGGTAATGAAAGTGGTCTTATGCTGATCTTCCAGAGTGATCAGGATTTGATTGTATCCTAAAAACCCATCCATAAGAGATAGCATCTCATGGCCGGCCATAAGATCAATAAGCTGGTCAATGTTGGGAAGAGGAAAGTCATCTTTGGGACAAGCTAGGTTAAGGTCGTGATAGTCCGTGTAAATCTAGATCCCCCCAGTTGCTTTGGTAACTGGGACGATGTTAGAGACTCACTGTGGATAATCGATGGGCTGGATAAAGGAGACAGAAAGGAGGTGCTGAAGCTCCTCTTTGACAAGGAGGGCAATGTGAGGATGCATCTTTCGAAGCTTTTGCCTGACAGGCTTAGCCTCTGGTTTGGTGACAATGTTATGGGTAGCGATGGTGGGGTCAATGCCAGGCATATCACTGTAAGTCCAGGCAAAGGCCTTGCTATAGTCAGAGAGGAACTGGGTGTATTCAAGCTACTCATGAGCGTCTAAAGATTAGCCAATCTTTAAGACATAAGGAACATTAGAAGAAGGAAGGTTGATGTCAATGGTTGATTCATTTAACATAACCTGGGTCTCAGAAGGGAAGGAGCACTGGATGAAAGAATCGTTAGGGCCCATGTAAGAAAGAATGGCATCATCGTCAATGCAATGGACAGTGTGAATGGTTGCCGACTCATCTTCGATCATGCTGGGAAAAATGAGAGGGAGAGACTTGGACACCCCATTGAGCTGATAAGTCAAGGGTTCCAGGCAGATGGTGTTTATGCAAAAAAAAACTAGGAAGAATGGAAACCACTGACTCCGGAGGTGAAGGGGGCGGAATAGGCGAGTGTGGAGGAGATTGGTCAATGATTGGTTCAGGACAAAGGTCTAAAAGGTCTTGAGTGGGGTTGTGATATCCCAGGCCATACCATTTCTTGGCATCGTCATCGTTGAGCAATTTGATGGGCTGATGGGAGCCCTGCTCATAGCATCTAAAACCAAAACCCTTCTATGCACACCTGTAAAGGTAAGTGTGTGCAAAGGTGGGGTTGCCAAGAAATGAGAAGTTTGATGTGAAAGGTTGGGGTGAAGAAAGAGGATTGTTGTCAGTAGGAGCTTGATTGAGCCCCCCATAGACGAGGTTGGTTCGGAGGTGAGGAGGACCATAAGGCACGATCATCCCAATCTGATGGTCATAATTGGGGCTGTGATGAAGGCGTCCATACTCTTGTGGAGTTTGGAACATGTCTAAGGTTAGCAAGTGATACTCCCCCAATGAAAGTCTTTGGAAGACGTTTTCCATGGGGTCTATGGTCGTCACTTGAAGGGGAGGTGTGAGGGAGATCGTCTATTGTGAACTGGTTGAAGCTTCCGTGGATGGAGGCAGTGCCGGGATTGATGGCTTGATAGGAATGAGGACATCATTTGGATGGTAGGTGGTGTTGCAAGTTTTTAAGGGTGAAGGGTCAGTGGGAATAGTGTGGACTTGTTCATCGTGCTCAAATTTCACACAACGATACAGAGTGGAGGGGACACAGGCCATGGCACGGATCTAGGGTTGGCCCAGTAACATGTTGTATTAAAACTCTCCTTCGATGATGTAGAAGAGCTCCGAGACTGTGCGTGGACCAATGCGAATATGAAGGACAACTGTGCCAATGGTTGTGGTAGTAGTGTCATTAAAAGAGCGTAAGATTGCGTAAGTTTTAGAGATGCAATTCTTGGGAAGAGCCAACTGATCAAAGGCATGGGTGGAGATAATGTTAATGCTAGCGCCTCCATCGATCATAACACGTTTAATGCGTGTCTGATCAACATAAGTAGTGATGAAGAGGGCGGCGTCCTGATCTTCTGTGTTGGATGTGGGAATCTCGGAATCGCTGAATGTGATGGAGGCAACAGGGGCTAAGGAGTGGACAAGGGTAGCAAGTGGCTAGGGGTCTTCAGGTTGGACCTCCACTGCCTGTAGGGCTTGGATGAGGGCTCGGCGATGTTGAGGTGAAGTTTGGATGAGGTCATAGAGGGACATCTTCATAGGGGTCTGGTGAAGCTGTTTCAACATGGAGTCATGGATTGGTCCTGAAGAGGAAGAAGAAAAGGAGGGTTGAGGCGCGCCAAGGATAGAAATCTTAGGCTTGGGTGGTTGAGGTGGATTGACGAAAGGGTAGGTCCAAAGAATGGCAGATTTTTCTTTTGCCTTGTCCTTTTGTGACCTAGTGGTGATGTGAATGGCATTGATTTCAAAGATAGGAGGTGAAGGAGAAGAAGGGGTCGTAACATGTTGATGAGATGTGGATGGGTTTGAAGAGGTTAGAGGGTTATGAGAAGGAGTCAGGGGTTAATCGAAAGTGTCCTCAAAGAGAAGAGTGTCTTTTTCCAGATAACGGCGAATGACAGCCTTGAGGGCACAGCAAGTCTCGGTGTCATGTCCTAGCGTACGATGGTATAAGCAAATATTCATGTCGTTGAGCCAAGAGGATTTAGACCTGAGAGGTTGGAAGGGCCTGATGGGTGGAAGAGTTATGCTAGAAGTCTGCAAAAGTTGTTGCAAGATCAAAGAGTATGAGCCCACTAAAGGGTCCGTGCTCGTCGATGTATGCGATGTCGGTGACTTTTGCTTGGGCAGAGTTGGAGGAGGTTTCCGTACCACCTTCTTGGTTGATGGTGCGGTGACAGGTGGAGGTGGTACATTCTTCATGAGAGATACCACCTTTTTGGGAGAGGGTAGGCTAGTAGTAGGCAAAGGAAGTAAAAGAGGCAACCAGTTTTGATTAGAGGTCGAAGTGGGAAGGACTCTGGTTAGGGTTGAAGGATGAGGGCCCAAAATGGAGGGCAATGGTGATAGAAGAGGAGGTGTTTGCCTCTGTGGTTTGGCAGTCTTCTGTGATTTGGGTTGAAGACTACTATTAGTCAAAGTCTGGTCTAAGTCCACCTTCACTTGCGGATGAGTGAGGTTGGAGACAAGGTGAACGCCAAGTGACTTGATTGGTTTAGACGGGGTAGATGAGGGTTTCGGTTTTGATGTGGTTGGTTGAGGTATAGATGGTCTAGAAGTGGAAGTCTGATTTTTGTTGATAGTCTTGGGAGGTTCTACCATGGGAGGATCAGCTGCATGAGATGAGAGGGCACGGGTATGTTGAAGAGTTGTGAGACACTCCCACAATCCCTGATGCTCCACTTTCCTAGAAGGGAGAAGTTTGAGTCTCTCCACTAGTCGAGAAAATGGCTGAGAAGATGTGGGATGAGGTTTGGGTTCTTGAGAAGATGTTGATGGTTGTGGGATTGAAGGTGTGGTAGTTTTGGCCCCAAGGCATGATGAAGCTATGACAGGTTCATCCTTGGTTGGAGATGAAGGAGAGATAGGTTCTTCCCTGGGTGGAGAAGAAACCAGAGAATGAAGTTCCTCAAGCGGGTAAAGGGCAGGGATGATTGTGCCCTCCAATTACGATCGAGGAGTAGGAAAGGTTGGGTCCTCCATGGGCAGCAAGAAGGAGGATGGTGAAACTGGTGGTGCTGGTAAGGTCGAGGCGTCCTCCAAGATGAGAGAGGTTGACGGAGAACTAATCGGAGAAAGAGGTTCGTCCACATGTGATGGACTGATGGATGGACTCACCTCTTGAGGTTGGTTGGAAATAAAAGGTGAGACCGTATTGACTGTTCGAATGTTGTGTTCATGAGTGTTGTTAATCAAGGTCTGGACGTTGTTTTGAGTTGGTGTATGATTGGGGAACGGTTGTTTGAAGATGTCGATACCCTGATTAGGGGGTGCATTGGGATTATTGAGGATGAGGTCACCCTTTTCAACCATGTCTTGGATTATGTTTTTAAGGGTTTTACAGTTGCCCGTGTCATGACCTTTAACACGGTGGTAGTTACAGAAGTCATTTTCCCTATACCACGTAGGGATGGTGCATGAGGGATCAAATTGTGGCAGCGGTTGGATCTGGGGGAGATTGAGGACCCCTTGTTTGATGATTTTTTCCATCACATACGTGTATGATTCTCCAAGTGGAGTAAACTGTCACTTTATGTATCTCTGCTGAAATTGGCGGGTGGCACTCATAGATATGGATGGCTCAGGCTGATTAGTTGAAGGTGAAGAGGAAGAAGATCTAACGACCATAGCGTTTGCTAAAGCTTTAGATTTAGGATTGGATGAGGAAGGCTTAGAAGAGGGGTCATTGGTCTTAGAGTTTGGATTCTTGCTCCGCAACTTGACTTTGTTCTCCTCAACAACACGTAACTCAAGTTTACGGGCCATCGTGAAGGCTTTGTCAAAAGTGCGGAAGGTCTGAACCCTTAAGGTGGAAGAAATATGTCTAGTACAGGCTTGAGAGAAAATTTCAATAAGCTCAGGCTGGGGTAAGGAAAATGAGAGTTGATTGATGAGGCCCCTCCATCGTGCGACGAAATCAACAATGGATTCGTCCTCAAATTGGCAGATAGAATAGAGGTCTGTGATTGAGACCTTCTTGGTGATGTTAATAGAGAAATGATCGAGGAAGAGCTGGGCCAGATAAGTGAATGTGAAGAGGGAATGGCTGGAAAGGGAGCTGTACCAATCAAGCACAGCACCTGAGAGAGACATGGGAAACATGCATAAAAGCAATGCATCATCGTGGGCGATAAGGTAACAAGCATGTCTGAATGCCCGTAAATGCTATTGTGGGTCTTCCTTGCTTTGAAAATAACAAAACTTAGGAAGTTCCCACTGGCTGGGATATGGTCTAATAGGGACAGAAGGATGAATGGGCTCATTGCAAATTTGTTCGTATGAGAGAGTATTGCGTGAGCCAGAAATGGAGGTCTCTAGGTTGGACATTTTATCCATCAGGATTCTGATGATATCTACTGACAGATTGGTGGGTGGAGTGCCTCCTAGATTTTAAGGTGCTTGAAAGAGGCTGGAAGAGGTATACGATGTAGTCAGTTGTACTAGTAAGGGCACAACGTACGGATGACTAGTGGTAGGGATAGAAGAGTTGACTAAGGATGGTTGGGTAGAAGGCATGGCTAGGTTCGATGTTGTTATGGGAGGTTGGTTAGTGGTAACATGGGTTAATGGATAGGTAGCCACCCTAGTGTTGATAGGAGCAAGGGTAGGTGGAATAGAGATGACTAGATTCTGAAAGGGGGTAGAAAGTGGTTGAGTGGGTTGAGATTGATAGGGGACCGAAATCCCAGTGGAAGTGGGCCCAACGATGGAGGGAGAGGCCACACTTAGATGGTTGGTCAAAGGCTGGTCATTGGTTGAGGCAATAGCCTGGGTGTCTAAGGGTTGAACTACGGATGCCGTTGATATAGCCGTAGTCTCGAGAAAAGAGGTTGGCATTTTGTACATTGGATTGCCTAAGGAGTCTCACGTTTGGCTATTCATGAGATAGTGCTACAAGGCTTTTACGTTGAGGTCCAAGAATCGTGCATAATCTTGGTCCCCTTCTGGGACAATAGGGGTTTGGGTCAGGGATGGTCTAGTAGGAGTTCTTTCAGTTTCTGAGTTGAACTCCATTTTAGGGCTGGTTATGGGCAGGGTAGATGGAAGAGGATGATGCCTCACATGATCGACTAGAGCCTTGGCTTGGCTACAAGTCAAAACCATTCAAAGCAAGGAAGAATGTCCTCACAAGCTCAAACAAGCAGATAAGAACTAAAAAGATGAAGAACACAAGTTGATCCTAAAACCCTAGAAGTAAATTATTAGGATTATAGTGGCTTATGCCTTAAAATGTGTGTAGAGGAAGATTGGCTTTTGAGTCAGGTCCTAGAAGAAGCAGTCTTGGATGGTTTCAGGTTAGTTATGGTGCTCAAGAAGTCTGTGTTAGGTTTTGTACAAGGCCTGGTGCTAAGGAGCAAGCTCCCCTCACTTCACAATTCTAGTGGTTAGCTGGTCTCACTTAGCCAAAATATACTTCCCCTAGAGATTAGGCTCCGCCAGAGAATGGAGTGGGATTTCTCCTTGGTGATGAAATCCAAGTAAGATCGCTGGGACGGGTAAGGTATCCGCTGGGGGATGAAATCCCAGTCGGGCCTTGTCTCAGGTAAGTTAAGATGTTTGTTTTGTGCAAGTGGTTTGGTCGTGTAACATCAAGTGATCTAGATTAATTCAATATGCGTTTGTTAATTACTAAGTGTGGTCTAAGAGATGTAAGCAAACAAAAATGAATGCAAAATGTTTTAATGCCCAAGTCAAAATGTTTTGTTCGTATGAAGACGAATGGAGAAAGAGTCGAAGAATATGAGTTTTGGCTAGTCTAGAAGTGCAAGAAAGAAAAGAAAAGTTCTTTTTAGTCCTGCTTATGATGTTGTTAAGAAGAGATGAAAGAGGCAAAAAAGGAAGGAACCTAATGCACCTATATGAACGAAAGAAAGAAAGAACCCAAGGAAGGCCCTAGGGTCCCACTGAGCGTGCCAGAATGTTTCTATGCTAAATCGCTTTCTACATTCAAAGAAGAAAATGAGAAACTAAAAGAAATGGTCAAGGCTAGAAGATACCTGGATATGGTTGTGCGCACCAAAATCAGACGTTGGAAGGTACTCCTCTTTGGCTATGGAGGAATGACACCTGCAAAGAAGAAAAGACTGAAACACGAAAAACATTAGATGAGGAGGCGGTGGGTTGTCAAGAAAATGCCTGATCCTGAAAGTACGAAGACTTCCTAGAAGGATATCAACCCACTAATAAAAAACAAAAATATTTGACAGAAATGGAAATAATGAAAAGATAGAATGAAAATAAATAAAAGATGAAAACACAAATGTGTACCTGATATTCAGCGAACTATTCTGCACAGTCATCGGTGTCGGTCTCTGTGCCGGTGTCGGTCAGGGAAGGGTGCCAACGTCAGTTGAAGTGCCATTGTCAGTCGGGGTAATGACCAGCGTCGGTCAGGGCAACAGTTTTGGACAGAGTCTGGGTGGGTCTGGTCACGTCTGGTCGAGTCGAGATAAGGTCTTAGAGTCGGAACAGGGTCTTAGGCTTTGCAGAAAGGTCTATTGTTTTGTTTGGGGTTTTATGTAAGAAGTCTGAGTAGAGCTAGAGACTATGTATTCAGGGGATAGTGGACAGAGGTGTAAAGGAGGAAGTCAGGTCGGGGTTATAGTCTAAGTCTAAAATAGGGGTGATAGCAGTAATAAACAAACAATAACCAGAAAGAAACAAAAACACAGAGAAAGATACTTACCTGTTATACGCTTGAAGATGAAGTCAGAGACATGATTGACGTTGTCGCTGTGTTGCAAGATGACCGAAGTAGGATTCCTGTGCTGGAGAGAGTGAATGCAGATTGGTTAGATGCCAGAGTTGATTGATCACCAGAGTTCTGAATGATTGCTAGAGTTCAGTTTGAATGATAAGAGTTTTGAATGGTTTTGCTGATGAAGGCGAGGGACGGTTCGATAACCGATCAGGAAACCGATTGGGAGCTAAATGGATAATGGGTAACAGAATAATAGTTCCTGCGTTCGGATTGAGAACTCAGTGCTAAGGAGAACCGACATTGGTAGGACCGCCGACGTCGGCCGATAAGTGACCGACGTCGGCGACATTAGTCAGGTGGTAACTATGGTCGGCATATGCAGAATGGGGGCAGAGACTAACTTTAGCCTTTTGCTCATTTTGACATGTTGCCAGGGTTAAGGCTAGTGAGGAAATGGTCGATAGGGGTTAAATAGGTGAGGGAGAATAAAATGGGGAATGACCAGGGGAGTCGACACGATTTTGGTGTCTACATACATCTACTACACATGGGTAGGCAATGATGGAGTCATAACTTACTTGAGTTCTTGAGCCACCTACATAGGAGGGTTGGACAAGCCATTAGTCCAATCTATTTATTCACAATGTAAAATCGATTGAGAAAGAGTGGGAAATGATGGATTCAAAATTAGATTAAGTTATTGAGACACCCACAAATTAGAATTGAGCAATCCATTAGTTTAGTCCATGTTATTCACCAATTTGATTACTATCTACATACACACACATAAGATGTCACCAAGTTTTTGTATTGGGTTATGTACCTAGTGAGGTGTATTC
This sequence comes from Torreya grandis, assembly GCA_037957365.1. Lineage (NCBI taxonomy): Eukaryota > Viridiplantae > Streptophyta > Pinopsida > Cupressales > Taxaceae > Torreya > Torreya grandis. The sequence continues at coordinate 948,223 of JARHVA010005422.1, forward strand.
ATTCATTTACTTTGTCCCTTATCTCTTTACTTAGTTTTGTATTTTATTTTGATATTACTTAAGTAATAATTCATGCATGTTTCATTTATAAGATATGTAATGGATCATTCTTTTGACACTTAGACCCATATTCATGGGGTTCACCTCATAGGTAAGTCCATGTATGCTTATTTTTCATTTATTTTAGTCATTTCAATTTCTTTAATTTATATAATAAATAGGGGAGGGGGGAATGTAATATAAAATGTCACTTGAGTGCAATGAGTGTCACTTGAGGCAACCTATCCATAATCTATCCCTAGACCTATCTTAGGTCCTCTTTTGATACTCATCCAATTTCCATGAAGGCCTTTAAACATCCTTAGACATCTCAAAATCAATCCTAGACCCTTCCCTAGGGATCCATGCCACTAGTTACATAGGTTATTCCATTTAGACACTAGTGCCCTATGTTAGTGTCCCACTTTTGGTGTTAATGTCCTTTGTAAAATTTTAACCCCAATTGATATCTTTTCAATTTCTAAGACACATAGGTTTGACCTAGACCTATTTCAAAATTTGCACAAGAACCATATCAATATAAATACATGAATTTTATCTCTTTATACACTAGATGGATATAAAATACAAAATGCATAAACAAGATTATAACAAGTTTTGCACAATCAAGGTTATTGATTCATATTTTGCCCTACTTCTACATATAGTCATCTACAAACATCCCAAGCCTAAAATACATAGATTTATAGTATCAATCCTCCTTTAAATCACTCAAGTAAATAATCATAATAGCATTCACTTTCACTTTCACTTTCACTAGAAACTTAGGTGAGATAATTACATTGGGCTTGATCCGTCCTCAAATTATTGGTATGTAGGCAATTCTTAGCACAACAAGGTGTTGAGGATGTCCAGCCTACCCAGTTAACATCATGATTTTACTACTTGTGCTACTAAAATACCATAAAAACATAGAGGTGTAGGTTTTTATCCTAAATAATTTCAAAATAGTGCATAGATAGTAAATTAGAGATCATCCACATAGATATAGGTAGGTCAGGGTCAGATGGGGGTGCACCCAGAAGATCAAATAGTTTATTCATAAAGGACATTAACAATGAAAGTAGGACAATAATACCCCATAACCAAGGTATATAACTATTTTCAAAGAGGTTTTATGACTCCTATATCCTTTTTTTGACAATCATATCAGCTTTCACACCAATTTTCATCCTCTAGATCACCCATCTTAGCTAGTTTCAAATTAAGAACTTATTTATGTCATTCATTGCTATATTTAGAAATATCAGATCAGGATAATTATTGAAAATATTAGTGGTTTTATTTATTTTATATTTATAACCTAATTTAATATACTCAAACCATTTAACAACATAGGGATTAAACTCCATTAACCCTTAAAAGTTAAATCACCAACCCTACAAATGTTATGTCTATGGCTCTTCAGAAAGAGGTGACATCATTGATCAGACCAAAGGTAATTTTATTATAAGTGAATGTGCCCCATTTTTCGGTGAATTTTTTCTTATATAAATATTCCTTGTTATATATAACTTGATTTTAGCCTTATATCCCATCTAGGAAAGACATCATCTCAAACTCGTTAACCTTTTGGATGAATTCATCTAGGGATAATAGTGGATAACTATCCTTGTCTAAATCTTGATTTAAATTCATTAAATCAACACAAAGATGGATTGATATATTATTTTTATTATTTTTACTAAATTATCTAACCAAGTTTAATGTCACATAGGAAATATTATACTAGTTGACAACAACTTCTAAACTTTCTTTAGGATAAGTGGATCAAGAATAGGATTGATTGGTCTCTAGTGCTATCTAAATGGATTATTATCAAGTTTCAAGGGAATATTTAGCATCATTATACTTGGATAAATATCTTTAGGTCACTATAAGTCTAATAAATGACTTCTTGGTAAATATTAACATCCTTTTTAAACTCTAAATTTATTCATCGCTATATTTTGTCCCTATAGTGATGTTCTGAGGATGATCGATTGTCCTTATGTTAATAAATAATGACCTTTAATTAGGGAAAATAAATCGTAAAATCCTAGTTATATGCCTTTATAATTCAAATAACCTTATTAATTATATCACTCCCTTTGGAATTTTATTGTCCTTAAAGTTCATAACTCCATCAACATCACAATATTCTTCATTCAGATCACTCCTCTCATCCTCATCAACCACTTACATTTAAAAATCATTGGAATTAGAAAGGAAATACAAAATGTGTCTATCATCATAAAAAAATTAAAAATTCTTGACAAACTTAAAAATTCTTCACATTATTAGACACAGATGGACATGAAACCAATTCAATAGATTTTTTTCTACAAATACATATTATCCAAAGGTGTGAGGTTAGTAGTAGAAATAGCCAGTGAGTCTACCATGGCATTGTCAATTATAATAATGATAATAATGTTAAATGCATTGAAGGAATCCATAAAAACATAAGTATGATTCTTATACTTTGTCAAATGATAAATATTACATTGGAATTTATGCCTTGATTGATGAATAATTCAGAGTCATTGTATACCTTCAATTGATAAATATTGTACCCAGTTACAAACTATAATCCTAAGGTTATAAAATCTTAATATACTATGTTAATAATATATTGTAATTTAAATATATATGAATCTACATGTTTTTTAACATAGGGATCAATAATCACAATACCTACTCTTATTGTTTTATTAGATTGGGATACATTAAAAGATAAATACCACATACTTGAATTATTGTCCTGGCTAAGTTTTTATTTTCTTGAAGGTATGGAAGTTAAGGTATAGACACATAAATATGTGGAGGTAAAATTGACTTATTCATTAACTACATTGTATTCTATAATAATTATCTACATGCATGGCTCTCTATCAATCCTTATCTATTTTTCCACTGCTGTCCATGGCAGACACATATGGGAGAAGCCTATTTCCATATAACCATTTAGATATTTGGAAAAATATCTACATAGAAACATGTCATATGCCTCTAGGATCTTAAACACCTATATGTATATGAATTAATGCATTCTTGGATCATCCTAAAATTTCATATGAACATTAAATAATTCTCTTACAACTATGACTTCAAAATTGTCTATCTAAACTACCACTTTGTCTGATTTTATAGGGACTAATCATAAATTTATAAAAATTCTAGTAGGCATGACATTTGTTGAGGTTCCTAAATAAACCAAGAAATTATACAAATTCATATCAAATATTGAGACTATGAGTAAGAAGGGTGGAACCTAAATCTTGGCTTTGTGTATCATAATATTAGTATTAGACAACCTTATTTCTAGGCTGAGTTATCTTATCTTTAAGAGACTCAAGGATTAAATACCTTTACTCAGTAGTTTATGTAAATTTTTGGAATGTCATATTGTAGTTTATCCTCTTCATATCCTTAACTATATTGTAGTTGGTCTTAATAGTGATGGGTTAACTATCACCTAACTTTAGTGGGGGGGGGGGGGGGGTTTATTTTTAGCCTTTAGATCAGGAGGCATAGAAAGATTATTTGGGGGATTTTTGTTGTCAAGGTTTTGTATGCCCTTATCCTAAGGGTATAATTTACCCTCTATATTTTTTAGATATCTTGATGGTCACTAATATTATCCTTAGGTTCATTGTCTCCTTCACTAATAAAGTCTAGGCTCTCTAAAACTATGGATGTATCAAGTGATTTAGATGAACTAAGAACATCAAGGTGAATCATGGTATTCTATTTATTTCGAATAACCTCATATTCATCAATTTACTTTTGTAGTATTTCAAAGGTATTGCAAAAATCAATATAGTCAAGTTACCCATGCTAGAATATGTTATGCATATGACATAGTTAGGTAGGGTGATCTCCATGATATTGATTTCATGAATTATATTAGATAGAGACTCAAATTTCTTGTATTTCCTATTATTAGGTCTATAATTATGTTGATAAGTGAAATTCAGTGAAAATTTCCAACTCTTAAACTACCCACTTATTTTTGAAAACTAAAAAAATCATTGCTTAACCTCTAGACCATCCTTTTAATTTCATCCAAATTAGGTATCATATGATTCTTGATTATAATTTTTCATGTTATTTATTACAAATATGACTATAGATTGATTATAAGGTTGTGGCATATCCTCATTACCAATAGAATTTAGAAATCCCAAATTATGTTTTGGAGAGGCATGGAGAAGAGGGAGATTATTTGTTATTAGAAGATGGTGCAACATTGGGACATTTATATTTATAGGTGGGATTGGATTCAATGATGACATTATTAGGAGGACATTAGGAACATGTACCAACATTTATCATTGTATATTGAGATGCCTATCCACTTTTATTACCTCTACATAGGCAAGGGGTAAATCTATTATAGTTGGATCCCTCCTCAAAAATATGGTTGTTCATGGGTCCAAGGAATTATCAAACATTTATAATGCTAATTGATTATTTTGTCTATATAGGGTTGTCACCCTACTATACGTATTTTGAAATAAATAATTAAAATTGCATATAGGTTCATTAAGATCCCTTATCCTAAAAATAAACTATTGATATAAAACATTGAGTCTACCACTTGACCAAACTAGGATATGAATGTGATACTAAATTGATTCCAACTTCTAATTATATTCTCAATCAATTTAAAAAACCAATCATAGGTCGTGGCAAGTAAGGTAAAAGGAAATAGCCTAAAAGATACATATTCATGTTCACCTTTAAGTAACTTAAGGTTTATTTTTTAGGATGCAACATGTTATTTAACATTCCTCCTAATAATTGGGGTGAACCTTGGAAGGTACCTCTTAGGGTTCCTAAATAGATCATACACATATATTAGAAAATTTATTTTATACCTTAGTAACCAAGTCATGGGTGAAATAATGGGTGGGTTTCTATTTTGGGTAGATTGAGAAGATGAACTAGTAAGGGTGGGTAAAGGTTTTTTTCTCCCTCTATAATTTCACGCCTTTGTAAATATTTACAATATGGATATAATCAATCTACCTTTAATTGTTTGGGATCTAGAGATATGCTCAATAGGCTATTTATTATTTAGGGTGAAAATTATAGGTTAGAAATTATTCAGACTAAGTAATTCCAAACCAATAAAGTATTAAACATAGATAATATAAAAGTTCACAATAAATAATAAATCAATGTAATAATAAAGTATCTAGAATTTCAAACTAGATAGAGAGTATTCAATCCTTTCTCAAAACACTAGTTTTAATTTTTGTTGGTTGTGTTAATAAAACATTATAAATTGGGAGAATTAAAAAGAGAGGCAATCAAGTTAAATTCCAATAATGAATTAAGAGGTTAGCCCTCCTTCTAGTGCCAGTTTATGTTGTGTGTTTATAAATAGACAATCATAATTAGAAAGTAGAAGAGGTTGGGCTACAAGACTCAAAAAATTATAAACTATAATAGTATTCTAATAATGCATTATTTGTTAATTGATCTCAAAAAACTATAATATAAGGAGATTCAAGTTCCATCCTTCTAACACCAATTTTTGTTGAAATCAATTTGTGACCTTTAATAGAAACAATAATTAGATTAACTAATCTAATGGGATAAAGGGAGATAATAACACATGGTACATAATGTCCTCTTATTTTTAGGATTTATCTTGTTGTATCCAAGGGTTTAGAAATTTACAATAATTTATCTAGGTGACCAATGGGAATTAACCATAAAAAATTCAATCAACTCCATATTGTTTGATAATTCATACTAATGTTTGCTTACATCCTTTTAATTCATATTTCACATAGGTGAAAAAATATAAAATGGAAATAATATTCATCATAAAATAGATAAAAAGGAAGAAATATTAGGGTGGGAAATTAAGTGGTTCCTTTAATGAAATAATATTATAAGTGTTGAAAATTAAAAGCATGCCTGATCACAATTATAACATTATGTACTAGGTATAATTATATCACAAAATAAAGTGACTCAATGGGAAATATTATGATGAATTAAATAAAAATATTAATATAAAATTATATTAAATAAAATCATATCAAATACGTATATCTACTACACACAATGTCTTGACATATATTCAAGTTAAACACAACAAAAACTCAAAACTGATTAAACTAGTTATTGGACAATCTAATTTCATATTATTTAGTTAAAAAACATCAAAATATCTTAAGAACATTAATTAATTATATTTAATCAATAAATTAAGGATATTTATAAATAACAACATTAATTTCAAACCATACTAGTATCTACTTCAATGTTATTATACAATAATTTAATTATGCCCTCTAAGCAGACACTCACTAGCCAAAATAAAACAAGAAAAAGAGAGAATTGAGCCTATCATAATTTATATATATTATTTATGGTTAACATATCCAAATTTTTATATAAAAATATGGGATACCTTATATATAATGAGAATGGGACTCAAACCATTCAACACAAGGTTCACATATTTTTTCATGATTATCTCCTAGGGCCGCTGTAACTACAATCTATTATAATATTTCATCCATTCCCAAAGGAAATCCAAATTCTATTTTATATTTTCTCCATGGTTGTGAACCAATATAAATAAAATTATCCCCCACTTCTCCTTTTTTAGACCAAGTATTTTGAATTATTTTTCCTTTCATCCCACCTAGGAGAATATTTGAGTCAAAAAGTCACCCTATGGCTCCACATACCTCCCTTGACTAGTCAAACCTCCTTGAAAGTTAGCTTAATTGACTACTTTATTATTTTATTCAATTTAATACATTATGATGTTTTGACAGGTGGTCAATTTTAAGCATATGCCTTTTATGATGACTTGATTGGTTTGCATGGTTTAGGTCCATCCTTGCTTTATGTCCTTAATCTCTTTTTTCCACTTGGACCTCATCCACAATCTCTTAGACATATTATTATACCATGTTTAACTTCCCCTTGGGTTCCCAAGATTAATTTTTAGCCATATATTCTTCCCAACCCCTTTTCTCCTTGCTTTATTTGTTCTAGGTTATAAAAATAGTAGGATGACATCATGTGGCATAATCTTGCTAATATAGAACCTTAAAACTATACAGAACACCTTGAGATAGTGAGGTAGTGGGATGTAACCATGTTGTGAAATCCCACTAACCTAGATGTTTGTAACTATATGGACCACCCTAGGACTTTGGGGTAGTAAAATGTTGACATGTGGCACAATGCTTCTAACCTAGAGACATAAAACTATGTGGACCCCTCAGGGTTCTATTTACCCTCTTGTGTCACTAATTTTCTAGGATGATTACATGTGGAATCAACCCAACAACCTAGAGGCTTAGGGCCATTGTCTTCAAATTATCTTTTGGGTTCTTGGGTCACCTAGATGATGCCACGTATCTTCATCCTAAAAACCTAGAGGCCTGAGGCCATTTGGCTACCGATTGCCTCTTGGGTCCCCAAGATCACACCATGTGGCTTGATCTCAAGGAGAAAAAACTTATATAAAATAAAAGGAAACAAACACTAGGAAAAAAAATATTATTAATAATTTAGCCAAAAGAAGAAGAAAATACACCAAGGTATAAAATAAAGGCCAATTTATAAGTAAGGATGAAATAATAGAATTCATCAATCCATAACAATGAATTCACATAATTTCCAAAAATCAAATATTTTTTGAATATCCATGTCTAAAATATAATATTGACCAAGTAATTATAATTGGAAACCATAAAGACTTGGTCACTTTCAAATAAAAATAGAACATTTTAGAGTTATAATTAGACTGGGTAGATTAGACACAGAAATTCTCATATTCAAAAGGACTTGAATTTGGGCTTGGTTAATATTAAGTAAAATTTATAAGGTAAAACATCACATATATAAACTTTCAAACCAAAGATAAAACTAGAACAAGGGGGTCCTTATTTGAAATTTTAATATGGGGTATGTTAGGACACAACATGTATGGAGTCCCAAAGTAATAGAAATGTATCTAATCTAATACCTTTCATGAAATATTATTAAATACCTTGATTCTCATAGTTTATTATTCCAATTCTTTATCCCCAATGATAAGTAAGTAAAGGAAGGATATGTTGAAAAATGTTGAGTCCTGAGCCATTGTCCATAAGTAATATTTTAATAACTTTACTACAAACACATACTTGGATGTATAGTGGTAAATAATGTTTTATAATATGTTTAAAAGGAAGGCCATATTTTTCAAAGGATATATTATGTTTAATCCATTTAATGGATTTAATCATGGAGGCCATATATGGTTGATCCACATTGTGTGGTAAGATGGTCATGTGTAATGCATCAAGAAAAACATCTTTATAATGAGAAGTTTTTTGGAATAGATATAGGAGTGAAAATACATTATTAGAGTAGTTCATATCATTACATGGATAAAGGGTTTTTTGCATGAATTCCGTTTGATGCTTAGTAGTGACAGGTAAGATCTCATTATATACAATATAACAACGAGTGTGTAGAAATATGTCTTGTTAAAGCTATTAAAAATTTTACCATTTTTTATCATAGTTTTAATTGATTTAACCATGTAGGAAATATAAAAATAAATGAATATCATTGTTTCTACGCTATTTTCACTTTCCACATTCAAAGAGAGAAAATGAGAAACTTAAAGAAATGGTCTAAGGCTTGTATGTACCTAGATATAGTTTTGCTCACCAGAATTTAGGCGAAGTGAGAACTCCTCTTTGGTTGTGGAGGATGACACCTGTAAAAGAAAGAGACTAAGACAAAGAAGGTGTTAGATAAGGAGATGGTGGGTTGCCAAGAAAAATCTTGATCCCAGAAGCAAAAGCTTGAGGGATGTCAACCCATTGATTAATAAAAAGATTGTCTGATAAAGGACAGAAAGATAAAAGATTGAAAATGATAAAGATAGAATGAAAAGTGGAAGAAAATACTTACCTGAATGTTGCTGTCAGCCTGGTCACAGTCACCGGCGTCGGTGGTCCTACCGGCATCAGTTGTAAAGGCTGCCGAGGTCAGTTACTCTACCGACGTCGGTTGGGGAATTGACCGGCGTCGGTCAAGGCAGTAGTCTATGGATGAGTTCTGGATAGGATTTGGTCTGTGGACGGGTCTAAGATAGAGTTTTGGGCTTGGTTGAATGGTCTGGGGGTTTGGGTCTGGGAATCTGTTTTTGGTTAATGGTCTGGGAGTCTGTGCAGAGGTCTGGGACAATGGATAGAATGTCAAAAAGGGACAGAAGGGTAGAGGAGGCCAATAGGGAGACAGGGAGATGAGGATTCGGGTCTGGTCTAGTTTAGGGATAGGGAGTGTTGAATCTAGTTCATAATGCTTAGAAGCAAATAACTAGAAAACATAATGAAAGTACAAACAAAATACTTACCTGTGACTAGCTGAAGGAGTGCTGATGGTGATGTTGCTTATGCTATTGACGAAGGCAGAGTCCCTGTTGTTGATGTAGAAAACTGATGAAGAGTCCCTGGAGAGTGTTGCTTGATGTGTACCTATAGCCAAAAAGTTAGCAGTGGAAGAGAGAGGAGAAGAAAATCCGAATGCAAAAGCATCAAGAGAGTTCTGTTCACGGGAGGTTTGCAACGAATGCAGGAAATGATTTTGAAGGCTGCCAACGCTGGCAAGATCGCTGACGTCAGCCGCAGTGTAGTCGACGTCAGCGGCAGAAGAATGGGGACAGAGGCTAAAATTAGCCTCTGTCCATTCTTGCACGCCGTTGGGTCAAGGGGTCATGGGGAAAATGGTCATGGGAAGGCTTAAATGGATGTGGGAGAAAGGATAAAGGGGAGATTTGAGCAATAAAGGCTAGGAGAGAGGTGGGGGGATCCAAGGAGGGGATCCAAGGTAGCATGGGTGAGGTGGAAGAGGGCCAAATAAATTAAAATATTTATTTGATAAATGGAGGGGGCTAGGACAAGGGTTAGGACATGGGCCAATGGGGGCTAAGGGTGAAAGAAGACCTAGGGGGTAGACACGATTTCAGTGTCTACATTTTCCCCTTTTTGTCTTGTTGGTTGTTCTTGACGAACTGCAAGACAAAAATAGGAATTGGTTACCCCAGGTATGGGATGAGGTGTTCCCCCCTTAAAGTGAGAGTCGAGGGAATGGAACTTGAGATCGAGTGTTGATTTGACAGAGAGATGGATAGAGAGGGGGTGAGTGAGAACGTTGTAATAGTCGTGATTGCGCGTATACCACTTCACGGGATGGTCAAGTCAGATTGTTGCAGGTCAAGGTCGAGGAGTGCCAAAATTGAAATAATTGGGCCCCAACATTTGGTCGTAGCTGATCAAGTTATTCAATATAAGCTGAAGCTCCAATGGTCATCATGTTCCAGGTATCCTGGGCTTAGGAAGTGCTCTTAGAAAACATGAAAATGTCATAAGTAGTGGGGATCAACCAGCTTGTGATCCTATACTTGTGAAGGTCATAAATAGTCTACGCACAATTTTGCTAACCAATCATGGGGTAGCATACATGCAAAAACAACCAAGGCAATGTTTGTCTTGGAAGTGGTCGGAGTCTGAGGAGATAGTCGATATCTCCAAGGTCTGGTGGTTGATGAATGGAGGCAAAAGTGATCTCAAATGTGCCCCAGGGGGCTAAGATGACTTCTACTATGAAAGTTGACTAATCGGGGCATGATTTTGGTCATGGCAAAGAATTTGGAGAGTTGAAGCCTATCGATGTCAGTGATAAAACCAATGGTGGTTGCCAAAGAAGACCGATGTCGAACTAAATCGGTTGACGTCAGCAGAATAGGGCACAAATATGCCGACGTCGGTATCCTGCCAAATCTGACAAAATCAGATTGGTGGCCCACCAAAAGTCATTTGCTACTTGTTGACTGAGAGAAAAAAAAGAGAGCTCTAGATTTGATTGAGTGAAAGTGACCTAGAGTTGACCGAGGAGCGGTGCGAGGTGGCAGAGGAACATTGGTGAAGAGAAGGAGTCGATTGGATGCTGCAGGGATGCATGTGGGTCAACAGGAGCGTGCAGAGTCATTAGCATGGAAGAGTTGGTAGAAGGGAGTAGAGGACCCACGAGAGGTCCACCATCAGTGGCTCCCATCGTGCCACCACGCCGACGACGTCGAGATGAGGTAGGAGGGTCTCTAAGCCCTACTTGATTGATGGTTGTTTTGATTTAGTTTTTTGAATTTTAGTTAGTTTAGGTAGAAATTGAGGGGGGAGGGTAGCTAAGAAGGTGGGTAGGGGATCTAAGATAGCTTAGGGATGATTTAGGAGTGATTTGGGGAGATTGGGAAGTCTACAGGGGGAAGCCCTAAATTTTAGGGGTCACCCCATTCGGCCCTAGGGCCAAACCAGTCACCGACGTCGACAGGTTCGCCGACGTCAGCTGACCAGTGACCGGCATTGGTCACTCACTTAGTGACCAACTTCAGTTATGTGAGTGCCGTCGTCAGCATGCTAACTAATGTTGGTGGCTGCCTGGTCAGAAATGGTGGTGAAAAATGGTCAAGTCGAAAGGTTAAAGCTACGCCAAGGGCTTCCTGGGTGTCAGGTTAGGCATAGATGGTCAGAATAGTTGGTCAAATAAGAAGAGTAGGAATAGTTTTAACATGAGATTGACTTTGGATGGATGTAGGCGAGGCAGACTCTGATGCTATAGGATCGCCTCCTGACCTTGCTGATGTGGATGCGCAGAGGCATGACGGTCGAGGAGTGGGCACAGATGAGCGCAGTGGGGCTAGGTAGGCTGAGATGCTACTGTAGAGTGGCAAGGGATGTGAGCCTCATGGTGGTGTTGATCAAGCAGTGGGACCATGCCACCAACACCTTCCACCTACCCACGGGTGAGATGATGGTCATGGTCAAGGACGTGTACTAGATTTTGTGGCTACTGGTACACAGAGCTGACATCTATGCATGCTTGAGAGAGGTGCATGATATACACATGGTTACACTATTTGGGGAGCACATCACAGAGATGAACTACCATTCAGCTAGTTTTGATTATGAGCTTTTATACATGGCAGATGAGGGTGCACATCGGCTGGCTATCCTGATGATGATCGGCATCACAGTCTATGCGTTGCTGGATGCAGAGGGAGGCAGGTTCCTAGTCGCCATGACTGGGGTTTTGATGGACATGCTAGAGCAGCAGACAATGTTTGCCTTGGTGCCCATCTTTTTGGCCCAGGTATATAGAGAGCTATGGGGCATCAGTCAGCAGCAATGGTACAGTCTGTGTGTAAGCCACCTTCTGCACTACTGGGCATACGAGCATATTGTGGTTACCTGACCTCTCAGCCTCCCAGTGGTGATCTAGGCTAGCTTTAGAGTTAGATTCAGGTGATGGTGCGAGGTGATGGCATAGGCATGGATGGATGGAGTGGTTAGAGACATTGACCACTACAGAGGGGTACTAGAGGCCCTGATTCTAGTAGATATCATCTAGAGACCGTACTTGGTATATCCAGCATTCAGAGACCAGGGCAAGCAGATGGTCAGGACTCAGAGCATGTGATGGGTTAGAGGTAAGTGAGCCAGTGAGCTCAAGAGGATTCTAGCAGAGAAAGCACGGTGCTAGTACAGGCTGCTATAGGATGTACCTCCCATGTTCCCATAGTACAGGTGGGATGATATAGAGGCACCGCTCCCACTGCGAGAGGAGACAGAGGGGCCAGATTTTGAGGAGTTACTGGTAGGACCTGGGATAGCCGACCCAGGGTATAAAGAGGCCTACACAGCATGGTGGATAGGATGGTACATAGGTGTATAGGTGGGTCCCCAGCTAGATCTACAGGCTATCACCAGGGAGTGGGATACAATGCGCGAGGAGAGGGACATAGCGTGACAAGAGAGGGATGCAACACAGGCTCAGGTGACCATTTTGTAGGGACAAGTCATAGTTTTACAGGGGTAGCTGGAAGGGTGATAAGACAGGTGTCAGAGATGATAGGTCGAGTGGCAGTGCTGACAGGGCAGGTCACTCTGTTATAGGGACAGCTGACCATAGCCCAGGCACAGGCAGTGGCAAGTCAGAGCTTTGGAGGGCAAGGCCCACTATAGCAGCCATCTCATTATCCAGCATTTTCATAGGGGGTAGGACCATCGGTATCGATGTAACCGACATTTGCATAGCCATAGGGGGTAGTACAGGGGATAGTAGCAGGTCAGATGGGTCCACCACAGACTTTATCTATAGTTAGATACAAGAATGCGTTAGATGAGATCACATATTATGAGGGAGATATTAGAGGGTTTCCTCAGATATAGCGATACTCAGACATGAGAGCAGAGCTGAGCCGATAGTGGTCTATGTCACAAGTGACTGTTACTGATTCATGCAGATGGTACAGATCAGAGGGGGGAGAAGATACATCATCTTCTTAGCCACCGTCACCACCACAGCCACAGCTTTGACGATAGATTTTGTGATGATGTATATATCGGCCTGCGTGCTGATGATGCGAGATGTATGTGATTTTTTGAGAGAAAGATGCACAGATTGTGAGATTATATAAAACTTTGAGATATATATGATGAGATGATTTTGGATTATTGACATGAGTTATGAGAAATTGTATGGATGTGTTTAATGTTTATGGCACTTTGATTTGATGCATGTTTTGATATGATGTGTATAATGATGATGCTATGTTTGTGATTATGATGACTAATGTGATGATGAATGTGATGTTTAATGAAATGGTTATATGATGATGACTAATGATATTGATGTTGATATTTGATGTGAATGTTTATGATTTTTAGATTAAATGGTGATGTTTAATGACTATGAATGAACATGATGAAAATGATTACGCTAATGATTATGAAAATATGTGACTAACTGTGATATGATTGACAGGTCACGAGAGAATGGGATGGAAGAAAGTGATGAAGAGGATGGCCAAGCTAACCCCAGGAGACCCCATGTCAACTGAGTGCTGCCTACATAGCCCTTGTCCTAAGGGCCTCAGGCCAATGTAGTTCTCCCAAAGAGGGAGGAAGAGTCGAAGTGATTGGTTGGTCGTGGTCGAGGTCAAGGTCATGGTCAAAGAAGAGAAGGTTTGTCCATCAGAGAGACGAACAAATAGAGGGTGGTCGAGCTAACACAAAAGATAGTCATGTCATCTGAGTGTTGCCTATATAGCCCAGATTGGAAAGGGGCCTAAGACTAATGTAGTTCAGATTAGTTGAGAAGATTGGTCGATGATTGGTGTGGTCATGTGTCAAAATGATGAGGAGAAAAAGATGTTACAGCCTTTTCCAAATGGTGTATTCTGTAACATTGGTTGAGAAGTCTTTCATCCCTAGCAATGTTCCATAGTCATGATGGATGTATGCTAAAAATGAATTGAGGTCTATTTATGCTTCAGCAAGTATTGGCTTAAGCTTAACATAAATTGTGTCTGGTTGATAGTTTCCATGTGTATTGGTGTCCGTAGAAACTAGTGTGAATAGGCTGTGTGAGTGGTCTGAAAAGAGATTGGAGTTGAGTTGATTGGGTTTGACAAGTGATGAAGTTCAAATGTGACCAAAGTGTAAGTAGAAAGCGAAAGGCATAATCACCCTTTTATTGACATGGACCAGAATGGTAGCATAGATAGGGGTTGTTAGAACAAAGAGCCCCCTTCATGCATTGTGTCATTAACCATGGTTGTGTTAGAACGGTGATCGAATCACTTTGACATTAAAGTGAGCTCGAAGTCCCTTGAGTAGGTGTTATAATAGGAGGAGGATAGGGTAACCCATTTTTAGAGCAGTGATAACCTTGCCCTTTTTTATAGGAGACCCTGAGACAACTACAAGCCAAGTCCATGACCCTGTTTTTTTTTTTTTTTTGCGCAGACTGATCGATGTGAGAAGTCTACATAGATATGTCATTTTGCTTTGTGGTCATTTGTGAAGCTGATCAATGTGGGAAGATTCTAAAAGAGTGCTATTTGTAGCAAGATTTAGTCATAGCCATCCTTCGAGGGAGTGGTCTATATTTTTGCTTTATATATGTTTGAATAGTTGTCCTTCGAGGGAGCAGTCTATTAGCTACAGCAATGATAGTAAAACTATCCTTCGAGGGAGCAGTCTGCCTTTTGATTTGATTGGGTGACCTTGAATATGTTTTGACATATTTTTTTTTTGACAGAGTCTGGAGTCATGGACAAGACTATAGAAGTTCAAGGGCTCCCTTTTATTAGGACAGAGCATCCATGCATCATAAAAGGGTTATAGAGGATTTGTTTAGGGGAATAGGGTTGAACACAATGAGGATTAAGAGGACAAGGATTGCTCAAGGGACGAGCTCAAGTTAAATTTCAAGTGGATGAGTACTCGTCTAACAGTAGAATGGTCACAGATGTAAGGCATTAAGAGGCTCAAGTTCTGGCCATCTATCAAGAGAAGATAGACGGTAAGTCCCTGACCCATACTTGTGCATGACGATGAAAGGTCTGAGCCAATTAGGGGAAAACTTGCCTCATTTACTTCACTCCATATTGGTCACATGCTGGTTTTCTTTGAGGACAAGGTCTCCGATGTTGAAATCTCGTTCTCGCAGATTTTTGGCATAGGCTCACTTGATGCGATTTTGATAGACATGGACATGGTTGAGGGCAGCAAGATGACGTTCGTCGAGTAACTCAAGTTGAGATAAGTGATCTTGATGAAAGTCATCATTAGAGAGAATGTCATGTAGAGAGATGCAGAGAGATGAGATTTGTACTTTGAGAGGTAGGACAGCCTCTATTCTGTACACTAGAGAGAAAGGGGTAGCACCCGTAGAGGTTCAGATGCTAGTGCGGTAGGCCCACAAAGTGAAGGGAATGTGAATGTGCCAGTCCCTTCCAGTGTCATTGACCACTTTCATGAGAATTTTAGTTAGAATTTTGTTGGAAGCCTTGGCCTACCCATTTGCTTATGGGTAGTAAGGCGAAGAGAAACTGAGCTTGATGCCGAATGAGTCACAGAGTTTCTGGACAGTCTTGTTTTTGAATTACTTGCCGTTATCGGTGATGATTTTGTGAGGAACACCAAAATGACAGATGATGTGGGTGCTAATGAAGTTGACAATTTTGTCAAATTTTGTGGAGATGAGAGGAATGGCTTCCACCCATTTAGTGAAATACTCAGTGGCAGTGATGATGGACTAATGACAAAGAGATGAGTGAGGGTTAATCTCACCAATGAGATCTAAACCCCACTGAGAAAAAGGCAAGAAATCCTAAGTGACTTGTAAGGCATGGCTAGGGAGATGAAGCAAGTTAGTGTGCTGCTAACACTTGATGCAATGCCAAACATAGTCACTATAGTCTTGATGAAGGGTAGGCCAATAATAGCCCAGGCGAAGGATGCACTTGGCAACCGAGTTTCCACTGAAGTGTCTCCACAAATCCCATCATGGACTTGTTTAATATCATGAGACACTTTAGTGGAGGTTAGACAACGAAGAAGGAGGCTATCGAAGCCTTGCTTATAGAGAAGACCCCCTAGCATGGTGTAGTGAGCCGTGCGTTTGATGGAATATCATCGTGCATTGCTAGAGAGATGGGGAGGAATGACAGAATGAGATAAGTAGTCCACATGTTGGTTATACCAATCATCTCATGGACTAGAGTCTATGGTGTTGACATGGTTGATGTTAGTAGAAATGTATGAAGGCAATGACACACGATGCACTGTGATAAAAAGTCTAGATGAAGATGACAAAGATGGGATATGCGAGGTGAGAGAAGCCATGGTGTTTACAAACTTGTTCGTGGATCGAGGAATAGTCTACAAGAGGTAATGGTCAAGAGAGGCTAGAAGAGTGTCAACACAATTTTTGTACCTTTGTAAAATTTCATTTTTATAGAGGTATGAATCGTTGATCTGATTAACGACAAGTTGTGAGTTGCCAAAGATGTTGATAGACTTGATGCCGAGGGAAAGGGCGGTTTGAAGTCCCAATATTAAGGCTTTGTATTCAGCCATATTATTGGTACAATCAAAGTCGAGCTTGAAAGACAGAGGCATGGGCTCACCTTTGAGTGGGATGAGAATAACTCCCACACCCCCACCGAGTTGACATTTGGAGCCATCGAAGAACATGGTCATTTGATAGATGATATCATCGGTGGAAAGCACAGTGATAGATTTGTCAGGAGACTTGCACTGCAAAGGTTGATTGTCAGGAAGAGGGGCATCTGCCAGTTGGTCAGTGATGGTTTGCCCTTTGATGGATTTCTGTTGGATGAACTCGAAATCAAACTCAGCAAGCAGTATGAGCCACTGAGCCATACGCTGATTTTGATATGGCTTGGAGTGCATATATTTGAGAGGGTCAGTGTGAGTGATGACAAAGGTCTTGTGGTTGAGAAGATAATGGCGGAGCTTAGTTTCATAGTCGACCAGTGTTTGGCTGATGTAGTAGACTGCCTGCTCATGGTGATGCTCATCTCAGTGCGCGATCATGGCACCTAACGAATGGTTGGTGGTTGAGATGTAAAGGTAGAAGGGTTGGTCATCTTTAGGTGGAATGAGGACTAGTGGAGAGACCAGATAGTGTTTGAGGGCTTCAAAAGCCTCTTGCCAGTCCTTATCCCACTTAAAGGAGACATCCTTCTTAAGGAGATGATGAAAAGGTTGGCAACGGTCAAAAAGTTGTGAGATGAAATGGTGAATGGACTGGAGTTTCCTTTGAAGACTGTGAAGCTGCTTGAGATTGGTCAGAGGCAAAATTTTGAGGATAGCACGGATCTTGGTGAGATCTATCTCGATGCCATGGAAGGAAACGATGAAGCTGAGGAGCTTGCCTGAGAGGACCCCAAAGATGCATTTCTTGGGGTTAAGGTAGACATTGTATTGAAGAAGGTGAGAGAAGATGATCTTGAGGATGGTCAAATGGTCACGATTAAGCTTGGACTTGCCGAGAAGGTCGTCCACATAGTCTTCCATGATTTTGTGGAGGAGATCATGAAAAATGTATGTCATGGCATGCTGATAAGTGGCGCCTGTGTTCTTCAAGCCGAAAGGCATGACCTGATAGCAAAAAGTCCCCCATGGGGTGATAAAGGTAGTCTTGTGCTGATCTTCTAGTGCAATCAGGATCTGGTTGTATCTTGAAAACCCATCCATGAGAGATAGCATCTCATGGCCAGCCATGAGATCAACAAGCTGGTCAATGTTAGGAAGAGGGAAGTCATCTTTCGGATAGGCTAGGTTAAGGTCATGATAGTCCATGCAGATCTAGATCACCCCAGTTTCTTTGGTGACTGGGATGATGTTAGAGACCCACTACGGATAATCGATGGGTTGGATGAAGGAGACAGAAAGAAGGCGCTGAAGCTCCCCTTTGACAAAGAGTGCAACACAAGGATGCATCTTTCGAAGCTTTTGCCTAATAGGCTTAGCCTCTAGTTTGGTGACGATGTTATGGGTAGAAATGGTGGGGTCGATGCCAGGCATGTCACTGTAGGTCCAGGCAAAGGCCTTGCTATGGTCTAAGAGGAACTGAGTGTAGTCAAGCTGCTCCTGGGCGTCTAGAGATTGGCCAATCTTTAAGACATGGGGAACATCAGAAGAAGGGAGGTTGATGTCAATGGTTGATTCATTTAACATAACCTGGGTCTCAGAAGGGAGGGAGCACTGGATGAAAGAGTCATCGGTGCCCATGTAAAATAGAATGGCATCGTCATCTATGTAGCGAACAGTGTTGATGGTCACCGACTCATCTTCTATCATGGAGGGATAAATGAGAGGGAGAGACCTGGACACCCCATTTAGCTGATAGGTCAGGGGTTCTAGGCAGATGGTGTTTATGCAAAAAAAAACTAGGAGGGATGGAAACCACCAACTCTGTAGGTGAAGGAGGAGGAATGGGTGAGCCTGGAGGAGATTGGTCAATGGTTGGCTTGGAGCAAAGGTCTGTGGAGGCCTGAGTGGGGTCATGATATCCCAGGCCATATCATTTCTTGGCATCATCATCGTTGAGCAGCTCGATGGGCTGATGGGAGCCCTGCTCATAACGTCTAAAACCAAAACCCTTCCATGCACACCTATAAAGGTAAGTGTGTGCAAAGGCGAGGTTGCCAAAAAATGAGAAGTCTGATGTGAATGGTTGGGTTGAAGAGAGAGGGTTGCCATTAGTAGGAGCCTGATTGAGCCCCCCATAGACAAGAGTGGTTCGGAGGTGAGGAGGACCATAAGGTACGACCATCCCGATCCGATGGTCATAACTGGGGCTGTGGTGAAGGCATCCATACTCTTGCAGAGTTTGGAACATGTCTAAGGTCAGCAAGTGATATTCCCCAAGTGAAAGTCACTGGAAGATATCTTCCATGGGGTCTTTGGTAGTCGCTTGAAGAGGAGGGGTGAGGGCAACCACCGGTTGCGAACTAGTTGAAGCTTTCACGGATGGAGGTAGTGCTTGGGTTAATGGCTTGATAGGAATGAGGACATCATTTGGATGATAGGTGGTGTTACAAGTTTTTAAGGGTGAAGGGTAAGTAGGAATGGTGTGGACTTGCCTGTCATGCTCAAATTTCACACAACGGTGCAGGGTGGAGGGGACACAGGCCATGGCACAGATCCAGGGTCAGCCCAACAACATGTTGTATTGAAACTCTCCTTTGATGATATAGAAGAGATCCGAGATAGTGCGTGAACCAGTGCAAATGTGAAGGACGATTGTGCCAATGGTTGTGGCAGTGGTGTCATTAAAGGAGCGTAAGATTGCATCAGTCTTGGAGACACAATTCTTGGGAAGAGCCAACTGATCAAAGGCATGAGTGGAGATAATGTTGATGCTGGCACCTCCATTGATCATAACACATTTAATGCGTGTCCGATTAACATAGGTAGTGATGAAGAGGGCGGCATTCTGATCTTCTGTGTTGGATGTGGGAATCTCAGAATTGCTGAATGTGATGGAGGCAATAAGAGATAAAGAGTGAACGAGGGCAGTGAGTGGTTGGGGGTCTTCGGGTTGGACCTCCACTGCCTGCAAGGCTTGGATAAGGGCTTGATGATGCTGAGGCAAGGTTTGGATGAGGTCATAAAGGGACATCTTCACAGGCGTTTGGTGAAGCTGTTTCAACATGGAGTCATGAATTGGTCCTGAAGAGGAAGAAGAAGAGGCTTGAGGTGTGCTAAGGATAGAAATCTTAGGCTTGGGTAGTTGAGGTGGCTTGACGAAAGGGTAGGTCTAAGGAATGGCAGCTTTTTCTTTCGCCTTGTCCTTTTGTGACCTAGTGGTTATATGGATAGCATTGATTTCAAAGATAGGAGGTGAAGAAGGGGTCATGGCCTGCTGGTGAGATGTTGATGTGGTTGAAGAGGTTGGATGGGAAGGTGTCGAGAGTCGGTCAAGAGTGTCCTCAATGAGAAGAGTGTCCTTCTCCATATAGCAGTGAATGATGGCCTTGAGGGCAGAACAAGCCTCGGTATTGTGTCCTAGCATATGATGGCATATGCAAATCTTTGTGTCATCGAACCAGGAGGGCTTGGACCTGAGAGGTTGAAAAGGCCTGATGGGTGGAAGGGTTATGCTGGAAGTCTACAAAAGTCAGTGCAATATCAACGAGTATGAGCCCACTAAAGGGTCCGTACTAGTCGATGTGTGCGATGCTGGTGACTTTTGCTTAGGCAGAGTTGGAGGAGGTTTTCGTACCACCTTTTAGGTTGATGGTGCGGTGATAGGCAGAGATGACACTTTCTTCATGAGAGGTACTACCTTTTGAGGGGAGGGTAGGCTAGAGATAGGTAGAGGAAGCAAAGGAGGTAATTGGTTTTGATTAGAGGTCAGCGTGGGAAGGACTCTGGTCAGGGTCGAAAGATGGGGGCCCAAAATGGAAGGTAATGGTGACGGGGAAGAGGCATTCGCTTTTGTGGTCTGGCAGTCTTTTTCGACTTGATTGGAAGACTATTATTGGTCGAGGTCTAGTCTAAGTCCACCTTCACTTGCGGGTGAGTGAGGGTAGAGATAGGTTAAACGCCAAGTGACTTGATAGGTTTAGATGAGGTAGATGTAGGTTTAGAAGTGGGAGTCTGGTCTTTGTTGAGAGTCTTGGGAGATTCTACCTTGGGAGGATTGGCAGCATGAGATGAGAGGGCATGGGCATGTTGAAGAGCTTTAAGACGCTCCCACAATCCCTGATGCTCCACTTTCCTTGAAGGGAGAAGTCCAATTTTCTCCACTAGTCAAGAAAATGGTTGAGAAGATGTTGGATGAGGTTTGGGTCCTTGAGAAGATGTTGATGGTTGTGGGGCTGAAGATGAGATGGGTGTAGTAGTTTCAGACTCATGGCATGATGAAGTCGTGATAGGTTCGTCTTTGGTTGGAGATGAAGGAGAGGCATGTTCTTCCCTAGGTGGAGAAGAAACCAGAGAATGAGGCTCCTCAAGCGGGTAAAGGGCAGGGATGATGGTGCCCTCCACTTGCAGTCGAGGAGTATGAAGGGTCAGGTCCTCCATAGGCAGCAGGAAGGAGGATGGTGAGACTGGTGGTGCCGGTAAGGTTGAGGCATCCTCCAAGATGAGAGAGGTTGATGGAGAACTAACTGGGGAAAGAAGTTCATCCACACGTGATGGATTGATAGATGGACTAACCTCTTGAGGTTGGTCAAGGATGAAGGGCGAGACCATATTGACTGTTTGAATGTTGTGTTCATGAGTGTTGTCAATCAAGGTCTGGACATTGTTTTGGGTCGGTGGATGATTGGGGAATGGTTGCTTGAAGATGTCAATCCCCTGATTAGGGGGGGCATTGGGATTGTCTAGGATGAGGTCACCCTTTTCGAGCATGTCTTGGATTATGTTTTTAAGTGTCTTGCAATTTCTTATGTCATGGCCTTTAACATGATGGTAGTTGTAGAAGTCATTTTCCATATACCACGCAGGGATGGCATGTGAGGGATCAAATTATGGAGGTGGTCAGATCTGGGGGAGATTGAGAACCCCCTGTTTAACAAGTTTTTTTGGCACAAACCCATATGATTCTCTGAGAAGAGTATGCTGTCATTGTGCATATCTCTATTGGAATTGGTAGGTGGTGCTCTGAGATGTGGATGGCTCAGGCTGATTGGTTGAAGGTGAAGAGGATGAAGGTCTAATGACCACAGTGTTAGCTGAAGCTTTAGACTTAGGATTGGATGATGAAGGTTTAGAAGAAGAGGAGTCATAGGTCTAAGAGTTGGGATTCTTGCTCCGCAACTTAACTTTATTCTCCTTGATGGCACGTAATACAAGTTTGCAAGCCATCGTGAAGGCTTCGTCGAAGGTGCGGAAGGTCTGAACCCGTAAGGTGGAAGAAATATGTTTGGCGCAAGCTTGGGAGAAAAGTTCAATAAGTTCAAGTTGAGGTAAGGAAAAGGAGAGTTGATTGATGAGGCCTCTCTAGCGAGCAATGAAGTCAGCTATGGATTCATCCTCGAATTGGCAGTTAGAATAGAGGTCTGTGATCGAGACCTTCTTGGTGATGTTGATGGAGAAGTGATCAAGAAAAAGTTGAGCTAGCTGTGTGAATGTGAAGAGGGAATGGCTAGAAAGAGAGCTGTACCAATCAAGCGTAGCACCAGAGAGAGACATAGGAAATGTGCATAAAAGCAATGCATCGTCATGGGAAATAAGGTAACAGGTGTGTCTGAATTCTCGTAAGTGCTATTGTGGGTCTTCCTTGCTTTGAAAGTGAGAGAATTTAGGAAGCTCCCATTGATTGGGATATGGCCTAATTGGGACAGAAGGGTGAATGGGCTCATTGCAAATTTGCTCATATGAGAGAGCATTGTGTGAGCTATAAATGGAGGTCTCTAGGCTAGACATCTTGTCCATTAGCATTTTGATGATGTCTACTGACGGATTGGCAGGTGGAGTGCCTCCTAGATTATAAGGCGCTTGAAAGATATTAAGAGGGGCATATGACATGGTTGGTTGCGTAGATGCAACATATGGGTAGCTAGTTATCGGGGTGGAAGTTGAAGCCAAAGGCACTTGTGTTATGGGGTTGGTAGGCACAAATTGGATAGGAGCCGTCAAAGATGGTTGAGGAGTGGCCACACTTGTTGAAGGGTAGACAGTTACTCTTATGTTGATAGGTGTAAGAGTAGGGGGGATAGAGACCATTAGGTTTTGGAAAGGTGTAGGATTTGGTTGAGTAGTTTGAGGTTGAGGGGGTACCGGAACCCCCATGGAGGTAGGTCTAGAAGGAGAGGCTAAATTTTGAAGGTAAGAGACAGTTGGGTTATTGGTTGAGGTGTTGGCTTGATTGTCTATAAGTTAAATTGTAGATGCTATTGATGTGATCATTGTCTCGACTAAGGAAGTCAGCATCTCATAGATTAGGTTGCCTAAGGAGTCTCACGTTCAGTTATGCGCGAGATAGTGCTGCAAGGCTTTGACATTGAGGTCCAAGAATCGTACGAAATCTTGGTCCCCTTTTGGGACAATAGGAGTTTGGGGCGGGGTTGGGCGAGTAGGAGTTCTTTCAGTCTCTGAGTGGAACTCCATTATAGGACAGGTTATGGATGGGGTAGATGGAAGCGGTTGATGCCTCGCGTGGTTGACTAGAGCCTTGGCTTGACTGCGAGTCAGAACCATTCAAGGCAAGAAAGGTCAGGTTTTAGAAACTATGTTTTTTCAGTTTTAGAAACTTAGAATGGGGTTTTGGCAGAAAAAGGGGTGGGTTTTAAGGCTATTTTTTTGAAAAAAAGGACTGTGATAGAGACCGACGTCGGTTGAAAAACTGATGTCAGTGAGAAAGATGGCCGACATCGGTCAGATAACCGATGGCGGCGATGAAATGATATCGACGTCGGTGGTAAAACTGATGCCGGTGACTGTGTTTTCCAAAAACCCAAAAGATTTGAGAGTTTTTGAAAAATAGGGAGAAGAACGTCCTCACTACGTCAAACAAGTAGATAAGAACAGAAAAGATGAAGAACACAAGCAGAGCCTAAGCGTTAAATTCCTAGAAATAAATTATTAAGCTCATGTGGCTTATGCCTTAAAGTGATGTTTGGGGAGGTTGGCTATTAGATGGGTCCTAGAAGAGGTAGTCTATGGATGGTTTCAGGTTTTTTTAGGCACTCAAAAAGTCTGTATTAGGTTTGGTACGTGGCCTGGAGCTAAGGAGCAAGCTCTCCTCACTTCATGAGCCAAGTGATAAGCTGGTCTCGCTTAGCCAAAATATATCTTGCCTGGAGATTATCCTCCACCAGAGAACGGAGTGGGCTTTCCCCTTGGTGATGAAATCTAAGTGAGATTGCTAGGTAGGGGTAAGGTATCCACTGGGGGATGAAATCCCAGTCGGGCCTTGTCTCAGGTAAGTTTGATGTTTAATTTAGTGCACGTGGTTCAGTTGTGTAACATCAAGTGGACTACGATTAATTCAATATGCGAGTATTAATTACTAAGTGTGGACTAAGAAATGCAAGCAAATAGAAATGCAATGCAATGTGTTTTAAGCCCCAAGTCAAAATGTTAAGTTCGGATGAAAAACAAGTTGAGAAAGGGTTTGAAGGATATGATTTTTGACTAGTCTAGAAATGCAAGAAAAGAAAGAAAGGTTCCTTTTAATCCTGCTTATGATCTCGTTTAGAGGAGAAGAAAGAGGTGAAAAGGGAGAAACCTAATGCACCTATATGAACAAAAGAAAAGGAACCCAAGGGAGACCCTAAGGTCCCATCGGGCATGCCAAAATGTTTCTACACTATTTTCGCTTTCCACATTCAAAGAGAGAAAATGAGAAACTTAAAGAAATGGTCTAAGGCTTGTATGTACCTGGATATAGTTTTGCTCACCAGAATTCAGACAAAGTGAGAACTCCTCTTTGGTTGTGGAGGATGACACCTAAAAAAGAAAGAGACTAAGACAAAGAAAGCGTTAGATAAGGAGATGGTGGGTTACCAAGCAAAAGCTTGATCCCAGAAGCAAAAGCTTGAGGGATGTCAACCCACTGATTAATAAAAAGATTGTCTGATAAAGGACAGAAAGATAAAAGACTAAAAATGATAAAGATAGAATGAAAAGTGGAAGCAAATACTTACCTGAATGTTGTTGTTGGCCTGGTCACAGTCGCCGGTGTCGGTGGTCCTAACGGCGTCAGTTGTAAAGGCTACCGAGGTTGGTTAGTCTGCCAACGTCAGTTAGGAAATTGACCAGCGTCGGTCGGGGCAGTAGTCTGTTGACGAGTTATGGATAGGATTTGGTTTGTGGACGGGTCTGAGATAGAGTTTTGGGCTTGGTTGAATGGTTTGGGGGTCTGGTTTTGGGAGTCTAGTTTTGGTTAATGGTATGGGACAATGGATATAATGTCAAAAAGGGACAGAAGGGTAGAGGAGGCCAAAAGGGAGATAGGGAGATGAGGATTCGGGTCTGGTCTGGTCTAGGGATAGGGAGTGTTAAATCTAGTTCATAATGCTTAGAAGCAAATAACTAGAAAACACAATGAAAGTACAAACAAAATACTTACTTATGACTGGCTGAAGGAGTGCTGATGGTGCTATTGCTTATGCTATTGACGAAGGCAGAGTCCCTGTTGTTGATGTAGAAAACTGATGCAGAGTCCCTAGAGAGTGTTGCTTGATGTGTACCTACAGCCAAAAAGTTAGCAGTGGAAGAGAGAGGAGAAGAAAATCTGAATGCAAAAGCATCAAGAGAGTTCTATTCATGGGGGGTCTGCAACGGATGCAGGAAATGATTTTGAAGGCTATCGACACTAGCAGGATTGCCAACGTCGGCTGCAGGTGTAGCTGACATCGGCAGCAGAAGAATGGGGACAGAGGCTAAAATTAGCTTCTGTCCATTCTTGCACGCCGCCGGGTCAAGGGGTCATGGGGAAAATGGTCATGGGAAGGCTTAAATGGACGTGGGAGTAAGGATAAAGGGGAGATTTGAGCAATAAAGGATAAGAGAGAGGTGGGGCGATCCAAGGAGGGGATCCAAGGTAGCATGGGTGAGGTGGAAGAGGGCCAAATAAATTAAAATATTTATTTGATAAATGGAGGGGGCTAGGACAAGGGTTAGGACATGGGCCAAGGGGGGCTAAGGGTGAAAGAAGACCTAGGGGGTAGACACGATTTTAGTGTCTACAACCATTATGTACTAGATAATGAAATAATTGGTAGATGCATCCATATTTATTATGATTTATTCTTTTGGAATGCATGAAAATCTGATTATTAAAAGTTTTTATAGTTTATAAATCAAAAATCCAAAATCAAGAAAACCCTAAATCAAACTAGGGTTTGTAAAAAGGAGACATATAGGTTATATTCACCAAATGTTTAACCCTTTTTTGATATTGGTGTTAATGGTTAAGGAGATAAAATATCCTATACACAAGGATGAATAAAATAATTATATAATAGGCCATTTAATTAAAAACTTAGATAAATGAATATTCTAAATTAAAGTTATAAGTTGTGTTAAATATAGAAAGTACACTCAAAATAGTAGTTTGATGGCATAAACATGAAGAAGAGATAATACATAGCTTATCTAAAAATTCATATAAATATTTGATAAATATAGAGGTGGAAACAAGTATGGATAAGATTAAGATCCAATCATTAGATTTTGTAAAGATTGTTTTTAGAGGCCTAGACACTTGCATCCACCTGTGGACACTTGTGTCAATGCTTCTATTTTAATTTTGAGGCAATTATCCTATACAACATTGTCAATGTATTAAAAGTAGACCACATAGATAATTTTTTGTTTTCTATCACCTTTCTATTTATTTATTTTATTTGCATGCATATATTATTAATTACTATATATGGATAAAACCCTAGATCTTCACCTTATGTCTTTGCACCTTTACAAAAATGGGTTAGTGGAATAATGATGTCAATCTAACCTCAAGGATCCCTTTATCAATGAGTTCTACCTATATATCCAATAATCTAATCAG
Organism: Torreya grandis; assembly: GCA_037957365.1. NCBI lineage: Eukaryota > Viridiplantae > Streptophyta > Pinopsida > Cupressales > Taxaceae > Torreya > Torreya grandis. Next base: position 975,136 of record JARHVA010005422.1, read on the forward strand.
GGATGAAGACTTATGTAGCTCTCCCCTAGGTGTTTAATTATGTGTGCACATGGGTGCAATATAATATATGCAAGGTCATGCAATGATCTAGCTTGTAACTTGACAAATATTTTTTATGGGTTATTATTTGTGTTAATAAAAAATATAATATGATTGCTCATATGAATGATATTAAAATATGGAAGAATAGGGTAGTATAACACACTTGTACAATTGATTTATTGTGTTTGAATATGTGCTTGCTTGGTATTTTCTAGGTGAATAATGAGTAGGATTAAATTTGTATTTATACTACACTTTTTGAAAATATATCATGGTAGAGTTAAATAAGATAAATGATCTGACACATAGGATTCAAAATATTTGCAAATTATATGATTTTTGAGGATTGGATAATTCACAATAGTCAAGACACTTGCATCAATGTTAGTGTCCTTTTGTGGGATAGAAGCATTTTCTAGGCTAGGAAGCTACTGAGGAATTGAAACTAGAAGTGAAGGAAATATATATGGTTTTAAGCTTTCTATACAGTGAATGAGATCTAGGTCATTAAAAATGATAGTGTCAGACCATAAGATAAATAATTAGGCTTAATGATATGATAAATGTGAGCCTTTCAATAGCAGAGAGGTCTAGAACCGAAAGATAGAGCCCTTATAGGTTTTGTTTAAGTATACAAGATTAAGATACTATACATAATTAGATTTTAATATCTCTAATTTGATATAAGGTTTAGCTTTGACATTGAAAGATTTACCTTTAGATTTAACTTAAATTAATTAATGGCATCTTATTGAGAAACTGCATTCTGTTTAATAATGTGTGCTTATTTTTCTATCAAGTAGCGTATCATGACTAATGTTTTGGTAATTTTTTTGGGTATATTATTATGGTAATAGTGTTGAAATACCATTGTCTTCCAAATTATTATGTTATGGGTTTCATTTTGAATCTTTTTCTTATTTCATGCTTCCATACTATCATCTTGAGTGGTATTTGATTCTAGTTTTTCATCCTCTTGTGTTATATTCTATTCTTACCTTTTTTTATTTTTAATGATTAGCCAATGTATTGTTCCCATCCTTTTATAATTCATTTCTAATGGTTGTATTTTTTTTTATGTGTTTAATATATGATTTTAGTGTTTTATGTCTTGAGTTGGGTCTCTTTCCTTTGCATGAATCATTCCTTTTATTTCTAAATATTTATAGGAGTCATATCACATGTTTAGTGTCTTTTATTGATCTCTACTTGGTGATTCAATGTTATCTCTTTTCTTAGCTATCTCTCACCCTTTCTAAAGTGGTGTAACCCTTACATTTGTTCTTTTTAGAATTTTAATTCATTATTATATGGTGCCCTCCTATTTCCTTTTGGTCACTTTTTCATATAACTTCCTCTCTAATTCCTTATTTTCATGATTTAACATGTATATCACCTTCATTTTTTCCTCTATCAACTATAATTTCTTCATTTTATAATTGACAAATATTTTTCCTTTGCCATGCCTTCCTTGTCAAATATTAGTATTTTTTACATGGTATTATTTGATCAATTAATGCACTTTCCTTTTATCCATGTGTGTTTCTTTTGTCATAACCATTTTATCATCATAATATTTTGATTCTAAAATCTTAGTTTTTTAATGATGTGATAAGTTTGTTTTGTCTTGTTTGAGGCATTATAATAATAATTTAATTACAACATATTTAAATAGTGTGTAAATTTATTTTTAATTATTATTGTTTGGTTTTTAAAGGCCTTTATTCCAATTTAGATATTTATTTAAATTTTATTAAATATTTTCAAAATTTAAAACTAAGTTTATTTTTATAAAACATTTGTGACATGTGGTTTGAGTTTTATTTAATTCATTCTTCCATTATTGAATTATACATCATATTACCTTATAAATATTAAATATTGGCATTTTTAATGCTTTGTTAAGTGAATTTATTAATTATTCAACTCACATAATAAAATAAGAAGTTTTGCTTATTGTTCTTTAAGCCTTTATATTTTTCTCCTTTCGAAATGATGTGGATGCAAAATGAAAATGAGGATTTGGTTAATGATTTAAAAAAATATATTGAAAAATATAATGAGATTATTTATTTAAAACATTAACTTAAATTTAAAAACAAAACCATTCTTCTTTTGCAAAACTTGCACAATGAAAAATTAAGCAAAATGTAAATTTTAGTTGACTCTTTTACCTCTAAAATTGTGTATTTTGAAAATTTTTAAACCTATAAAAATAATTCATCTCCTCAAGAGCATGTTGGTTCAAAAAATAATTTTTTTAACCATGGTCTAAAAATCATGCAATTTATAATTTATTGCTGCAGTGGTTTTGGAAAACTTGAAAATAACATTATTGAGCCTATCTTACTTAAATCTAACATGAATTATGTATGGATTAGTTATAATGTTTATCAAGATAATTTGAAGTCATATTTTCCCCCTCGCTAATGGAATTTTGACAATAATGCTCCTTTTTAATTTGATAATGTGAATGTTAGGTTTTATATGGACTTGAAACTAGAAGTTTTAACAAAATGTACATTTAAACAAAAAGGAAAAAAATAGGACCAGGCCATGCAAGCCAACTGACCATTAAACTTCCACATAATGTTTTAAAAAAAAATCCCAGATAATAAACAAGACTAAAAATTAGGACACATGATAAATTTATTCAAAGGGCATGTCGAAGCAAAATTTATTCCCAATAGGCATTGAATCTTTCTTGTTGCTGCTAATTTTTTGCTTTATACTATTAGATTTTCATTTGGTTTAGATGATAGGGCCTTCTACCATTCTTATTTTCTATTTTGTAGTCCCCTTTTCCTTCTTAGGTCCTCTCTTCTATTTTTTTTTATACTAGTAGGGGAATTCATTGGGGTTATAGTTATGATTTCCTTACCTCTTTTATTGGGGGTGTCCTTCAACCTATGCCTAATGCCTTTTGTCATCTTAATATTTCCCTAAAATTCCCTCAGCTTATCTGAATCTAATTATAGGGTATTTCACTATTGCATTAAAGGGACTAATTGCTATCCCATTCTTTGTATATTATCATGAAAGTCTAGTAGCTTCTACCTGATTCCTTTAGGGAGCTCTATCATTTCTCTACCATTACCTTGCCTCCTAACTTATACTGCCTTCGTCTCATAAATTTAAAAGTTACGGTTTTTAATACCTTTGGGGATCTCCAAATTTATTCTTACCTTCTTCTTAGTTTTATTTTCCTAGGAGTAAGAGTCATGGGTCTTTCTTTTTACCTTATTGTCATTAATTCGGGGAAGGGGAGGGGAAACAAGGTGTGGGGGAGGTGAAGATGGCTCTTCCTCCTAGTATTTAGCATAGTTTTCTAATACCTCCCTAATTTTTTTTGCATTACTTCTTTCACCTAGGGTGATCGCAATGCCCATCAATGGTTTCCATTTTTTTGTCAGAAGCAAGATAAACACCTATTGTATCAGGTCAGAGGATGATTTTTATTAAAAGGTCAACATGAAGCATTCAAGGGACATGAGTAGGTAGTAATGAAGATTAATATGGTTCCCCTTGAAATGGTTTAGTAACTAGAAGTGTTCCTTAATATCATATAAATTCATTTGAATATAAAACTTTTTGTACTCGTTTAGTTAAAAATTGTAAAATTTTTAAGCATTATGGTAAACATGGAAATTATTTTTATAAATGTTAGAAATTGCATCCATGTAAATCTTGTGGTAAATCAAATCATGACATTTTGCACTGTTATAAATCCACTTAAACACCCATTTCTAAGGTTAAACCAATTTGGATATAAAAACTATGGTATATTCTCAAGACTTTGATGTGCCTTATTGTGATAATTATCTAATTATTTCACATAGAATACATTCCTTGATTTTGTGATTACTTATTTTTGTAAGTTGTTAACGAAATATGATTTGTGTGAAGATAATTATTTATGACTAACTTCATCATTTCTCATATAATATTACATAATTTTTTATGGAAGTTATATTTTTACCTTGTATAACATCTAATTTTAATACATTATTTTATATTTAGATCATATTTTTATGGTAGGATTATTTATTTAACACAAATAATGGTTTAAGATTTTGTTTTTTAGGTCTTGTTGATAATTTTTTATCATCTCCTTTCTTGTTGGTCTTTGATCCAAAGTGTATTCAAATTATTGTCTAAAGATACTTGTATATTTTAAATGATCACACCTTCATCCATGAAAATTTTAGCGATACATCCTCTGCAATTATTTCTTCTCTTAATCAATGTAAACTTTATAATTAATCTAGAAGGGATTTTCCACTAACAGGGAGAATTATGTAATAATAAATCCTTTATTTATTTTTAAGGGTTTCTCCAAATTTAAACCCCAAATTAATCTTAAGGTGAGTGTTATAGATTAATATTTATTTGAGTTCATTTTAGGATAGTTAAACTTATCCTAAGTCTACTTTCATTATGAATTTCTTATTATACTAAATTAAATTTAACCCAAATTTCTAAAGTGTCACACCTCTTTTTCATTTTATAGGGAGTTTTAAAGTTACTTGTACATGTAACTCCTATCACAATTTTCACACACATGCTCAACACATTATACGTATTAGGGAAATTAGGCATACAATAAGAAGGTTTTACAAGTCATGATGGGATTCTTGGTAACTCTTGTCTTTCTCTAGATTTATTTATTAAGCTCTTGTCTTCAATTATAATCAATTACTTATACTCATTTTGAGATTTTTTTTATGGATTTAATCCATTATTATTTCTCCTTATCTTATCTTACATTAAAACTTGTTATTTAATATTTATACTTTGTAATACTTTTAATATATGTGGGATTTTTCTCTATTTAATGATTTCCCTAATCGTAAAATAATGTCTCTAAATTTTTATGGGTTGGATATTTTTATGAAATGTTTTTGAATTTTAAGAATTCATTTGTTACCTTTAAAACATTAATATATCTATATTGACATAAATCCTAACATGATGAGATTGAGTAATGATGATCTAGTGGGGAAAGGAAAGACCATACAAAACATGAGAGTGATGAAATATTTCAAGTGTGAGTTTGTAAATCATGGTGAGGGAAAATGACATGGTATTTTAGGTAATGAAATCAAAGAATCACAAATAGATATACATGAAAATTTTAATGACATACCACATCTCATCAATGAATTATGTAGTTTCCACCAAATTTTTTTGGCTACCTAATACATGATTGAAATAGGTGTCATCTCAATAAAAATAGGTGGCCAAATTTAGTCATATAAAATGTGAAAATTGGTAACTTAAATGTGGATTGTGACATCAAACCCATAGGTCCATCTTACTTGCTCTCATGACCCTCTTAGGCACCTTTTTTTCTGATTTGTAGTCACCCATAGCCTTTTAGATAATGATTCCACCTCCTCTAGGAAATATTTATAGTGATGATTCCATCCCCCTAGTTCTCATTCCTTCAAGACAATAGCACCCAACTTGGACTATATCATTGGATCCTAGGGTGTCTATTTCTGATGCTCTTATCCAAGTGCATTTTTACCACCAATGGTCATTTCCCTTTGGGTCCTATCCTCCTTCTTGTTGGCCTAATGTGAATACATTCGATCCATGAACAATATATCCCTATAAAATCCAATTCAAAGTTCATTTAGAAGGGGTTGGAAAATATCACAAAGCAATAAAGATTAATCAGGCATATTTCCTTATTCTTTTCATAAAAACAACTAATACAACTACAAGCTCATTCAAACCTTCAAACCAATCCCTATCCACCTCAAGTATGCCTAGTTTTAGCATTTTTCATCTTCATACACATAATTTCATAAAACACGTAAGGTGGGATAACTACATATGGCTTGATCCCTCTTCAGAGTATTGATGTGTAGATAACATGCCCACACAAGGGTTGTGGATACACGTTCAATGCATCTTACACACACTAAAATCCACCCCTCTTTCCCAAATTTTGTCAAAGAATAATAGAGTCTAAGGTTTAAAGACTAAATCAGCTCTACAAGGAGTTCTATGGACATCTAGTAGTAAAAATTTCATAGGCAGGCTCAGACAGACACAAAAAACAAAACCCAATAAGATTAGGTCTCTTAAATAATTGTGGTAAAAAAGGAATGTAGTGTTGAACCCTAGGGTTTCCTATTTTGACACTCCTATTCTTTCAATAAATAAAAATTATAGTTTGATTTGACACTGTTCTAGTTTTGCATAGTAAATTTTAGACCCTATCTCGATCATCTGAGTAGGTTTCTAACTAAGTATTATTTTCTTCATATTTATAGAAAGGTTAAAATTATAATTAATTTATACAAATCAGTTTATTAAATATTTCAATATTATTTACTGATTTAAATAACTCAAACCCTTTAATAAATTAGGAATAATACACCAATATTCCCAAAATAGTTAAATCATTTGGTGAACCTGACTTACTTCATTTGTGCATAAAAACCCTAGAAAACCTAGGGTAAATTCCTTGATAAATTTTAAAATATTTTTATAATTTTTTACTAGAATATTTAAATTAAAAATTCACTTTAAATTTTAAAATTCCGTAGTAATTAAAAAAATTCTATAAAATCCTAATAGCATACACTAGGTACTTTCAAATCAAGAATTTGCCACTAATTTTCTAATTTTTATTTGCATATTTAAATAAAAAATTCAATCCAAATTTTAAAAGTCCATAATAATTTAAAAAAATTATTTTTCCTCCTAACCCTAGTTACATACTCTAGGTGCTTACAAATCAAGAATTTTCCAATATTTTTTTTATTTTTTACTTGCATATTTAAATTAGAAAATCACCTTAATTTTAAAAAAAAATCCATAGTAATTTTAAACAAATATTTTTTCAAAACCCTAGTTAAACATACTAGGTCCCATTGCTTTTGAGGTATCACCTTAAATGTTTGTGAGCATTCGTATCCCTTTTATGCATATTCTTGTTCATTGTTTAGAGTATATTTATTTAATCTACTCTTTCATTTTTCAAGTTGTTTTACGTATGCCATCTAATCTTTTTGGATCTCTTCCTTTGAAATGAAGTGTAAGACTTAGCTGCATCCCTCTTGAATTAACCCATATTCATTCAACTTGATCATATACCATGGATAAATAACTAGCTTAGGTTTCTACTACAAATCATACACATCTAGATTATACCAATTTTAATGAGGATAAATTTGACAATGAATATTATGAGAATAAAAATGATGATACAAACACTGATGTTCATAACCCACTACATTAGACTCTTGATCCACTTATACCTATTATTGATAATGAAGTTGCCCTCAATAAAGATTTTATTCTACAAAGTTTTAGAGAAAGACTGAGGGAACAACCTTGAGATCATACTCTTATTTTACAATGTATCATGGAAATAAAAAAGGATAAATAAGTTGAGTCTTCTCAAACCAAAGAGCAACCAGTTGTAAATGACACTATGGGGCAACTATGTCTCAACAACCCCCTATACTATCCCAACCTACCTCTATGCCACCACCATCCATAACTAGTGTATCTTTTTTTCCTGATGTGGTAACCCTTCTGCAAGAGATTAAATCTCCTCAATATAAGGTGCTACATCTTGAGCAAGGTGATTATAAACCTACACAAGCCTTGGATTATTTCTCTCTACTTCATACACCATTGACACATCATATTGATTCTACACCCTTGCCACAAGGTTTTGTTCAACCCAAGCTCACTTTATACGATGGAGAGGGTGATCCAAAGACATATTTGAGAGATTTTCACATAGAATGCTTGGAATATGTGCCAAATAACTAGCTACTAACCAAGCTATTTCCATGGAGTCTAAAAAAATATGCTTTATAATGGTTTTATAGTTTATTGAATCAGTCAGTTAATGCATTCAATCCTTTAGCTAACATGTTCTTAACTCATTTAAACATTAAAATTGGTGATAAGGTGTCTTATGCCCAAGTTTAATAATATTAACAAAGGTCAAGTGAACATCTCATAGATTATTTTCTTTAATATAAGACTATGTTGGCTAAGATGACTAACCCCATGGCTAATCAAGAGTTACAAGATCTCTTCAAATAGAGTCTTCTACTAGCTTTACATGAATCAATAATGTTCAAAAGGTTCTCTTCCTTCATTGAGTTATGTCATACACTAAATGAAAGAGAATTTAAACTAATTTCAATGGGCAAACTCAAGTACACAAGCATATCATAAACAACAAACAAGAGTAATGGGAAATTCCCATACAAAGTAAATGTCAATGATAGCAAGAATCAAAATTAATCAATAGTTTATATAGCTTCAGAGCCCTATCAAAAAGTGGGTTTATCAACACCTCCATGATAAAAGTTTTTCAATCTACCAATTTCTCTAGCTAGAGTTTTACATCAAATTTTTGAATGTAATATCATATCTCTCCCTCCTATTTGGGAATTTGATCTAACAAAGCCTATTGTATATGGATATGATCAAAATTAATTTTTCAATTTCTATAGCATACAAAGCCATACAAAAAACATATGGATTAGTTTGAAACACAAGATACAAGACTTGATAGATGTCAAAGTTATTAATCTTAGCACTTTAGTTGAGCCTCCTCAGGCAAAGACAACACATGATAAAGATTTAATAATATTTGTAGATCCTTTCCCATAGAATTCTAAGTAAGAGACAGGGGATGCGTTAGGTTTTCACCATGCATATCATGCACACCCTCCACCAATTACATACAAGGCACCTTCAGTTGAGTCATACCCTTTGAGTAACATGATTGGTGTGTACAATTCCATCTCCTTCACAAAGTAGGAGATCATTGAGGATGATTTGGATTATCATACACTCTTTATCAGAGCTTACGTTCATAACCATCCTATTCATAGTGTTCTAATAGACAATGAATCTAACATGAATATGTGTATTATGACATTACTATAGAATTTGGGATATTTAGAGTAGGATATTACCCCAATGGACATAGTTATCAGTGGATTCAGTGGGCACATATATATTTCATTGGGTGATATTGTACTTCCTCTAAAAGTTGGTCCAACACATGTGGCCACACCATTCACTATTATTCCTAGTGTAGGAGTTTTTGATATGTTACTTGGTTGATTATGGATTCAAAAAAATTGAATATTACCTTCTATAGTTCATAGATGCATGAAATTAAATCATGTTAATTGGGTTTTTATAGTTGTGGATTTCTATATGAGTTACCACTCCCCACTCCAGAGCCATCTACTATGTTGTAGTTACTAGTTTCAATTTCACCACCAGTTTCAGTTTCTCCACCAATTTTAATTTTGCCTCCAGTTTCAATTTCTCCACTAGTTTTAGTTCTTCCTCCAATTCAGATTTAGACATAATTAGGGCCTCCATCACTAGCATAGATATTTCATACACTTCTTTGAATGTATCTTTTAGAGCAACCACAATTTTAGAATTCTAGACAACTTCTAACTATAATGTTCACACCTAAGGCAAAATCATTAAGGTTTTATTCCTCTACACATAAAGCACATGTTCAGAGAGCTTTTCCTACTACTAGATGGGTCCTTAATAACCCTATAGTTGAATCCAATTCTTATAGTTACAAGGGTATCTCATATTTGGATTCTACTTCAGATATTTTAGAGCACTTACAACATACATATCTTTTAAAGCCATAGTCTTATCTCTTCCATCATGCTTCATGATCACACATGATTCCTCTCCTTGATATAGAAAATTATGATGGGGAGTCTTCCATGAGACTCATTGGTTAGTATAATCTCTTCTTAGCCTTACTTTAAACATCCAATTCCTAACATCATTTATGTTGAAATTGTCAATCTTACTCAAATTGCAATCAAATGCACATTTTAGGTCAAAATCCATAAAATGCCCTAAATGGTTCAAAATTATAACTTGAAAGTGATAGTTTAGGTCAAATTATCCCTAAATAGTGCAATAAATTTTATAGGCCACCTAACTTTGATCAAATCATTTTGAGTCAAAATGACTATTTCACCATTTAGTGCTCTAGATCACTCTTTTTTGCTAATTTATTGGTATACATCACGTACCTTTGTTATTTGGTGTTGGAAAAATCCTAAATGGGAATATAAATCCAATGAATCTAACATCACCTTTAAATTCTTATCTAGTCAAATTATGATCCAATAATATGACTTTCTAACCATTTTGATTAATTGAGGGCCAATTTCAAATAATTATACAAATATTTATTAACCTTGTTTAAGGCTAATTAATCTAAATCAAGAGCTTAAGTGGATTTTACATGAGAGTTTTTGAATAATTTTTTTTGAGAATTGATACCTATTAAATACATCATCAAGTGACATCATTTCTTGGGAAGATATCCCTAGGCCATAAATGCCATAAATATCAGGATTATGGGTCACCCATACCTAGTTAATGCCTCCCATGCATCTTCAATGCCCCTTCTCCCAAGGTCATGATGAAGATAATTATGGATTTAATTTCAAATATTAGGATTATCCATGGCCACACATCTCAGTCTTGAGATGGACGGTCATGGTTGATCCTGACCAATCTCAAAAATCTATAAATAGAGAGGCCATGGATGTGATTCTTAAGCTATTTTGGTGCAAGGTTATTATGCTTAAATATCTTTAATGCTTAAATATTGAAAAATTATAATGTTAAATGTTTTCCATAAGGCTTTGTAGTTGGTCATAGTTTTTATTTTCAAGCTTCATTGATAGGCTAGTTTAGTGATTTAGAATCAAAAGCCTAGGTTTTGTGGAGTGTTCTTGAGGCATTAGAGGAGCTTACCACCATTGTTGACAAAGACAAGGATGCTTTATCAAGGGAGAACATGTTTTTGAGCCACATAGGTATGATGAATCCAATTAGGAAGGTAATATGGTGTTGCTTTCTTTAATTTGTTTCTTTCTATCCTTTGTAATTCCCATAGGAATAGATAGTCTTCGTTAGTTAGTTATTTATGCATGTTTCATTATTTATGGAATAATGCTTGACTAACTTTATTTATAATCCTCTCTACATCTTGGCATGCTCGGTGGGACAAGACACATCTCAAACCTAAAGATCACTTTGCAACTCTAAAATATCCATTTGGACCCTTAAAACTCATGCAAATTAATTTTCTAACTTTATTTACCATTTTTGTTTGGCACAATTTTTACATAATAACCGACATCAAAAAGAATACCAACATTGGTTACCTACTTAATCGATGCCAATTAGTAAAATTGACATTGGTTAGATCTTAGTTAGCAAAGTAACCATTGTCAGTTGTAATAACTAACATTGGTCATTGTGTTTTTCAAAAAACATAGACCCGAGAGCTACTTTTTCAAAGTTCATTATTTTAAGCTAAAAATAGCTTCAAAGATAAAGGACATGATTTAATTTTTTTTGTAGGATCAAGATTTTGCTTTGATAAAAACATGTTTAAATAACCTCTTGCATGCTTAAAAATCAATTAACTTTGTTTTGGGTGTTTAACAAAGAATTTAGATATTTTGGTGAATGTTCTCAAATTTTTACAACTAAGACCAAGGGTTCAAATGAACACCACCAAACATTTCATTTCGGTTTAAAATTGAACAAAATTGTCAATTATTGATTACAATAGTTGTTTACTTAGGTTTTGTTTAGAAAAAAGAGGAATGTTACATGTATCCTCTTCCATTTGTCCCCTATAGAGAACCCTTGGAATCAAAAGAGCTATTCCTATTGAAAATAACCTAGTCCAAGGCTTAGAAATAATATCACCTAAACCACTCCCCAAAAAATCCCCAAAGTTTGGGTGATCTTAAAAATGACCCTAAAGTCTTTCTATTTTATGCTTTCTTTATTTTCATGCAAACTTGGCTTGTGAAAGGGGTGTCATTATCTCCCAAGAGTTCTTTAGGGAAGCTTTGACCCAAGGTGTCACCTCCCTACATTGAATTCATTTGACTCCTTTGGAGTTGCACATGGGACATATGTGCATTTGGACATCGTACTACACAGAGTGAATAGTAGGATGTAGTGGTTATAAAAAAGACTATACATTTTTACAACTAGCCAATACCATGGTCACCCAATTTATGTGATTTTATTTTGAATCATTTGACATGAAAGTCATTATACAATTGATTTCCCTAGAATGATCAAAACCTTGCTAGTTTAGTTAACCCCATTTTTCCATACCCTTGCTAGGATTTGTATGATTATAATTAGTATATTTTTGTCATTATTTTCTTGGTATGATTTGAGGTTAAAAATTGTTTGTTTATTCATAAGCCATGTCAAAATAATGTATATGAGTTAAGAAGGGTAGCATTATGCTGCCCAAATCATGTCATTTTTTTTCCTTTTAGTCTTTGAAACATAACAAATGACCACATCATTTGAGTATGCTTACACTGTTAGGCTACTAAATTTGTTTCAAGAACTTGTTTACCATTGTATCAAAAACCATTTATTTCAAACCATGTCATGTATACCATTTGGACCTTGTTTATGCATCATTATGTTGTCCATGCTTGTCTATCTTATTTTGCCTAATCCTAGTTTTCAACATTAAATTTTCAATTAACCTTATCAAGTTTGGATCCAAACATTGATTAATTTCTATTTAAGCCTCAATTTGTGGGGTTGGAACACATATATTTTTCTTTTGGGTTGCATAGATTTAGTTAAATGATTACCTAATTTTGAACACTATTGATTGTTTGTTTGTTTGAGTGCTTATCCTCATCATTTTTTGTGACTTTGTCTAGGAAAGCACAACCTTTATTCAAAAACGTTTGATGTTAGACATTTGAAATTAGGTTCTTTTATGCCAAATTTTAGAACAAAATACTTTTGAGATGCATCTCCACCCCTTTGACCAAGTAGGACCAAGTTTGAACCATTTATCCTTTGGATCATTTTTCAAGGTTTGAAAAACTTTAAGTCTTTGTGTTTTTGGAGATTTCTTCATTAAATGCATATATGTCTAGCTACACTTATGGTGTAGTCAAGGATAATCCAACTTATGATATAATGGACACACAAAATGACTTTTGTGACTTTAGTAAAGACCCCTATGGTGACAATATGGTTTGTGAGATATATTTCTATCCACCTCACAAAAAATAGTTATGAAAACACAATCAAGATCCAACTTATGATCCAAATCATGATTGGAATGATTGGGTTTATCAAGAATACTTAGATTATTTGGTTTGTGTATGTAACCAAACTAAGAAGCATCTAGTCATTACCATTTTAGGACCTCCTCCTTTGGTTTGTGTGAGCAACAAAACTAGGAAGCATCTAGTCATTACCATTTTATGACCTCCTCCTTTGGTTTGCATGAGCAACCAAACTAAGAAGCATCTAGTCATTACCATTTTAGGACCTCCTCTTTTGGTTTGCATGAGCAACCAAAATAAGAAGCATCCATTTGTTACCATTCTTGGCCCATCACTAGTTTTTGATGAACCTATTATTGAAGAATCTTCATTTAATGAAACAATTGTTTTTGATCCCTTATTTAGTAGTCTAATATTTGGAGAGTCTATTATTGAACCAAAAACCATTATTCTTGTTAAACCAAAAGTTCCACACTTTAGAAACTCTATGTTGACCTTTGAGCCTAAATAAGAACCATTACCTCTTCAAAATCCATCTTATGAGGATTAAAATATATTCAAAATTGATCTTTTACAACTAATTATTAACCCAAACCAACATATTATTGTTGAAACACCCATTTGTGACAAGATAAACTATGATAAGTTACCTATTTTTAAAGAGCCTCATCTCCTTGACAAGCCAGTCTTAGTAGAGTTGTCTCTTGATCTTTTCCCACTCAATGAGGAGTTTCACTTTGATAGAAATTATTTTGTCGAGACATCCCTTGAGCAGTTCCCTCTTTTTGAGGGGCTTCACTTAGATGAGTTAGTCTATGTTGAACCCTTCCAAAATGAATCAATTTTTATCGAGCCCATTATGCCATCATAGGGCATTACTTATCAAAAATTCAACATTCAATATAACATTATCAAAACAACCATATCAGATGAAGAATAAATATTAGAGTCAGGTTCCATTTTTGAATAAACATTAGATTTAGCATAAAAAATAGAATCAACGTCATTTATCACATTGGATTCAGAGTCCCTTGCTTTGGAATCAGAGTCAAAAATAGATTATAGTATTGGTTGTTACAACATTGTTTATAATTGCCTTGTAGATCAATTTGAATATATTTTTGATCCTTATATGATTTTTGAGGATGAGTAATTTAGCTTTGACACAATTTATCCTAGTATCCTCTACAAGGATTTTTTAGCCTCTCCCCATTCCATTAACATCAACCAAAATATCCATATTATTAACATTCCATCTCCCACAAGTGTTGATTAGGACTGACAAAATCACACTTTATTGAAATGCATCCATGGTGACATAACAGTTAAAGAAGAGTAAGGAGGCCAAGAAAATATTCATGTAGAAGAAGAATAATCTCCTAGTGAAACATTTTTGGAGGCATTAAGTGATAAGCAAAGTCAGAACTCAACATCTTATAGTGAAACTTTTTCAAAAGTGCTAGAAGACAATCAAAGTCAAATGTTAACATTCCTTATTGATACCTTCTTAGAGGCACTATGGGATGATAAAAAAAAATTCATTGGTGAAAACCTCATCGAGGAACTAATAGTTGAGCATAAAATTTCTTTATTATTTATTGAAGATAATATCAAAGATCAAATTAAAATAGCTTCCAATCTATAGCATAATCAGATGGTAGATACTCTCAAGATAGAGAAACAAAATAATATGATGGTCCTATCGAGATAATATTCAATGGTATGTGGCCCTACCACAACTAAAATTATGTCAAATCTGACATCAGCAAAATTACATGTGACTAAAAGTCCTGATCTTCATTTCTCCATCATTATACATTCCATTATCATCTACCATTCCATTTCACAATCAAACCTACCATCCATTATTTTTCCCTATTTACCATCCATGGTTAAAATTTACTTTATATAGGATATAAAAATACCTTTTCTTGACATTTGAAGGAATTAGAATCAATGACCAAAGAAGATCACAAAATTATTCTAAGCATCCAAATATGCATTGAGTTCTTGATAGAGTAGCTTTTCTGATGAGGTGTGGGCTAGTGATTAACATGATCAAGTATTTGGTTTATATCATTTTTTTATTAGGACATGCATATTCCCATCATCAAGAACAATAGAATCAAAAACCACACTTAGGCCAAAAAACATGTACCATGCCATTGCCTTTGTTACATATCCATTTACCATTATCAAGGTACCTAGCCATTCACCCCATTGCTTGGAGTCAAACCTCTTACCATTTTATCCAATCTATAAAAAAACCATCATTATCCTTAGTAAGACCATAGCATCCTATTATTCCATTCCTATCTAGACCAAAGCCTATTTTTAATCATCCTACCCAATCCTATTTTGATCTTGGTTCATTTGGTTCTTCTTGCACCTTTTTTAGGGGGATTCCAATCAAGTTTAAACAATCAATCCAATTCATATTTATAATGACAGTCTATGAAGTAGTTTGATATTTGATTTGGCAAGATATCTTTCATTTTTTTATCCCGTATCAATCTTTTTTATGTGAGCCTTATAATAACTACCTATGGGCAAATCGGTGTTTCACCAGTCTTGCTACTAATTATAACCACCAAAGGAAAAATTAGTATTAATAACCTATGAAATTGTATCTTAGTTCTAACTACCTATGGGAAAACTAGGGGAATTTTTTTTTTACCATGCATTTCCATATCACCTTACTATTTTTATTTTCATTTTGACTGGCCATTTACCAAATTAGAGAACTTGTTGGGACCTAGATGGTTTTTCCCTACCTTTTGTGTAAATGGAATTACTATAACTTGAGGTCATTTAGGACTATGTAGGTTATGCTAAATTTATGTTTAGGTCACCTCAATCCCTATTTCCATACGCTCTCACCATTTTTTGAGAAATCAAGAACCTTGATCTTGTTAATTTACGAGTATGGGCCATTGCAGTTGGCTTAGCTATCTTATTGGAACCTCTACTCTCAGGATGTGCATATCCTCAACTCGATGGTCCCACCTTGTGCATATTTTATCCCAAAAAACACAAAAAACATTACAAATACTTTGAAAATACCCAAAACATTATAACATGATCCACAAAATAATAAAAACATTGTCTCATGCTTTTGTATATTTGTACATTCCCATTCCACCATCCCACGCTATCATCATTTTGTGAGCAATTGTTAAGTTTGAATGATATTTCCATTTTGAAAGAAACTTTTAATTTTGAATGCTCTCATCATTTTGTGAGTAACTGTTAGGTTTGAATGCTCTTGCCAATTTTGTAGCACAAAAACACTAGTTCATTTCATCATGTCCCATGCACTTACTATTTTTCAAGATCATTCTTTGTCATCTCATAAGTGTCTTGTTTTTTAGAACATTCTTATTTGTTTGTAATATCTTCCATTTATTATATAACATTAATCATGATGGTCTAATCATCATTTTTATTTTATCCCATTTCCTGGGAGAACTACATTTGGCCTAAAGTTCATGTTGGAACATGCATCCATAGAACTATCTAGGCAACATCCACCTGTCTTATACATCTAGAGTTAGCTTAGCCAACCCCTTCCTTTTATTTTCTTACCCCATTTCTTCTTTCATTGTTTCTCTTTAATTAGGGAACAATTGTCATGTCATTGTTCTTTGTTATGATGTGGTGGAAACTAAGACCTCTACCATATATATATGAACATTTGTCTTTAAAATACACTAACTTGGTTTTTTTTCATGAGTGTTTTGTTGTGTTTTTTCACCTCTCCTTTTATTTATTCTCTTTTTCTCTTTTTATTTCTTGGTCTTGTGTTTCCTTGTTTGTTTTTGCTTTTCTCTTTTGTGTTTTAGAACAACTTGATGTTCACATGGATATTGATTGTTTATATCTTGATCCTATGTTATTATGTTGTTCTTGGACCATTTTGTTTATTTGATTTCTATTGGTGTCTTATATTTCTATTTGATTTTTTTTTCTCTTTTATGTTCAAAAATGCCTTGATGGTCCACATGGATATTGATTATTCATATCTTAGTCTCATGTCGTTAAGACATTCTTGACTTTTGTTTTTAAACATTTTGTTCCTACTTAAGATCATATATTGATTTTAAGTTAGGTTAATTTATGTTTATCTTTTTATTCATTTTTGCTTATTTGTTTAAATGTAAATCATTGTAACTCGAGTTTTGGTTATTTTTTTACCATTATCCATAGTTATAGATATTCACATTTGAACTCGCTCAGCACAAATGGAATCTTATGTCATTGTAAGTTATTCATACTTATGATGCCTAATTCCTTTTGCTATAGAAATCACTCTATGCTCAAGTCTCAAAGTCTTAACATCAACATTAGCTTTGATGACCAATTCTCAAAGACACTTTATAAAACCTAGCCTCATGATATGGAATTAGGCTTCTAGGTATCATGCATTTCAAGATTCTTTATCTATACTTAGACATGAATCTATTTGCATACATTGTGAGTCTAATCAATTATTTATCAATTTTCATCATTATTCATTCCATTCTCTCCCAAACTTGGGTGAACTACATTGGCTTGAAGTTCATGTTGGAGCATGAGTCTATGGAACTATGTAGGCAATGCTCAATTTATATTGAGGTTAACTTGGCTAACTCCATTATTATTTTCATCTATATCATCACTTTGTGCATTCTCATATGCTTTGTTTTTATATGGGTTTTTAATCCATTACACCATCACATGTATGTTTGTTGCCGCTCACTTTAACCTATCTTTTAAGTTATATCCTTGAGCTATTTTTCTTGCCAATTTCCCATGCTAGGGCCCAACATCTGTACCATGTCTAAATTAAATCATCTCTACAAGGGTAAAATCATTATTTATTCTTTATCAATGATCAAGATTCACTCTACTAGGGTAAAACTATTTTATCATGATCAAATCTACTCTTCTAGGGTACTTATTTTCTTTACAGACCTTGTTCTAAAGGTGCTTCCCTTCCTAAAGTAGAACATTCTCCATTTCCCTATAATTCCAAGATCTCCACATTAAATCTCATGATGGTAATATTTTAGTGCGTAACTTGTCTCAAGATTGATCAATGTCGTAAGCATGTAGCTTGTAATCTCAAATTGGGTACGTTTATAGTGTGTCCCTTACATTTATAGATTGTATCTTTCACATTCCCCTATCTTTGGGGCCTATTATACCTCTAATTATATTTTGATCATTGATGGTAATCATGTGTGCAAGCATTAGCTCATCTGGATGTGATCTATTCCATGGATTAATCTCTCACTTTCTCTCTCTTTTTGAGAGTTCATCCTTCTCTTTCATCTTAGTATGTCCTCTTGAGGGGGCATCATGGGTCTAACCTAATTTCTTCTTGACAACTCTTTTTTTTGAAAAGGCATCACTTCACATGAATGTCTTTCTACACCTTCTAAAATAGGGGTGAAATGTAGACATCCAATTCCTAACACCATTTATGTTGAAATTATCAATCTTAATTGAATTGCACTCAAATGCACATTTTAGGTCAAAATACATTAAATTACCTAAATGGTTTGAACTTGTCACTTACAAGTTCAAATTTAGTTCAAAGTATCCCTAAATAGGGAAATTAATTTTATGGGCCAACTAACTTTGATTAGATCATTTCGAATCAAAATGACCATTTTGCCATTTAGTGCTATAGATCACTCTTTTCTTCTAATTCATTGGTACACATAACATACCTTTGTTATTTGGTGTTGAAAACATCCTAAATGTGAATCCAACTCCAATGCATCTAACATCACATTCCAATTCCTTTCTAGTCAAATTATGACCTAGTAATATGACTTTCTGACCATTTTGATTAATTGAGGGCCAATTTTCAAATAATTGCACAAATGTTGATTAACATTTTTTAAGGCTAATTAATACAAATCAGGAGCTTAAGTGGATTTTCCATGAGAGTTGTTGAATGTTTATTTGAGAATTGATTCCTATTAACTACATCATTAGGTGACATCATTTCTTATGAAGACATCCCTAGGACATAAATGCCACAAATATCAAGATTATGGGTCACCCATGCCTAGTTAATTCCTCCCATGCCTCTTCAATTCCCCTTCTTCCAAGGTCAAGATGAAGATAATTATGAATTTAATTACAAATATTAGGACTATCCATGGCCACACATCTCAATCTTGAGATGGATGGGCATGGTTGATCTTGACCAATCTCAAAAATCTATAAATAGAGAGGCCATGGATGTGAATTTTAAGCTATTTTGGTGTAAGGTTATTATGCTCAAATATATTCAAATATTGAATATTGCAAAGTTATAATGCTAAATTGTTTCCACAAAGCTTTGTATTTGATCATAGTTTTTGTTTGCAAGCTTCATTTATAAGCTAGTTTAGTGATTTAGAATCATGATCCTAGGTTTTATGGAGTGTTCTTGAGGCATTAGAGGAGCTTACAACCATTGTTGACAAATAAAATGATTCTTGATCAAGGGAAAACATGTTTTTGAGCAACATGGCTATGATAGATCCACTTGGGAAGGTAATATGGTGTTTCTTTCTTTCATTTGTTTCTTGCTATCCTTTGTAATTTCCATAGGAATAGATAGGCTTGGTTAGTTAGTTATTTATCCATGTTTCATTATTTATGGACTAATTCTTGACTAACTTGCTTTGTTATCCTCTCTAAACTTACTTGTACATAGTCTCCTTTATGCTTCATTGTACATAGCTTATTTGAAAAAAAAATACCAAAACATTCAAATATGTCAAAATACCAAAAACAACACAAATTTCAAAATTTAAAAATGTTTCAATTGTATGAATTATCCATGCTTTACATTTATACTACCATGTTAGACTTACATTTGTTATTCTATGCTATTGTTTGTTGATTTATCTACATTACCTTGCTTTTGTTGATCTTCTTTGAGTGTGTGTAGTGACTTCTAGACCCTTGATTGCTTCACTTTACACATTTAGGGGGCATCCTGATTCCACATTAGAGACATACATTGATATATTTACCCATTGGGGGCAACTTTTACATGAATACATCATCCATGTTATGTGATTCCCACACCTTATACTTTGGTTATCATGATGATGTACATTATTTACTAGATTACATAGATTACTCTATCGATATTTCACTACTATATATCACTTTTGTATTTCTTAGAATATACCTAATATTATATTACATGTCTTATAGACTTTCAATTCTTGCTTTGATTAGTTAGATGAGATTATTTTTATAGTATATTACATGTCTTCCTTTCTTTCTTTGCATATCTGTATGTGATTTTATTTATCAATTCCTATTTTATCTCATGTATATGCCTTAGGACATTTGTAATTATCCTTTTCTTCTACTCTTGTGTGTACCTTAGGACATTTGTCAATGTCCTTTGCTTGTACTCTTCTATGTGATTGTGGATTTCACACCAACCTTTCTTGTTTAAATTATATGTGTATGTGACATTTGAACATGGCTTTTATGCTTGTTTTCTAGTTTGAGTGACATGTGCCCATGTCCCTTGTTTGCTTGGCCCCTTGGCCACTCTTGTATAATTCTTTATTATTTCCTTGTATGCTTGTTTCTTGATTAATTTTCAATTGTTTGCAATGCCATGATCCACATCATGCATTATCTTGCTTTCCTAGATTGCATTATGGACATCATGCTACATCCCTCCTTGACAACTACCAACTAATAATTAACTAGACTTCTAGTTCTAGTTCAATTTATTGCACATGTGATTACATTGTTATATCTATCTAGGAATACCCCTATTGATATAACAATATCCATTACAAACCATGATATATCTTGAGATATCTTGTCAATTATCATTGTTATATAATGCATTCTTATAGCATAAAATACTTGTAGGGCTCTTTATTTTGAGGATAGTCATTATAGGGTATTCATTCCTACCCTTAAAAGAGGGGGGGAAAAATAGGGGTTTTGTCATAGAGATAAAATCTCCTAAAGGTAAAAAAATAACCATTCAAAACACTTAGACTAATAACTAGACTTAAAACTAGGTAGAACAGACTAGGCAAACATTGAAAATTATAGAACAATAATCAGAATCAGTGCAAGACAATATCACTAATATTAGAATATAGTGTTGTATATCAGGGTGTCCATTTTTGGTGCTCTTATCCAAATATAAAAAAAACTATATTTTACAAAAATAGGTAGAAAGGTAAGCTCAGGTACAGTTTTGTACATATAGACTAGTTCAGATTCAATAGTTTTATTATAGTTTTTCTTAGAGAATCTAGATATAGGGGGAATCATGCATGGCCTAATATCTCTTACTTCTAGTTTTATATTAGGTAGCTAGTACAACTTTTATATCAAAATCCATGTTTTAGACACTAATGATTAGGGGCAATGTATGCAACACATTTGAATTCTTTTATTTACAAGTTCAGTATATTAACTAGGTATTCTCAATAATTTTGTGCCTAAATCTGTCTAAAAGTGGTTGGCATCATTTTTGAGTGGCTTCCACATAAGCCTATTACCTAGTTTTGGAGTATCTTTCATACAAGCTTAAATCTCCACCTTTTTTCCAAATTGGCCAAGAGTGGCCTAGTTTCCAACACACATTCAACTATCCATGCCGCATTGTCAGATTATAGAACATTCATGGGCTTTAGGAACCATCTCATATGACACACATCTCATATCAATATTATTTCATAGCTTCACTTCATGGGTAAATGATGGATCCAAAGGACTAGCTAGCCTTTATATTCTTGAGCCACCTATTTAGAGGGATTTTGACACATAGTCTAAACATTGATTAACACATGCATGATCACATAGCTTCACTTAGTGGGTGATAATGGAGATAAAGGGATATCATTTACATTCATGAGCCACTCTTAAGGAATTTATCATTCAACTCCATTCATTATATTACTCTTGGTACAACACATACCCAACATTGCTCAGCATCATCTAGCATTACTCAACACCACAATAAGTTTTGTATTGGTTCATGTACCTAGTGAGGTGTATTCATTCCTTTATCTTCCTCTCTCTCTCTTACCCAATTTTATAAATTATTATTTTATATATATCGTATCTCATATGAAATGATCTACTCTTTGTTTTCTCTTGAAAATTTATACTTCACAATGTGCTCTCTCTATGCACACCCAACATCACATAGCTTTATGAGCTTCACCCTTCTAGGTAAGTTCAGGTATGCTTTCTATTTTTCATTTATCCTAGTATTTAAATTTTCTACATGACTATGATAAAGGGGGGTAAATGTAGTTATATAAAATGTGCAAATTGCTAACTTGAGTGTGGCTTGTGACACCCAACCCATAAGTCCCTCTTGCTTACTCTTGTGACCCTCTTAATCACCTTTTCTTTGATTCATAGTCATCCATGTCCTCTAAAATAGTTATTATACCTCCTCTAAGTAGTATCTATAGTGATGATTCAATCCCCCTAAGTCTTATTTATTCAAGACAATGGTGCCCAACTTGGACTATAGTGCTAGACCCTATAGTGTCTATTTTTGGTGCTCCTATCTAAGTGTATTTTTACCAGCAATGGTCATTTACTTCTAGTTCATATCCTCCTTATTTTTGGCCTAACAATAATAAATTTTAACCATGACTAATAGATACATATAAAATCCCATTCAAATTTCATTTATCAGAGGTTGGCAATTATCACAAAGAAGAAAGAATACAAGCAAGACTACTTAGGCATATTTCCCTATTCCCTACATACAGCCAACCAATACAACTATAATCTCATTCAAACTTTCTCACCAATCCATAGACACCTCAATCATACCTAATTTTATCATTTTATATCTTCATACACATAATCTCACAAAGCATATTAAGTAGGAGAACTACAAATGGCTTGATCCCTCTTCAGAGTATTGGTATGTAGGCATTG
Source organism: Torreya grandis (assembly GCA_037957365.1). Classification (NCBI taxonomy): domain Eukaryota; kingdom Viridiplantae; phylum Streptophyta; class Pinopsida; order Cupressales; family Taxaceae; genus Torreya; species Torreya grandis. Next base: position 998,220 of record JARHVA010005422.1, read on the forward strand.
TTACGACATAAGGGGTGTGGATACACATTTATTATATGTTACACACACAAACCCCCTATATTTCCTAAATATTTTTGAACCATAATAGATTCTATGGTTTTAAGACTAAATCAGCTCTACATGGATTTATGTGGGCATCTAATAGTTTAAATTTCATAGGTAGGCTCATATAGACACAAAAAACAAAACCCAAAAAGCTCAAGTCTCCTAGAAAATAGTGGAAGAAGAAGACTATAGTTCCAAACCCTAGGGTGTCTTATTTTTGTGTTCCTATCCTTTCACAAAATGAAGGTTGTAGTTTGATTTGTGACACTGTCCTAATCCTGCATAGTGAATTTCGGACCCTATCTCAACCATCTCAGTTAGTTTCAAGCTATTTAATTTTATTCACATTTATTTATATTTATAGAAAGGTTAAAATTATAATTAATTTATACAAATTATTAGATTAAATATTTAAATATTATTTACTAATTTAATTAACTAAGACCCTTAACTAGATTAGGAATACTACACCAAATATTTTCAAAATAGTTAAATCACCAATATCCAATGGTTCCTTTAAAAATGTAGAGAATTCACCATGTGTCAATTTATATGAGTCTAAAAATAATTAGAGAGATATCATGACTAATTTAACTATATAAAAATAAATTAGATGACTCTAAAACTAAATAGATGAAAAATGGAAATTCTTCCTCATAGAAATATAACTTGTATATAATCTAATCAATTGATGTAGAATGTCATATGAAAATAGATAAGGATACAAATAATTCTTATTTTTTCCATTTGCATTATTAGTAACACTAACAATAACCATTGTATTTATACTACTATTTATCATTATTTTATATTTCATGAGTGGAAGAAAGGCAAAACTACTAGTAAGACCACAAACACTAATAATTTTGGGTAGTTTTTTGGACATAAGTTATAATCTCCATAATTATGTGTGTTCTTTATCCAAATGTTATGGTGGTTTGATGTATATAAATTTAATTACTACCCTTACTATTATAGATTTCTTTATATATGTTGCAATTATCATATTAAAGACTTCTAATCCTAATTTATGTAACATACCATAAAATCATGAAGAATGTAGTTATATATATTATAAATGATATAAGTTGGTCCTCAAAAAGGAAAGTGTTGTGAAAGCCAAGGATTTTTCATTTATAAAAATTTAATTTTTTAGAGTGGATGGAATCCAAACAATAAGAAGCTACATGGTTGATTTCCTTATCTTCAGAAAATAAGGTAAAGGTACTACTCTTAACATCAATTTTTTATTAAATTCTTCACTTATAATTTTATTCAAAAAATGATGTTAAAGATAAGAATATTTGATGACAAAAAAACATAGGATACAAATAATTATTTTAATTACTAATGTCTGATAGGGACAACATAAAATCTAATGACTGCATATCTATTTTACACTTGTTAAAAATCCAAGGTACATTTGTAATGTAAAAATAGGCATAATATTATTTAGAGATGAATAAGAAAAACATTACTTGGGAAATTTATCATACAAAAAAGGAAAGGATTCCTTAATGAAATATTCATTAGTGTAAAATATAAATTCCATTAATGATATATAAAATAAATGTACTAATAAAAATGGTAAAATTTCATGATAGCCATCTAAAAACTTTGGGGATTTATTTAATTATTTAATTTGATAGTTGCATCATCTAAAATACTTTTTAGGGGTGGACATGGAAAACTATTACATTTTTACATTGACAACTTGAATGTTAGATACTTGGATTGTGTTATTTGAGGAGTAGAGATTAACAAAAATAACTATTTTTTAACAACATACACAATGGAAGATTCAATATAAAAAATGTAAATAGATATCACAAAAACATATTTAGAAGGGATATTTTTATAAAAATAAAATTATTCAATGATCCCAAAGATTTTTTGATGTTGGATGTTATTAAAATAATTCAACTCAATTCAACCATCTAAACATTACAAGCTCTTTTTGACACATCTATTTCGATCTATGTTCACTTTAATAATCCTTCCAAAACATGTTCTTCCTGAGAAATGCTCCCTTAAATTTTATGTTTTTTTTCCAAGAAGGATAAACAAGATGCTTATGAAGACAACAAAACTAACTGAAAATAAACATAAAATAGGATTAATTTAGCCATATATGATTAAAAATTGCATAGAGATAAATTCAAACTATTCCATGTTAATATGGTATAAGCATCTTTCAATATAAAACAATACTTATATAAAAAAAATACTAAAAATTAGGTGGAACTTTCTTCTAAAAACACCATCCACATGTCATAGGCCACAAAACACACCTATAATTTATTTACCTATTATTTATCATAAATTAAAAAATAATGAAAATATGTGTATGTTACATAAATCCTTTAATCATAAATATTAAACAAAAAAATAGACCTAAAAAAATGTGAATGGATTTAGAAGGTTATTATAAATATTTTAGATATATGTAACATAGACTATGTACATTTCATATTTTGATATTTTGATGTTATATATTTTTCAAATATATATAAAAGGACCCTAGTGAACATCAATCTATGTATAAGAAGAGGAGAAGTTATAGGAACATAAGAAAAAATAATTTTGTGCTCATGGAGGAGAGCTCAAAGGAAGATTTGTAAAGGAGGATGTAATAAGGGATTTAAGTCATTAATACTAAAGAGAAGAAAGTAAATTTGTAAATTAAAAAAAAACCATCAAAATAAACTGCCACTAATATGTAATTGTAATGGCCTTGCACACCCATGATACGTTTAAAAATTCATTCAAACCCCCAATTAATGAATAATGGTAACATGCCCCATAAATTTTGATGAATGACAAAAATAAGTATTGTCTGATATGGATGAATTTGGTAGTTTCTAGGTGGGTTGATAATGATGGAAACCATATCCACTAGTATATGAACTCCTAGTCATGAGCCATTGGATACCCTATAAAATCTAAAATATATGTGTAATGTAAGTCATACATTAAATAAAATATAAATTTACATTTAGTAATAGTTTATTGATTACATGTGTTTAGACATTTCATGTTCAGAAACACACAGTGTACATTTTTTAGAGAAATGACATAAACATAGGGAAATATGAGAGGAGAAAGAAGAGAGGACAGAGGAATATAAATGGAATATGATGATGAAAAATTAAAAACATTTGGAAAAATACACCAATTTATTCCTAATATAAATTGATATTAACACACATACACCCTAGAATAGTATAAATTTATGAACAAGGACAATTTTAGGTGTTTATAAAATCCAAAAATAAATAAATTATTTGAGTAATTTGTACCTACCCATCCCTTGGTGTTCATGCATCACTCCAAAAACATAATTATTTATATTTATATATAGGATTAGTTTTTTAATATTCACATCCTAATTTGGTAGATATTCATTCATGACTAGAGGATTAACTTATTAATGACATTTAGAAACCAATACTAGTGTTTTTTTTGGTATATAATTAGACATACAATCTCATAAATTGATCCAAGGAAAAATTAATAATAAAATAAAATAATAAAAAATATTAAATATTAAAAGTAAAAGATATAATGTTTATGCTTGATTTAGAGAGAGAAATTTTGGAAAAATATGGATAACGACATAGTATGAATTTTTATTTAAAAACATATGCCAAATAATTTTTTAAAAAAAGGTATTCTTGAATATATTTCTCTCAAAAACTATCTAATCAAACATTTATTTCACTTCATTTATAAAATACCTTTAACTTAGGGATGGATCTCACTTTTCATTCCATAAATAAAAATATCACACTTCCCTCTTTTTTTTCACATGCAAATATCCTTTGTGTCCTTGAATAAAGTTAGGTTGGATCTTAGAGTTTTCTCCTGAGTTAAAGGAGATGTAGTATTTTATAGAGTCATGTTCTGGTTAAACCATTTATGGTTACACATCTACATTATATATTATATTTAATGTAATATAATTTTATTTTATTGGTGAATCTCTTTCTCTCTTTTTAGTAAACATGTGTGGATTTTTACATTATAGAGTTTTCCTGAGCCTTCCTAACTTATAATATGGCATCAAAATTATATTAAATTAATATGGTATTAGGGAGAGATACAAAATATTGATCTCAAATTGATTAAGATATGGATATTTCTTATATTATACTAACACTATTTAAACATATACATATGGAGGAGTTCTATTGAAAACATTTATGCCATTTTTCATTTGTGAGTGTTTTTTTATGTGTATTAAACATTTCCATTGTATTTATAGTGCTAGATAAAGTCAAATATAATTTTTTATTAGTGTGATTATATCATCATGAATTAATTTAAAAATCCATATAAATCACATTCCATATATATGTAGAAAAATTTTAGGGATAAAAATGATCCAACAATTAAAAAAATCACATTTTCAGCTCATTTGGCATGTTTTAAAAACCATATTTTGATATTTTGTAGTGCATTATGATGAGATATTAGTTATTTTATTTGGATAAATATTGGATCTTAGTCCATTCAGAGGTTTTTTATTATCACCTTGAATTTTTTTTCATGTGGCATATTGGACACTGTTTCTTGATGATTTATGTTATGTTTTTATACACACCTACCTCATTGACACTTTTAGAGAGATTGAGTTGTTTTTTATTCACTCCTTTGTCATCATTATGTGGGGTTTTTTATACTAATAATTCTTCCTTTTTCACTCAATTATTATTTTTACCTAGTGTTTATTCCTCTATAATATGTGAATATATTAACTAGTATCAAAATTCATAAATATTTTTAAGTAATCATTACTAGTATCAAAATTCAGAATAGTTTTTGAGCCCTCTTTATTGGTTGAAGGTTTTTATGTATGGTGGGATTGAAAAATAGATCTGATTTAATCTGAAAATTAAACTATACATCATCAAATATGTCTCATAATTACCAGATGTTAGTCTAGCAGTGTTTTAAGTGTGAGTGATGACTTAATATGAACTAAATAACTTCAAATTAAGATACTAAATATTATTATTTTTAATTTGTGATACCTAAAATAAAAATTTAGAGATAAAAATATGAAAATATATTATCCATAATAACTATTTCACCACACTTGTGCGCAATCTTTTATTAACAAGAAAGGCTAAAACTAGCCAATTATAAGTAACTGGCATGACAAAAAAAAAACATAAAGTGAAAGATAAACTAAGACCTTACTTAAAAACTAAGGTAACTAAAAAATATAATACTAAAATAAAATATAATATAACTAAATTTATAATCAATAAATTAAGTTTGATTCATTGATAAGATTTGGCCATCATGCAAGCTTTTTTTTTTAACAAGCAAAATATGCACATTAGACAAGTTAGGCACTCCAAATCCATATAAAGTAGGATACTAAATAAAAAAATATTAAATAAAGTTAAATTTACTATTAAAATTGCATTATAACTCTTTGGGATGAATGAATAAATATTTGATCTTAGTTAAGTATACATTCAGTGAACTAGACTCTAACTAGCATTTTTAACTATTTTTACGAAGTTCCTAAAAAGTGTCCAAATTTGACAAACAGTTAATCTCATAGATAAATTAATTAAATAATAATTATAAATTAATATAAAGTAATAAAACCTATTCTAACATAAATATTCAAGTTACCATATTGGCATCATAGTCAACATTGGTATCAAAATCTAGAACATCATTTTTGAGCCAACATTCTTTGGTGGTATTAAAATTTAGAATAATGTTTTAGCCAACACTCTTTGGTGGTATCCAAATTTAGAAAAAAACCTAGGACAACCCTCTTTGCTGTATTTTAACCATGAATTCTGATCAAATAAACCATGTGTGAATAATCACTCTTGTTTTCATAGTTAGATTCGTGAAATCTATTTTTTAGTCTTTCTTTTGGAGGCTTCATAAGATTCAATAATCATGTAAAACTACTTGATTCATTATTTTTTTAATCTATCACTATACATGGTTATGTCATCAATCATATTTTTTGAGACCCATGTTTATGATCTTATTAATTTTTATATTTTAACACATTACCTAAGATGATATTTATGGGGGTTTTTGGTGTGTTTAATTTTCACACTAATTGTGAAGTATGCCTCATATAGTGTTTTTACAAAGGTGTTATTTAATATGCACACAAATTTATTTAATGCACATTTGGTTTTTTCAATTATCCTCACATGTGTGATAATATTAGGTGTAACTTGGATAATGATCCCACCTTTTACTCAATAAATAAAAATATCTCACTCACTTCTTGATTTTCCTATTACTGGAGCTTAGATTCATCTTCTAAACTGGTGGACATGTCATCTTTTAGAGATTCCTATTTTGGTGAAACCATTTCTACTTACTAATATACATTATATATTTCATTTAGTTCAATACATTTTAATTTTATTGATGATTTTATTTCTCATTTTTAAGTAAATTATGATTTTATTTGTGATTCTATTTCTCTATATATTGATGCAATGATTGTTTATTGCACATATACATTATATATTTCATTTAGTGTAATACATTATAATTTAATTAATGATTTTATTACTTATTACACATCTACATTATATATTTCATTTTGAGTAATGCATTTTGATTTTATTGGTGATTTAATTTCTCTCCTATGACTACATACATGTGGATGTTTACATCATGAATTTTTCCTAGGCCTTTCTCATTTGTACTATGGAAATATAGCTATGTTAACTTAATACAAATTATAATATGATGTAGTTTATAATCTTCTAAAATTTTAAACACTATAATGAAATCTTAATTTCTTGTATAATATTTTACTAAATTCTAGACACTCTTTAAATATGATTGAATTTATTACTTTTGCTTATTAACTATATATCATATCTGCACTAATGCACCTATGTATTTATATTATTTTTTAAATTAAAGTTTGGATCATATATTTTTGATAAATCAGGTCTCATAATCCCTAAGGTACCCTAATTAGGGTAAGAAGGGATGACCCATAAAAATGTATAGTTAACATTTATAGTAAAGATGCAAAAGGACACTTGGAAACATTAAAGGACGAGAGAGAAATAGATCAATAATATGTTGGGAAACAAAAAAAAAATCCTAATTTGGATCAATAATCACCAAAAATATATGTACAATATAATAATGAAATTTTGTGACTAATAAATTCATAATGACCACTTTAGGGGTTTGCATAATACCCCAATTTTCTGTATCTATACACATATCAAGCAAAACAACTATATTATGGATATACTATATTTCACTCTTGAGATTATTTCAACATGTTCAATACACCTTTGAAATCATACATATCATATTGAAGGCATGTATATTATTATTCAATTTCCCCATAATGGAATGTGATTTATCCCATATGAGCACAAGTATAATATGCCCCATATGGGAACCATTTAATAACTATAAGTACAAGTGTAATATGCCCTACATGATTAATATGCTCCATGTATGTGATAAATAAGTCATTTAACCATAATAGAAATATTCCCTACATGATTAATATGCCCCATTTGGGTTACATATAAGTCCTTTAAGCACAATAATAGTTGTACCCAGATCAGAAACCCATAATATGAAATGTAGTAACATATTCATATATGTCACTTACACAAGTATGTATCCTTTCTTAGAAAAAAATTATGATATAGAATATGGAATCATATGAAAAAAAAGGAAAACATAAACATGTTATAAGTCACAATAAAAAAATAGGATTTTGTATGATTTAGATCATCTAACCATAGATTTGAAAAAACACATAGTACATAATAGAAGTAGGGAAACACCTTAAACATAGAGTTAGTAGAGCAAACAAAGAGGATAAACCAAGAACATAATATATACATACGACACATAGAGTATATAGAAGGAAGGAATGAAAAAACATCAAACACATAATAAAATCATCTCACACACAATGTAAAAAGACATTCAAACTAACATTATAACCATGGCTTAAGTAAACACTAAATATATTAATATAATAGGCATATTAAGCATAGATGTTTTAAATCACTTAGTATATTAGGACACCATAAATAAGAAATATTTATTATAATATAAGAAATATATATTAGAATATATAATATCAAATGATATCTCAATATGATAAAGGAAATCAATAACAATATACCCTAAAATGGTGTAAAGAGATGCCTAAAAATGCCCACAAAATTAGCATAAGATCTGCCCCAAACCTAGTGAGAATGTTTTTTATTTAGTTTTTGATTAATGTAATATAAATAATATGAAACATTTAAATCCATATTATATAAAACAAGGCATAAAACATATAAATATGAATGTTAAAAGGGGATTTATATTGCACTTAATATCTATATAATTGACAAGGAAAGGGAGAAGAGAAGCATTTAGATGACTTTTTCATTTATACTAATAAATACTTATGTCACAATCCTAAAAACAACTCTAGTTTATCTTCATAACTACTTGGATATGGAAACATGACTTAAAATTTATACAGATGATTTTGCCAATGATTAGATAATTGATGAAATTAATATTTTCCACTATCTTCTATCATAGTCCAAGTTGAATATGTTAGTCTATTCTACTTGAAATCACTAATCCTACACATTTTGATGATTTATGTGTGTTTTATTTCCACTACACATGTTTTTAGATATTTGATGCTATTTTCATTACTTTGAAACCATAGTTAACTTTATACAAAATATTGACTTATAAAAAGGGGTTATAAAGATGGGTTGGATGGAACCAACCACTCTCTACTGAGTTATTGAACATTTCCCATGTTATAATAATATAAAGAGGTTTCAAAATGAACATATTTTTTCTAGATAGATGTGTGTGTGTGTGTGTGTGTGTGTTCACATGTGTGTGTGTGTGTGTGTGTGTGTGTGTGTGTGTGTGTGTGTGTGTGTGTGTGTGTGTGTGTGTGTGTGTGTGTGTGTGTGTGTGTGTGTGTGTGTGTGTGTGTGTGTGTGTGTGTGCGTGTGTGCGTGCATGCACGCGTGCATGTGCGCGCCCACGCGCGTGCACATGTGTGTGTGTGTGTGCATGTTTATATTTTTCCTAGATAGATGTGTGTGTGTGAACATGTGCATGTACATGTGTGTGTGTGTGTGTGTGTGTGTGTGTGTGTGTGTGTGTGTGTGTGTGTGTGTGTGTGTGTGTGTGTGTGTGTGTGTGCACGCGCGCGCGTGCGCGCGTGCATGCGTGCATGCGTGTGTGTGTGTGTATGTTCATATTTTTATTAGATAGGTGTGTGTGTGTGTGTGTGTGTGTGTGTGTGTGTGTGTGTGTGTGTGTGTGTGTGTGTGTGTGTGTGTGTGTGTGTGTGTTCACCATTACAAGATCATGAAATCTACTATAATGTTCATCTTTCAACACTTGAAAACATGCATCTTCACATTTTTATTTATATTTAGACTTAGATCAAAGATTTCTTCTTTTAATTTTTTAAGATGTGCATGATTTTATTGTAGTTTCTTATGAGAGTGATAGTGGATTTTTAAATATTTATCTATTAGAGAGTGAATGACCAAGTAATTTTACCAAGCTAGTAAGTCCTTAGGATTGATTTGTGTTTACATATGAATCTTATATATTTCTCCTCAAAATTAACATATGAAGCATGTATATAAAAACATAAGGGAGACATTTAAGTTTGAAAATCATCCATTTATGGTTTTGGGATAATATCAAAAGAGGTAAACACTTGTGGTAAACCTCAACTATCTAAATATTATTGGCACTATCCAAAAAGGGAAATTTATTTATCTATAATATGGTGGTAGTTGGCTTAATATTATAGGGTGTTGTTATATCAAATAGGTTGATCATAGATATTTATGATAAACAAATTAGCTTAGCCAATACAATATATGTGTAAATTAATATGGGAAAGAGTGGAAAAAGAGTCAAATATGTATGCACAAGTCTAATTATGTTAAGTTATGTCAAAATTAATGTTTACAAGTGTTTAATGCAAATTTTATGTGTCTAAAAATCCCTCCCATTTAGTATAGTATATAAAATGATAGATTAAAAGAATAAAAGAAATAAATTTTATACTTATACTTAATTTCACTCGATGTTGATAGGTGTGCCCCAAATTGTTCCACTTACTCTATACAAAAATATAGAAGGAAACATGCATAGATAAATGTTCACTCACAATATAAAATATAAAATAATATAGATCATTGTATCATTTTAAATTGAAAAGTGAAGGAATGAATATACTTAAGTGTATGTGAACAAATTTTTCACTTTATAAAACTCATTTGGATAATGAGATGGGGTGATTATTCTTGAAGTAGATGTAACTAATGAAATCAAGTTTTGAGGAGTTTTAATGCATTAATGACCATTGGATATGGAGAGGTGTTAAAGTCGAGTGGTTCATAATTATTAACCACATCCCTATAAATACCATCATAATTATTTTTGTACAACCCCAAAATAGGTTTGTATATAAATCTGGAACCTCAAAATATGTTTGTATGTCAATGTGGAGACACAAAATAGATTCATAAATGAATTTGGAACCTTAAAATAGGTTTTAATGTAAATTTAAACTTTGAATCAACTTTTGTAGAAGGATTTTATATCCAAATCTCTTACTTAATACAATCATTCCCCATCAATAAAAAATCATATAAATATAAACGTTTTTTCATCAACAACATTCATGTCCTAAATTTGATATATCAAAGTGATATAAAACACAATCATATATTTATCAATATTATAAATCAAATAAATCTAATGAATATACTTAATTTAATAAGGATAATACATCTACTCAACCTCATCTATTTAATTTGTCTTAGAATATCATATAATATATCAATCGTTCCTCATAATCATGTATAATTCCCTGCATATGCCTCAATATGATTAATATATCCCATTTAAATCACATAATTTTATCTAAATTAAAAATTATTTGTATATCATGGAATTAATATCTAAGATAATCCCATTCTATGCCTCCATTTTGAGGTGAGTGTGTTTTATCCCATTTAATGTTTTTTCCCTACACATTTATTTATCTTGTATAGGTGTCTTTTTAGGTCATTCTAAAAGATAATGTGAAATTCATGAGGAAGTGATGACATGTTATTATTTCACATATATAATATACCTTCTTAAATCTTTTATGTATAATGATGTTAATGCTAATATTGTAATCTTTTTATTGTTGAGCAATTACTTCTTTCTGACTCATTTGATTTCACTACTACATATAGGTAATTTATATATGAATTCAAATATCTCTAGTAGATCATTAATTGTGGTCCACTCCAACATGGTCTTAGATATTTTCTAGTAGAAGAATTCCATTATTCCTATTGTGAAATATTAAGTCTCAAATTGCATGTTATATATCTACCATTCATTAACCTAACATATTATAGATTCACCATCTCTCATATTTTGATTTTCTTCTCAGACCATCAATGGATTTAGATTTAGAAAAAGAAAAAGGGAGAAGGCATATTTTTTTGGTAATTTTAATTTTTTTAGGTTCCCTTGTAAATGAGTTTGTGTTATCATATTTAGAAGGTGTCAAAAGCTTAGGATCAGCTATAAACCTCATCTAGTTTTGTGACAATCATTTTTTACAATTTTTGAGGGTTTCAAGAATTTTCTAGTGATTTTAAATAAATCCGTACAATATGAAATCTTCAATTAAAAATAATTTATAATGTTTTCCAAGTATTTTGAGATCCTTAATGTGTATTTAGTGAATTTTCAAGAGGTAGACCAGATCTAGTGTTTTTTTGAGAAATTGGGGTTTTCATACCTATGTGCACTGCAAGAACTCTAGCATTCCCAACACTATGATAACTATAAAAATCTATGAAACCTAAAAGGATTATTCCTAACTCTAACACTCTAAAACCTGATAGATTCATAGGTGTACTAAATATTTGATTAAAAATCTTGACATTTGGACTTTTGACTATAGGAGTAGTCACCATCCCCGACATCAGGACTTTCAACTATAGGAGTAGTCCACAATCCAAACATTAGGAGTTTTGATGACTAGATTAATCTTCCCCTCTTGTATCAATATTATAGAATATATTAATATTTAGAAAAGTTTAAACTTATACCAATGGGTTGCAACCTTGACACACATATATCCCATCAAAGTTAATGAAATTAAGACATGTGGAGTGACCTCAGGGATGTGAGAACTCAGAGACTTGGGGCCATGATATTTTAAATTTTACCTATGTTTATCTATCAAAAGGGTTCCAAGTAATATGATGTTGATGCATGGCATGATCTTGGAGCTGTATAGACTCAGATACTTAGAACCATGAAGTAACATGGCTATTAGCTTGATATTTCCCTTTTGAAGCTCTGGATTAATAGAATTGTGCCAAACTGTCAAACCCTCAAATCTCAAAACCTTGAAGTTCTTAGACTATGGCACCATGGTGCCATTAAGATTTGATTTAACCTTATATGTTATGGGTTCATGTGATTTCACCATGTTACATGATATCGAAGCCTTGGGAACTTATATGACTTAGAATTTTTTGTAAAGAAAACTTTGTCCTTGTTAATTTGCTTTTTCCCCATAGATGACCTATACTAACTTAATCATCAATAAGGTAAAAATATTTTTTTAAACTATGGTGCATTATATAAAACATGATAATGCCATATATCTCAATAATTTTAAATACTAATTATTTTTTTATAGGGGCCAAAGGGCTCCAGGTAATGTGATCTTGCCATTTGTCCCAATCTTGTAGTTCCATAAACTTCCTAAAACATAATTAAGGTAGGGCCAGATGTGGGTAATTTTTATCTATTTGTGAATAGTCCTGTGAACATAAAAAAATAAAAAAAACACTAGGATGTGACACATTAGCTCTGTTAGTCCATAAAAATCATAAATTCAATTTCCAAGAAACATTATGAAAGTCTAAGGTTCAAAACAAATCCTAATTGATGCTCAATATTTGATTTTCATAATTTTAAGTTCTTTAAATTTAGACCATGAGGAAAAACTTAGAATTATGAATATAGACATCAATATCATGGGTATCTAATGATTTTAGGACCTTGAATAAGGATATTCAAATAATAGTGATTCCCTTTTTGAATTCATAAAATGGGGTATATGTGTGTTAGGGCACAAGAAATGGTGACTCAATGGGGAAATGCTCTTGAGTATTTGAGAAACCAAAATTTTAGTAATGTATAATAAAAAAATTTCATCTCTAACAAGAAAATAATGAGTAAACTAGCCCCTAAAAAAAAACTCCTCCTTCCCCATGCAACATACTAAGCTTTTCCATTCTTGGGATCTATGTGTGTGATTTTGTGAGATTTATTTCCCCTTGTGAGATTTTTTACAAATTCTAGGATAAATACTATAAGTTTAATTTTGAATTCAAATTTTATAACTAAATAGTAAGGGAAGCTTTGGCATTACTCTATTACCAACCAAATATCCATATCCTCAATAGAGATACCTATTATTCCACTCTAAATCTTGCTCTATTACTAACTATGCATCTGTATCCCAAGTAGAGATTACTTGAATCACCAATATTCTATAAGTTTTCTTGATTTTTTTGAACATATATATAATAATGGTTGGGAATCATCATTGACTAAGTGTATGTATAATAAAATGTATTTTAATCAACACATTCTTTCCAGTGTACATCCATTTCTATGTTTATTATTTCTCATCTAAGTTTTAGCATGTAATAGTGCAATTGATATTTTGAAATGGAATTTACTTATAAAATCTGTATGAGTATATTAGAGTAAATCACAAAGGTATAGTAAACCCACTCAATCCAAGTAGAACTTAATTCAATCATAGTACATACCTCAACCCTAGAAACCCATCTATTATCAAAACAAGTCTTTGTAAATACCAATTACACTACCTTTTATATCATCCCCTTATTTTTGGCAAGTATTTTTTAATTATAGCATAGGAAATTAGTTGGATTGTTCTATAATTTTAAGAAAACTAATCTATAAATCATAACAACTAATCTACCCAAAGTAAATGAAGAAAAGAGGAAACACTAATCTAGGAAGACATGAAATATATTATATAAATTAGGAAATCTATTATAGAAACTAGTAAATATGACCTACTCCTACATCTACATCCTCACAATAATTTATAAACATCACCAATTGGAGAAGTCATGAAATAATGTTTCAAAAATTATCCTTTGAGTGGAAAATCAAGCTCATTACCTTAGATATCCTTCAAGTAAAAAGCATTATTATTTATAATTTTATATATTTGATATGGGCCAATCCACAAAGGAGTGAACTTATCAAGTTATCTCTTCTTCTCATGTTCTTTATCCCATTAAATTACTAGGTTTGAAATTCTAAAAGCCTTACTTTTAGGCCTTTTGTTAAACCATATTGGAAACATCTTGGTGTTTTTGGAAGCTATATAGTGCTTCAATTCATGCATCCTCCATATGGACTATATCAAGTCATATGGACTAGATTATTTCATCTTCCCCCATGTATTCTTGTATGAATCAATATGTTGGTATTTTAAGAGTGACGGTGAAAAATGGATACTATCCATAAACTAGTAAAAAAGTTAAATCTTTAAGGGATTGTTTTTGCCTTGTTCTATCTATCCATACTTCAATAATAGATGTCATTCTCTTGGTTTATTTATGCTAGTTTCTTGATGGCATCCATCAAATTTTGATTAATATATTTAACCACTCAATTCCCTTATGGATACTAATTTGAAGATAACTTGATGCTAATTTGGTTTTTATAAGCCCATTTAGTAAATTCAATAGATTGGAAAGTTAGACCATTACCATAAACCAATGAGATTGGAGTACAAAACCTAGTCAATACGTTCTCTTCAAGAAATTTGATAACATCTGGTGCTCTAGAATCATTAGTGCCCATAGCTTCCATCCATATAGTGTAATACTCAATAGCTGTTAGGATAAATTTGTGGTTTACTAAATAATTTGGGTTTATTATCCCAATGAAGTCAATACTCCATTGGGTAAAAGGGAAGCCTTCAATGACTAGTTTCAAAGGTATGACAAAATTCACCTCTATTTTTCCAAAAGACTAGAATTCATGGTAGGTCCTAACATGGTTATGTGCATCTTTGAAAATCATAAGCTAGTAGTATTTAACCCTCAAAATTTTATGGGTTATTACATTGATTGAGGGATTTCAACTACCTATATTTTTATGTAGATTGTCCAGGGTGTCTACAACTTATTATTTTAAAACAAACCTCAATTAGATGCATTTATAGTTTTTTTTATTATAGGACTCCATTATTTATCATAAAATGCACTAATTTAAGCCTAAGGGCACATATATATGATATTTTTAGCTTAGGGGGACATATAACTATGATTAAATAGTGGATGATATGGTCATACCATTCACCACCAGCTACCTAACTCTCATTGATTTTTTCAATATAAATGTGAATATTAATCTCATTTGCAATCTATAGTATTAATATAAATATCACTATCTTGAGGAGTATGATGTCAAGATCAAACTCCTATAATTTTTCCATTCATTTTATTCTTCTTTCACCCAATTCATTTTAGTTGAGTATGAACTTGATAGTTAGGTCAGGAATGATGGTGTATGTCTTGTTCCTTAGAATATAATGCCTAAACTTGTTGATATTTTTTTATCAATGCATATATATATATATCATTAAATATTAAAAATATACATATTTTATGTTGGTAGTCATGAAAAGAATTAGATGTTCATTGTCATCTACCTTTTCTGTGATTATAATTTCTATAGTATGATCTAATAAAAATGAATAAAGGTATAAATATTTAGGGAAATATGGGTTGATCAAAACTTGCGCTTGAACAATCGAAGATTTGATATCTTAAAAATATCTATTGGATTCAATTATATATTCTATTTTAGCATCTTGCTTCAACATGACATTCAATGTCTTGAAAATCTCTGCAAATCCAAAAATGAGTTTCCATACAAAGTTTATCTTACCAATGAAAGACTTCAAATTTTTCTTGTTGTTAAGAGGTGTTATCTTGTAAATGTATTGTATTCATTCTTATTCAATGGAGATACTATCCTTAGATATGACATGGCCCAAAAAAATTCCTTTAGTGACTCTGAATAAGATCTTCTTTAGATTGAGTGATACTCCATATCTTCTACACCTATCAAACACTCTCTGTAGATGGCCTATATGATCATTTCTATCCTTTTAAAACTCTATTAAGTCATACATATAGATTATGATGAATTTTAAAATGAGTCCATTAAATTTAAATTACATTTATATTTGTATGTTTTTTCTTTCATTGATTAGGAAAAAGGCATCTTTTTGTATGTAAAAGTTCCCCACTTAGTGGTGAAGGTAGTCTTCATTATATCTTACGTTTCTACCAACACTTGATTATAGGTTGACAATCCATCCAATAAATATATCATCTTAGATACACTAACCATTTTAATTACCTCATCTAGGGAAGGTTGCTTATAGTTATCAATTTTTATTCTTGGTTCACATTTTTAAAGTCAACATAGAGCCTGATCTCTACATTCTTCTTCTCGACTGGCACCAAGTTACCTACCTAAGTATAATTCCTATTTGGAAAGATAATAATATAATACAATAAATTTTACAATTATATCTATATGAGACACTCCAAGATTAGATTTTCTATCCTTTGTTCTTGATTAAAAGGTTTATGCTTTGTCTTCAATGGGATGGTATGTTTGATGACTTGGGATCAAAGACTTTTAGATATTCATTTATCTAGGAGATCACATCTTTGTATTCTATCATTATACCCTTCAAAAAATAATTCACTTTCGATGCAACTTAGGCCAATGTTTACATACTAGAGATGCTAATTAGTGCACACATTACCCTTGAAAAAATTAGACTCAAATTATTTAAGTTATTTCTGCTTTTAGGCCTAAAAATCTAAATTAAAAGCTTGATCTATGGAGACCATACACATGGGGATGTAGTTATATTTAATTTTTAATACACCATATTCTATAATATATGTTGCAAGTAGCTAATGAGAGGGGGGTGAATCAATTGCATAATAATGCATATTTAATTCCAAACACCATTTCATGAAGCATACATAAGAGATCAATGCATAAGTAAATAATCACACAAGTATATCATAATATAACACAAGATATTATGTGGTAAACACTCTTGATGGATAAAATTCAATGAACCATGAACATAGACTACTATCATATAATGACAAGATTCAACATTTAGTGAAGCACCCACTTCACAAGGATCACCAACCCTTACTTGATTGAGCACCCACCCAACTAGTCTTCTACAAGATTCAACTTGTAAGGAGGATATAACCCCTAGGAAACCAAACACAAACATACATAAATTAAATATGTGATCATATTGAATACCTATTTTTGACTTTTGACTGATGATGACCTCCTTTTTTGTACTATTTCCCTTCACTCTCACTTAAATAACCTCTAGGGCTCATTTGCTCAAAATGCCTCTTTTAGGCTCATTAAGTCCAATGACGTATGTGTACAACTACATCAAATTTATTATATATACATGACTGATATTATTCACCCTCTAATTTTCCTCAATGACCTACCTCTACTCCTTAATTGAGATCTTTCCTTCGCTTAAGTCCACACTCTCAACTAGCCAAAATTGGCCAATTAGGCCTTACCTTTATCCCACATTCTTCCTTTAACCCATCTTGGTCATCCAATATTCTTACCATACTTTATTTACACTTGTAATAGGTAAAAATAAATGTTACATGAGTGAGACAACCAATCTATAGGTTGTCTATTTCCCTTAAGATCTAAATACTCCATTAGGCCTTAAAAACCTAAAACAATTAGGCCTTCTCTAAGGCACATGCTATACTTAGATCTCTTTGAAAATATTTGGGATCTTAAAA
Organism: Torreya grandis; assembly: GCA_037957365.1. NCBI lineage: Eukaryota > Viridiplantae > Streptophyta > Pinopsida > Cupressales > Taxaceae > Torreya > Torreya grandis. The sequence continues at coordinate 1,016,246 of JARHVA010005422.1, forward strand.
TAATTGAAACACTTTTAAAATCACTTTAATATATCCCTTATATCATCCTTATGGGTCCATACCACCTTAAATTCAAACTCATCGCTTAAACTAAGCCATTTAACCTACTAGCCATTAGGCCTTTTAATTGTCTGAAAGTCTATCTCTTAGAAATAAAGCCTATAGTTAAGTTTTTTAGAGTTAAATAATTAATATGGGGGTGAATCATTTATTCAATATAATCCAAACTTCAATTCCAATCTTTAATCTATAATAACAATTATTCATAAAACATACAAGTTATTCATAACAATGAATCTGAAAGATGATATAAGATCAAACACACAACATATTAATTATGTGGTAAACCCTCATGGGGAATAAAATAATATTTAAATCCTAAAAACACATGGAATAATTATCCTATAAAATGATCACAAACATGATACCTTTTAGTGAAGCACCCACTTCACAAGGAACACCAACTTGTTCTTGATGTTGAACACCCACACAACATCTATGAAATAAATAGCTCTAAAAATATAATTGCCTTTAAATTTGATGGATTTTTTTTTTCTAACACATATATTTCAACCCTTCACACTCTCTCAAACTTTCACACACAAGAAATGCATCCAAAACACCCATTTGGATAACTCTAGACCTCTTCGCTCATCTTCAATCTTCAATCTTGAAACCACACTATTATAACATTAGAATTATGACCCTAAAGGTCACACACATAATCCTAAACATATTATTATCTTCAATACATCCACTAATAACACTCTCTCTTCCTTAATTCACTACTCAACACTCTCTTGTCTTCCACTCTCTCAACACAAAAACTCTAGAAACCATCTCATTTGATTTCACACTTTATAAATTCTTCATGAATATTATGTTATTGGTCAGATATAATAATTTTATTAAACCTTACATTTTATATCATAATAATATAGAGCTCCATTCCACCCTCATATGTCAACCATAACATCCATGGTTCACTCTTAAGCAACTACACCTTTCAATTAGGCCTTAGTAGCCCTTATAGGTCTCATGGAGACATATTCACTCTTTTATAAATTTATAAAAAAAATTAAAAGAAAATTACCACTATTAAATACATAGGTCCACTTTAAATGACCCCTAAGAAACATTCAAGTGATTAAATCCATCACTACACTCTTTTATATATGTATAATGTGATCAAACAATAGTCTTGTACATAAGAACACCATAAACGAACAAATAGTCATATTCTAAGAATTTTTTCATACTAAATATGGATTGGTAAAACCAAAAAAATACATATATATTATCATCATGTAGTATAAAACACTCTCTAATATATAATTTATCATGAAACGTCAAAACACCATCAAAACAAATTCAAAAACTCTTCTCGGGTCACTTGCAGAAGATGGCCAAACACATAGTCAGATTTAGAGATCAATATCTAAAATTTTACAAATATTAAAACCTTATAATTAATTTTTATGAATTTTCCTTGGATTTATTTACAACTTTAGTTTTTATACCACTATCATATTCATCATATATCAAAAGTTATAGCTCAAACAATATAGACTAGTTTTTCCTTAGTTAATTTAAATTCCAATAGTCACTATGTAAAGTAAAATCTTTAGACACATGTCTTATTCTTATGCCACATGGAAACTTGATAAAATATGCTTCATCAATCTCTTAAAGAGTTACCTATTCTTTTCCTTCAAATTTTGACCATTGATCTTTGATATGTGCTACTGAGATTGAGACATTTGGCAGTCCCATGTGCCTTCTTTGGACCCTAATGTCAATCTCCATGCACTTATGCCACTTGGGAGTCCCACATACAATCTCAAGATATTTTGAATTATCAACCTCATTCTCACTATTATATATCCATATAAAATTAAATTCATGCCATTATATCTTCATCTGCATAATCACTCACATGTCATTGATCCTTGATCCGATCGAGCTAGATTTCGACACTTGGTAGCCCTACATTTACCCTCTATATTAGTTATTTCCTAAGGCTTTAAATTGATAGTCTTTACCACATCAAATTATAATAAATAAACTTTATCTAAGTATGGGAAACACTAAAATATACCTATAAGGCCAAATTTTCACCTTGATATCTTTTACTGGACACCATATCAAGACTTGAAATTTGAACCACATGATCTAGGCACAAATTTGAATAAACATGTGATCACATTATTTTCACATTACAACACATGAAAATTCTGATGTCATCAATTTTCTCACTTAGTTTGATTTTCCAAAATGACTAAGATAACCTAGACATTCAATGATTGCTCTGATGAATTCCTTTCACTTCTATAAGCACTCCAAGCATTATTGACACCCCATAGGGCCTCTACAACATGATCACACATCCATCAACCTACCTATATGAGCTCTACCATCTTGGAAACTCACCTTGAATTGAAACCAAATTAACATGCTAGATACAACATGATAATTATCAAACAATACTTACCTTTCTTATCCTTCTTTACCTTAATGACATTGATCATACTATGACATCACCACTTTGTCATTAATCTTGAAATCAATACACACATGACATTAAGACTTTGACATCAATGATAACACATATGTCAACAATATCCCCCTTTTTCATTGATGGAAACTTCTTAATTTCCTTCTCCCCCTTTTCCATTAATGACAAAGTGGACATATTTCCACCTTAGATTCAACTACATAGTCCTTTTTTCTTATAAAAAAGATGTACAAAAATCACAAAATTATTTAAACAAGAAAGATGCATAAAAATATTCAAAGAATTAAACCACTTGGAATACACTTATACACATCCTCCTAATATTCCATATCAACCTCACCTTTAGGGAAAAAATCCATGAGCACACATAATTGATTCTCCATAAGAGAGATGTCTCTTAAGAAGCATAGGTAGATACACCAATTTATCATGAGAGACTAATAGTCCCAAAATTTAGGATACTCCCACATCTTCATGGTCTTACTTTAATTTCAATCTTACCTCATCATTATATTGAATTTAAATGAGTCCTTAACTTCATTTTTTCTTTTAAACTCAGAGTCTTTTTTGATCTTCTTATCCATTTGAGTAGATAAAGCTTACTCTTTGATTCTTGGACATGTTTCCTATTCTGTCATGACAAACAAACCATTCACCTCCTTGGGTTTCCATCTATTATAGATTATTTTCTTTATGTTAGGATTTTTTTTTAAGTAAGATACTGACCATTCCTATAAAACTTAATTATGTGACCTCTCTCTTGACACTTGTAACAAATTATACTTCTTAAGAAAAACTGATTGTTTCTTACCTTGTCAAGATAAAATCTTGTAATGCACCCCATGTCATATAAAATGAGAATTAAACTTCACATACACCACTTGACTGATGATTCATATAATAGTTCCACTAAAATTCATTTCTTTAGGGTCTTTTACACTCTCTTGACCAATGACCATATTTATTACATGTGTAATATTAACCATTGAAACTAGCATTCCTCATGACATTTGGTTGTCTGATCTAATTTGTCTTCATTATGTCAACACCTTCATTCCTTAACTGATGATTGATATTCAAGGTCTGATTATCCTTTTTCTCATTATTCTTCATCTTTTTTGGAGTTACATTCTTTTGTTATTCTTTGTATCCAAGACTAGTTCTATCACTTGTAGATATTTGACTACTCATAATGTTGTCAAGATCATTATTACTCTTTTAAAACTTCACAAAAGACCTTACCTTGATATATGTATTCTCCAAATCAACCTTTAAGGACTCAATTTCAATTATATAACTAGAACATTATTTTCTTTAGTTTTTAGGCTTGTAGACTTAGTTTCCAACTGAGTGTTGAGATGCTTGACTATATCTTCATGTTCCCTAGTGTCATCATTTATTTTTACCTCAAACACACTAAATTTATACTTATAGTCCTTAATTTGTGACATCATCTTCTTTTTACTTTTACTCTTAATTTTTATATCTTCAAGATAATTCATCAATTATACCTTAGTTTAGTTATTATCTAAATCATCAGCTACATCTTTATTTGTCATGAGATCATCTCTTTTAGAACTGATTGCTTCTAACTTCTGATAAGCTTCAAGATTTCTCATATCATGATTTAGTTTCATCTATAAATACTCCATTTATGATTGATAGATGATACATTCTTCATCCTTACTCTTTACTTATTCATCAAGAGTACAAACTTGATTTTTAGGTTTTTGAGTGATCTCATCCTGCTCCTTGAATTCATTACTCAACCTTCTTTCAAATAGGGAAATTTTCACCTCATAGGATTTGATCAATGAATCTTGTTTCCTATTCTTGCCTTGTAGTAGATTAATATCTTCCATAGTATCTATATATTTATATTTAAGAGTATCTTTCTCATCTTCTTCCTTTGAGTTATCTCCTCCAAAGAAATATCTACTTAAATAAAATTCACCTTCATCATCACTAAGAGCCATGAATAGTGTCTCCTTGTCCTCATTATGAAATGAATCATCATTTTCTAAGGTGTTTTATTCTTCTTCTACATATGAGTTACTATCTTATTCATGTTAAAGACTCTTAATTCCTTTTTATGACTCCTTATTACCATTTCTCTTATTGAATAACTTTTTGTACTTGCTAGGACCCTTAGATTTCTTGTGTTCATCCTCATGAGATTCATTATGAGCTTATTTTTACTCAAACTTGGTTATATCTAGACATATAGCTATAAAATGACAAACTTTACCACATGACAAACATTTAAAAGCAAGTTTTCCTTCATACTTACCTATTCCTACATTCAATTTCCTTGTAATCATGGCTTCAAGTTGATATTCATTAAGATCAAAGTCTTTAAAAATTAACTTGTTATTTTGGTATTTTGTTTCCTTGATCACCTTAAAGGTTGGTTGTTTCTTAGGAGGTATATCCTCTTTGACTCTCATTTCATAGGTAGTATATATCACATGTAATTCATCCATCTTCATATGAGTAAGATCATGACTTTCTTCTACATCAAATACTTTTGAATCAAATTTGAGAGTGAGATACCTTAATACATTTTATACTATATTAACTTCTTCAATCTTATCTCCAAGACCTCTAATAATGTTCATAATATTATCAAGCCTCTATGTTGACTAATTTTTGCTCACAGGCCAAAATCGTTCACCTTCTTCACCTATTGTTCATGCCAATCATTTCCAGGTTACACAGTTCATGCCATGGTTCCTTAGTTTGATTTTTCCATCTTCAACTTTAGACAGGCCCAGTTCACTAGTTCGGCCTTTGGTTCATCGACCTAGTTCAAATGCCCTAATGGAGGGCCAGCACATCAAATGAAGAGGATCCGGGTAAGTTTATTTTTGGTTTGGGGTCCAAAGTTCAATTCATTTTGGTTTGAGGTCCCAAGTTCAAATGAGTTTAATGAATTTTAACCAAGTCCTGAATTCCTTCGAGCATGGCTTAACGTAAATGCATTGGGTCAGGCCAGGTCAAAAAACAACACAACAAAATTAAATGGGGTCGGGTCGCACTAAGCAAAGGCACTCCAGCATTCAAAGGTAAGTAATTGGGTCTAATTCAAATCTGGGTAAGTTCAAAACCCATGGGGAAAATACAAAGGGTCGAGCGCATTACCAAGCAAGGCAAAAGCCCACAGAATAAAAGCACTAAGGTAAAACACGGACATAATTTCTACAGACTTTTTGTCTATGGGAAAACATCCACAGACAAAAGTCCATGGGGAAATTGTTTGCAGAACATTCAAATCCTGTGAGAGCCCGCACAAAGTCTATGGAAATATTTTAAAGGCCCGATAAATAGTGAACCAAACAATGACCCACCCAAAAGTGGAAGGGTGCCTGAAGGGTGCTGGGAAATAGTGAAGGCCAGCAAAGTGACTGCCGCAAAAAATTAGCAAGTGGCTAGAAGCCAGCTTGGATCTGACTACCAACAAAGACCCAAGCATGATGGCCATGTGGACATTAAGTTTAGCACAAAAGAGATAGCTGGTTGTTTTAAAAACATAGAAGCGCTAACTAAAGGAAGTGACCCATCAAGAAAGTTCACCCTAGGGGCCAAGTAAATTGATAAGACAAAATGAAGAAGAGACAAGGTGGCAAGTATGGTCATAGTAGAAAGATGACATTAGCAACAGTATTTTTTTCCTTCCTAATGAGGGACATGATAGCCCACTTGCAAGAAGTGCCAATGAGTCTCCTTATTGTTTTTTCCTTATAAGTTTGCGAACTTGGTCATTTGTAATCATCTTCCATTTTTTAGAAGGTGCAACCCTGCTGAAAATTTCACCTGAGTCAAATAAAATGCAGTTTTTTACCTCCATTTGGATAGATATTTTAGAGTATGCCTTGAGTGTTTGTCTGTATTCAGTCATTATTTCTTGATGCTCTCATAGGTTCAACACCAGTAGACCTATTGTCTACAAGGTGCCATTTATGTAGCTAAAAGGAGAAGAGTTGACATTTAGAAGACTAGAACAGAGGAAGTTTCTTAAAGTGTGCATTCCACAGTGCCTCAGTGATTTTTTGTCTCTTGTGTTTTCATGAAAGCCTCCCTACCAATCTTTTGTAGCCTGGTCCTTCTGCTAAGTGGGTAGAGTATGTATGTATTTGTTTGATTTTGAGAGTAGGTGTGTGAAGGTTGACTTGTTTTTGGTGTATCACCTCTTTAGAGTAGGTTTGTTTTCCTGCATCTTTCTCCCTTTTCATCCCCCCTTATATCTATATATATACATACTTATATTTTGCAATTGCTAGAACAAACCACAATACATCAGAGGGAGCTAGCCCTTACCTAGAGACTCTCCCCTCCAACTTCACCAGTCCCATAGGCGAGAGGGGAGTTTCCATGTTGTGAGGAGAAGGCAAGAGTTTGACCTCCTTGCCCTGGGTGTAATTTCCTGTGTCAACAGTTTTGGCACTCCTGGTGGGACTCAATTTGATAACTTAGTAAGTTCAAGATTGATGCTGGTCTTGATACAACCAATCAAGTATTTTTAGCATCTGGCGACTCTAAGTTAAATCCATTGGTTAAGCAACCTGGTGCCATCAGAAATCATTTCTTGTATGTATAATCCTTTTGCACAAAATCATTGGTTTTGTTTTCCTTCATGTGAATAGAATTAGGCTCTAGATATTTATGCAATCCCCTCAAGTGGATCTCATAGTTTCCATACAATTATAAGGGAGGTGGCACTAGATTTTGAGAGGAAGACAATGGAAATTGGAAAATTGGAAGAGTAGTACGGGTATCAGCAGGAGCTGATGTATAAAGAAGAGTGTTTGTTTAGGCAAGCACAGGCCTTGTAATCCATGGAGGAGGAGGTAGCAAAATGGAGAAATCCATCTATTCAAGGCAGTCAGCCTTGTGCACCCCCTCCTATTCTAAAGAAAACCCCCTCTTTTGCACCAAATCCTTTCTATCAGATAGCACTCACCCACTCCAGTTCATCCAATGCTTTTGATCTCAATACTATGTGCCTGGATTTCCAACACCAGAAGGCATCAGAGCAACCTCCCATGGAGATCAATCTTTTCAACTCCTTAGATTAGAAATCTTCCATTGAGAATAGTACCACCAGCCAGCATGTCTCTCCTCCAATGCACCAATAGTGTTCTCCTTACATTACCCAGCCTCACCAAGTCCTTTAGCATAACGCGTAGATTCTAAGTTGGAGGAAGGAATGCCAGGAACCAGCTCTGAGCTTTGGAGAGGATAATACTAGTCACCTCCAAGAAAGACTCTTTCAAGACAACCTAGCCAAGCAAATTGAAGATTTAGAGGCCAAGATAAAGCTAATTCTTGAAAGAGAGATAAAATTTCTAGACCTTGTGGAGAAGCCTCAGGACCTTGTGGAAAACAAAGTTGTTACCTGTTCATAGGGGCAAAATTCTAATTCATAGATCCTGAATTGGGGAAGAAAAGTAGAATCATGGGGTAGAAGAGAAGAAGAAGAGCAAGGTTTTTCTTAAAGCCTTGAAGAAGCTGAAGCTGCCCCTACTCATGATAATGTAGGAGACCTCTAGGAAAAGCTTTTCCAAGAAGATCTGGCTAGGAGAATAGCAGATTTGGAGTCTAGAGAGAGATTCCTTAGCCAATGTGTAATGGATGGTTCAGACCAAACAACACATTTCATGTCTAAACACACCCCACCTACACATTTCTAAGAGATTTATTAGGTTGTACCTAATATTGGTGAAGTACTGATCAAGTGGAAAGAGGATAATCATTTGATTCTAGCTCATGGACTACCTCCTCTTCCACATGTTTTCTCCACTTTGCCCCTTCTCAAGGAAGAACCTATTTTGCAAGAGGTAGGTGAGGAGCAGAAAATCCAATCTACAAGTCTTCAAGAGGCTAGTATGAGTGACAATAAAGAAGAAATTGTCATTAATGTTCCTTGTGAAGACCTTATCAGCAAAGGAGAAGATGCAGGTATTGCGTATATGTAGATGTTCCAGCAATACAAAGAGGGATAAATGCATGGTAAGCTCTCTTCCCCTCTATTTGATGAACTTCCTTGATATTCTGATGAGGATGATTACATTGAAGAGCCTGAGTTGGAGGAGGATCAGGTGGATATTTTTGAAAATCTAAAAATTTTGATCAGTGAAGAGAAAAAAGAGAGGTCTATCTTCTTGGAGGAATGTCTTGAAGAAGAGAGTTTTAAAAAGAGAGGTGATGTTCTATGGGATAAACAACCATTTTGTGAGTCCATTTCAGACATCACCATAGCCACCCTTCTTCAAGAAGGCCAAAAATAATCAGAGGATGAGTCTAATAGGATTTACAACAAAGTAGAAGGAAACACGTCAGACCATGATATATTGTAGAAGGAATGTGCAAATCAAAGGGCTTATGGTGAGGAACCAACAGTTATTGATTTCTTGGTGTGGAGCACCAATAAAAAGGATTAGCATTTAATAGGAATCTTGGGACAAGAAGAGTACATATATATTGGAGGCATGTTTGAATCTGATCCACTCAGATTCCAGCCAAACCAGGTGACTGGCAGGAGAATCAGGTAACCAACTCTCTTTTTTGCTCAGCTACTTGCCTGGCGCCATAAGTCTTCTTACCAAGAAGGGGACTTGAAAAATTTTCCCTTTGATCTAGGAGGGAGGTGAGCTTTCCTGGTTAGCTGTATATAATAGTTTGTTTCTAGTTGTTTTCCTATTTTCTCTAAGTGTAGTTGCACAGGTAGTGTTTTTAGCCTTGTCTATTTCCCTTCGCACGTGGGGTAAATTTTGCGTGTTTGATTCTTGGATATTTGGGGTGGTTTTTAACTTTTCATAGCTACATCTAACTCTACACCCAATGGATTGCAAGGCAACTAGATTCTAAGCATAGCAGGCATGCTTCCTCTGTGAGTCGCCAATCTGTTGACCAATTTTTGCTCACAAGCCAAAATCATTCACCTTATTCACTTGTTTTTCATGCCAATCATTTCATGGTCACATAGTTCATGCCATGGTTCTTTGGTTTGAGTTGTCCATCTTCAAATTTAGACAAGCTCGGTTCATTGGTTTGGCCTTTGGTTCATCAGCCTAGTTCAAACGCCCTAATGGAGGGCCGACACTTCAAATGAAGAGGATCTGGGTAAGTTCATTTTTGGTTCAGGGTCTAAAGTTTAATTCATTTTGGTTCAAGGTCCCAAGTTCAAATGAGTTCAATGAATTTTAACCACGTCCCAAATTCCTTCGAGCATGGCTTAACGTAAATGCATTGGTCCAGGCCAGGTTGAAAAACAACACAATAAAAGCAAATGGGGCTGGGTCACACTAAGCAAAGGTGCTCCAGCATTCAAAAGTAAGTAATTGGGTCCAATTCCAATCTGGGTAAGTTTAAAACCCTCAAGTAAAATACAAAGGATCGGGTGCATTACCAAGCAAGGCAAAAGCCCACAGAATAAAAGAACTAATGTAAAATTCAGACATAATTTTTGTGGACTTTTTGTCCACGAGAAAACATTCACGAACAAATGTCTGCAAGGAAATTGTCTGCAGAACATTCAAAGCTCACGGGAACTCGTACAAAGTCCAGACATCAAACCAAACAGCGACCCACCCAAAAGTGGAAGGGTGCCCAAAGGGTGCTGGGAAATAGCAAAAGCTAGCAAAGCGACTGCTGCAAAGAATTAGCAAGTGACCAGAAGCCAGCTTGGATCCGACTGCCAACAAAGACCCAAGCACGACAACTGTGTGGATGTCAAGTTTAGCACAAAAGAGATAACTGACTATTTTAAAAACACAAAAGTGATAACTAAAGGAAGTGACCCACCAAGAAATTTTGCCCCAGGGGCTGAGTAAATAGATAAGATAAAATGAAGAAAAGACAAGGTGGCAAGTATGGTCCCAGTAGAAAGATGACATTAGCAACAATATTTTTATCCTTCCTAATGAGGGACGTGATAGCCCACTTGCAAGAAGAAGTGCCAATGAGTCTCCTTATTGTTTTTTCCTTATACGTTTGCGAACTTGGTCATTTGTAATCATCTTCCACGTTTTAGAAGGTGCAACCCTGCTGAAAATTTCACCTGAGTCAAACAAAATGCAATTTTTTACCTCCATTTGGATAGATATTTTAGAGTATGCCTTGAGTGTTTGTCTGTTTTCAATCATTTTTTCTTGATGCTCTCACAGGTTCAACACCAGTAGACCTGTTGTCTACAAGGTGCCATTTCTACAGCTAAAAGGAGAAGAGCTGACATTTAGAAGACCAGAATAGAGGAAGTTGCTTATAGTGTGTATTCCATAGTGCCTCAGTGATTTTTTGTCTCCTATGTTTTCATGAAAGCCTCCCTGCCAGTCTTTTGTAGCCTGGTCCTTATGCTAAGTGGGTAGAGTATGTAAGTATTTATTTGATTATGAGAGTGGATGTGTGAAGGTCGACTTGTTTTTGGTGTATCACCTCTTTAGAGTAGGTTTGTTTTCCTGCATCTTTCTCCCTTTTCATCCCCCCTTATATCTATCTATATATACATACCTATATTTTGCACTTGCTGGAACAAACCACGATACATCAAAAGGAGCTAACCCTTATCTAGAGACTCTCCCCCCAGCTTCATCAGTCCCACAGGCGAGAGGGGAGTTTCCATGTTGTGAGGAGAAGGCAAGAGTTTGACGTCCTTTCCCTGGGTGCAATTTCTTGCATCAACACTCTATATATATGATGTCACTAAATCCTCTTCTTTCATTTTGAAACTCTCAAATTATATTTAGTGAGTCTACAACTTGGCCAACATGACCTTTGAATACACTTCATAAATAATATTTAATTTGTCCCATATTTATTTGTTATATTTACAATGGATTACCATGTTGAAATTAGTCTTTAAAAGACCACAAATGATGGCATTCATTACCTTTGAATTATTTTCACTTAACTTCCTATCAATTACACTAATTGGAGGATTAGTTGCTGTAGTATAACCATCTATAATATATTGCCAAATATCAAACCCTAGAAACATAACGTATGTCCTCATCCTTACACTCCAAAAATTATAATTAGACCCATTGAAAAGTGGTGCTTGATTTTTAGATAAACCTTACATATGTTGACTTGGCATATTATACCTTGGATCACCTTCAAGTTGTCAAGCCTTCACCAAAGGACCTTCTATAATACCAATTATTAGATGTAAAATCACTAAGAGGGGGTGGTTAATCAATGATTATAGCTAATCTAAACTTCAATTCTAATCCTTTTAATCCTTAATAAATCATCACAATCATTCATAAAGCATACAAGTCATTCATAATAGAGAATCATAAAGATGATGCAAGATCAAACACACAACACATGAATTATGTGGTAAAACCTTTATAAAATAAAACCTAGCCTAAATCCTAGAAAAAAACATGGACTATTTGTCTTATAAAATGATCACAAACATGATACCTTTTAGTGAAGCTACCACTTCACAAGGAACACCCACCCCTACACATGAACAAACACTAACTTGTTCTAGATGTTGAGCACCCACATAACACCTATGAAATAAACATATATATAACTATAATTTAATTTTAATATGATGAATAAATAATTTATAACACCTCTCTTTCAACCCTTCACACTCTCTCAAACTTTTAGACATAATCAATACATCCAAAACACCCTTTTGGATCACTGTAGACCTCTTTTATCATCTTCAATGTTCAATCCTATAAGTACACTATTATTACATTATAATTATGACCTAAATGTCATACATATAGTCCTCAACCTAATTTTATATTAAATCTATCCAATAGTCACACTCTCTCCTCCTTCCTTCACTAGTCAACACTCTCTTGTACTCCACTCTCTCAACACTCAAAAAATCAACAAACCATCTCATTTGATTTCACTCTTTATAGAGCCTTCATGAATATTATGTTATTTTTCAGCCATAATACTTTTCTTAACCCTTAATTTTTATATCAAACTAATACATAACTCCATACCACCCTCATAGGTTGACCATAGCATCCATGGGTCACCCTTAAGCAGCTACACATTTCAATAAGGCCTTAGTAGCCCTAATATGTTTCATGGAAACCTATTCACTCTTTTATCACTTAATAAAGAAAATTATAAACAAAATACCACTTAATAATAGATAATTACACTCTAAATGACCCCTAAGACACCTAAAGTTATTAAATCCACCACTACACTCTTTTGTATATGCAAAACTTGCTCAAATAATAATCTTATACACAAGAACACCATGAAAAAATAAATAGTCCAATTATAAGCATTTTTTCATATTGAATATGGATTATTAAAACCTAAAAAATCCATAAAAATGATACCCATATATTTTCAACACTCTCTAATAGAAAATTCATCATGGAACATGAAAACGCCATTAAAAAAAATTCAAACATTCTTCTTGGGTCACTTGTAGAAGATGGTCAAACACATAGTCAACTTTGGAGCTTAATATATGAAACTATACAAAAATTCAAACCTTATAAATAATTTTATTGGATTTTTCTTGGATTCTTTTACAACTTTTATTTTTATACCACTATTAAATTAATCATATATCAAAATATATAGCTCAAACAATACATACTAGTTTTCCTTTGTTAATTTAAATTCTAATGGTCACTGTGTAAAGAAAAAGATTTAGACACGTGTCTTCATAATATACCCCACAGAAACGTGATAAAATATGCTCTATCAATATCCTTGTGAGTTACTTGGTCTTTACCTTAAAATTTTGACTATTGATCTTTGATTTGTGTTACCAAGATTGAGACACTTGGCAACCCCATTTGCCTTATATGGACCTTGTCATCAGTCTCCATGCACATATGCCACTTGGTAGTCCTGCATGAAGTCTCAAGATCCTTTGAAATATTGAAATCTTGTTCACTATGATCTCTCCATCTATGATTAAACATGCATTTTTAGATCTCCATTTTCATGATCACTCATATGCCATTGATCCTTAATCTGATCAAACTAGATTTTGACACTTGGCAACCCTACATTTACCCTCTATAATGGCTATTTCCTGAGGCTTGAACTTGATAGTCTTTGGCATGTCATAGTCTACTATAGAAAATTTATCTAAGTATGGGAAACACTAAAATCTACTTGGAAGGCCAACTTTTCACCTTGATATCTTTTTCTAGATACCATATCAAGACCTAAAATTTGAACCACATGATCTAGGCACAAATCTTAATAAACCCATATGACTACTTTCTTTTGAAATCATCACACATGTAAAATATTATATTATCAATCTTCTCACTCATATTTATTTTCCAAGATAACTACGATAACCTAGGTATTCATATGAATACTCTAATTAATTCATTTCACTTCCACAAGTACTCCAAGCATTCTTACCACCCCATAGGGGCTCTACAACATGATCACACATCCATCCACCTAATTATATGAGATCTTCCATCTTATAACCTAACCTTAACCTTAAACCACATCAAAATGACTGATACAACATGATAGTCCTCAAATAATACTTTCCTTGCTTAGCCTTCTTGACATCAATACCACTGATCATATTATGACATCACCACTTTATTTTTAATCTTGACACTAATGCACACATGACATCAAGCATTTGACATCAATGAAAACACATATACCAACAAATTTTATCATAAAACTAACTCAACAACCTACATGAATAGATATTTAATTACCTAAACAACATAACCTTATCCATTTGTCATCACCACTCAAGATCCAAGCATCCAAAACCACCTATGCAACAAGACCACTCAAACTGGTTAGACATAATCAAAGTACAGTCAAATAACTTTGACATTTCACAAATTGATCAGGGATAAAATCTAAATTATAATTCCTTATTATGAACCTTTGATAAATATAAAACATCTCCAAAATCATTGGGTTATTTAACTCTTCCAAGAATACTTTCAACTCACTTCTTCAAACTAACAACTTAGACTACCTATTGCTTCTAAAAAGTATAGTCATGAATAACTTGTTATTTGTACTTGAAATGATAATTTCATGATAAATAATCTATATACATGGTTAATATGAGGTATATATATCATTATAAATTTTTTATTGATATCAATCATTGGTCTAATAAACCAATCTCTCAAACCACTCTCATACTGTACATACATAATTAGACAAGCCTTTATGGCTTTGATAATTAAAATCATAAAACTATTTCTCTACCTACCATAATTATTTTATATTTAATTTATGTCTCAAACCATAACATAATATCAATTTTATACATCACCTCTTTCCATAAGTACTCAAACACATCACTTACCTTAGCACACCTATAGCTGTCATCTTGGCTCAAAAACATAGTCATAGTGAACATGACTCCTAACACTTGTAGGATCACTTAATTGAAATCCAAATGAATTAATGATATAATTAGACACATTTATATCAACTCAAATCACAAGTATGTGAATATCTAATATTAAATAAGAAATATATAGATCATTATATGAGACATGCACCTTCATTGCCTTGACTTACATAGACAAGTCACTTTATGAGCACCTTATAGCCTATGTATGAGCATAAAAAACACTTAATAACCAAGTTAAAATTATGAATATGTGTTAAAAATATTTTTTAAATCAGTTTATCCATCACTAATCACTTATAACTCTTCCCTACTCATTTTTTTCACTTTGCCTAGTTATTTTTCACTATTTTCACTATCTGTAGTATAGCAATAGGACATTTTGATTGAACAAAATTATTAATGAAAAGAACATATATTTCAAAAATAACTCCATGGGTCTCAATAAAAATTATATATCTTCAACCTTCATAAACGTTTATGCATTGACTTAGTCAACCCTTCTTGTAATAAGAAAATATTTAGAAACAATCACTTTTCTATACCTTCTATTCACTATCCTGACACACCATTACCACTTGGAGGTGCCTAGAGGAGTCTTATACAATATCAAATCATCAAAATTTATTAAAAAAAAATACATTATCAGATAAAACCATTCACATGTCTCCAATTACTTTACTATGAGGGTTTACAAGCACAAAAACCTCCTTACCTTATTAACATTTGTTCATAAAGATAAGGGATTAGTTTATATACAAAATGCTTTTGGAATATTCTTAATACCCTTCCCAAAATAATCCAAATGGATTAGGTGACCATGCACACTCTAGACATTCCAATGAGCATCTCAACATCCTTCTCAGCCTTGGAAACTATTAGGAACCTGTACTACCCCTTTTCTTTAATTTATTAATATAATAGTTGTTATGGATGCATATGCTTTGTATGTCATCCCATGAGTAATTTTTTTTATCCCACATTCACGGGAATTAATATTTTATTAGATTATAATTAGTAAATAAGTAATTGTTGAGGCCAATGAAGGCATCCATAAATTTATTATATTGAGCTTGGTCAAAGGAGGTTGACCCCTCAAAGAGGCCAATGATTATGTAATTCAGCCATTATAATTTGTTCTACTTATTTGAGTTAATATATTGCTAATTTTCATAGTTTATTTCATGTATTTTCAATTATATGCTATCTTATTTATGAAGGATCCTCTCATCTGGTATCAAAGCACTTTCTAGGGCTAATTTTTTTTCAAAAATTCTTAACTCTATTCTACTACATAATTTTTTTAAGTAATATTTGTATCACAATAATCTATTTATGATTAGGGTAAAAACCTATTTGCATAACTATGAGAAGTGATTCAATGAAATCCATAAAACTCGTTATGAGGATTACCATAGGAACCCAAAATTAGCTATCCTATTGAGAGGACCTACTATAAAAATGGGTGAAGTCCCCTTTTAGATTGAGTAGTTCCCACCCATGAGGAAAATCAAGAGCTATCACTTAGTGGTAAATCCATGACCAATTTTTTTTGGAGTGGTACTCACTTAGATGGCATTGGTGGTCAGATATATATATTTAAAACTTTAAGCATCTATTGAAACTTGGGGTACATTTCAATTAGGTTTAGAATATTTCTAGAAGACTATCAAATAATCCATGAATAAAGTATCACAAGACTCTCAAAAGACTTGCATTCAGACAATTGACAATAACTAGAAACCAAAAAATATTTATAAAACTATCAACAAAGTATCAAAAGACTCTTATATGACTTGTAGCTATAAATTTAATTAACATTCAATTGATCCTCAAAGTTTATCTAGACACCTAAAATTCCATTCTCCATGTTTTCTTCCTTGAGGTCTGATATCCTGATTCCACTCCTAATTCATGCAAATCTCAATTTTCCTTTTTTTGTGTTTTACCATAACTATTTTTTTTTTGTTTTCCTCAAAAAATTTCCATAGTGTTCATCTCCCATTTCTACTCTTTTGTCCCTCTTTGATAATTTTTTCAAATTTTCCATTTTCACTCCTAAAATTTCCTTAGATTTCGTCAATCATACTCCCACTATGCAAAAAAATTAATAAAATTAACTTTACCCTTTCCTATTTTACCCAAATCACAAAATTCCCTTACTAAACATGTTTTAACTCTAGTTTTCCTACCCATTTCAAAAAAAAAAAATCTTATTTAGGTCATGGTTGTATCTTGAATAGGAGAAAAAAACATTGAGGATGAAATTGTCTCCCTTAAGACACACATCAAAGATCTTGATGAAAATGTTCTCAAGATTAGTCTTTAACATACCACCTTGACCAATAAATGACATCAAGAGTCCTCTTCTAACACTAGATTTTCTTCTTCCAATAATTTTTCTAGGTCAAATCTTGATTTTCCTTGATTTCATGGTGTAGATCCAACTAGATGGATCTATCAAGAAGAACAATATTTTATTCTTCACAATAATTTTTATTCCAACAAGGTTCCACTTACATCCTTTCACTTGGAACTTGAATCCCTTCAATGGTATCATCGGTATACCAAGGATCATGATGAGCCAAGATAGACTAATTTTTGCATCCTCGTTTTACAATGGTTTGGCCCTAGTGCTTTTGATGACTTCACAACAACACTCAATAAAAATTTCCAAATAGGAACCATGAGAGAGTATCAAATAGAATTTGAAAAAATAGCCAATCATAGAGTGATTATCTAATGAATTCTTTATGAGTTGCTTTGTCAGTGGACTAAAGGATGTAATTCGATCTGAGGTCAAAATGTTCTGGACCAACATGATGATGGAAGCCCTAGGGTTTGATAAATTTGTAGAGGAGAAGATCATAGCTCAAAAATGATTTAAATTAAATTTTACTCCATTAAAAAATACAACACCATAATGATATCAAATAATGCCAACCCTCTAAACCACCCTATCAAGCATTTGACTGAAGCAGAGATGTGGGCATGTAGAGAAAAATTACTATGCTATAATTGTGATGATAAATTCACTTGGGGATATTGATGTGTCGAGAAAAATATTTACTTATTAGATGTGGAATCTTCACCCAAAACTAAAGATTAAAAAAATGTTCAAGATACAATAGATGATCTAGAATAATCTTAGCTAATTATTGAATCTACTTCTCAGGAAGACTAACCAAAGATCTCTCTCCTTGCCATAACAGGGGTCACCACCCCAAAAACCATGTGAGTCAAGGGTTACTTCAAGAAGTTCCCTCTCATAATATTCATTTATTCTGGTAGTACTCATAACTTCATTGACCCTTAGATCACCAAATATATGATAGATATTGGAAGATCTAATAGTAGAGATTTAAATAGATATGCACTATAAAATGGAGATGATCACATGGGGACAATTCTTTCAACACAAAATATTATACTTCTCTCTCATTAATTAAATACAAGACACAATATAAATATATAAGAATATTTCATATAACCTCTCTGCTATTTTATCTCACCTTTAAAACCTCTAAACCTATTACAATATATTGTTATAATAAATAAAAATACATCAAAACAATCTAATATTCTAACTAATACAATATTACCATATTAACCATATGGTTATAACCACAATAGTAAATACTAATTTATGTAATGGTAACTCACCTATTACTATTTACCATCTCATAAATATCAAATTTTCTCTCTACCATTTCATATATACTTAAATTTAGTCAATGTAAAAGATAAATTCTTAACGTTCCCCCTCATAGTTTTTACATGGTGTAAAAACATTCACACTCTTATTTGTAGTATGATCACCTCTTGTGGCATGCCCTATTTATCTCATGACCTTGATACAAAGAGAGCCTCACTCCTCACATTTTTTAACAAGTTTACCACAAACCTTGACATGAACAGGAACTCTGTCTACTATTCACCTTCTAGTGGTTTTCTGGATCTCTACTACAAACCTTTTCAAGAGCCATGAACTAACTTACATTGGTGATTTATATATTTTTACAATGTCTTCACCTCAAGAAATTATGTTCAAAATTTGCAAATAAATTACATATCATCAACATATATATTTTTCTATTCTTATTTTGAAAATTACATAGTGAAAATGAAAAACACACCATACTAAGAAACTAAAAATATCACACCATAATAAATGCCACCAAATCATTGGTGTGGCTCCATCATTAGTGACTAATGAGAGGTCACTTAAAGACCTCCTTCCTCTATGTATCCTCTAGCCTCCATTAATAGATACTACTTACTCAAGTGATATGTCGATGAGATGCTTTGATGGTTCTGGTAGGATCTTTATTGGTTGCTTCCATATAAATTGGAACCCTCTCATTTTTTGAACATCACATAAAAGAGATAATTCATTCATAATGAAATTTTTATTACTATTAAAATTTTGATTAGAACTCTCGACTTTGAATTTTTTTGACATAAAAGTGACTCTTGACATATTTTTAATGACTTTTTGATTTTGACTAATATTGACACTCCTTGACATTTTTTTAAAATTCACTCATACATAAATTTATGGTTTAACTAACCATATGAAAAATATCTCTAATAAAATATCTTGATACACTAACACAATAATATCTTAAACCTTTGATACTTTATTAAAAATCTAATTAGATATTGGATAAGAATAAAACTAAACTCATCCAAAATTGAAATATTTTGTATAAAATGAAAAAAAACACTTAATAATATTAAGGACCCTTTTAAAAACTAAACACACTTAAATACTTTTAAATCAAATACTATGATAAACCCATAAACCTTTAAGTTTATACCCAAAAAATAAAAACTAAACCTATATCCAAAAACTTATGATGTAAGAAAGATAATCATTTAATAAACTAAATAACTACTTAAAGAAATAACTTTCTTATTGAATTGATTCAATATGGAAATATAATCTCATATAAAATAACATGGACCAAACTACTTAGAAAACTATAATTAATAAATGCTTTTCCCAAGTCAACAAATCGCTTATCTCTAAGTGTATTACGATCTGCCAGATATGATCATGCACATTGGTATGGTGGTTGAAGAAATGTGCTAAAAAGGAATATGAACAATGAGTAGGTTTGAGTGATGACTTGGAATAGAATGGAAACTTAGAATAAAATTGGTTATGCATGACATTGAGATATCAACAAAAAAATGCATGAGATAATATTGACACAGGTGGCAATCCATATGAAGATGTATCAAACCAAGTTATGATGATCACATAGCTGCTATGACTGGTAGTATGGGTATAATAAATTACAATTGACATGTCTTGTATAAAAAAGTAGATAGCATGATAAAATAATGAAACCATGAGGTGATAGTTGATTGGATTGAACCAAATATTGATAGACAAAGATGGTGTAGAAAAGCTCAAATAGAATCAGTATTCAAAATGGTGATCCAAATATAGTGGCAATCTGAACTAATTTAGAAAATAAAGATAGATGCATAAATCATTGATAATTTGGTGATGAAAATGCTTGGTAATGGAGTAGATCTTCATTCACCATTCAATGCTCTAAACATATAGTTTGTCAAGTATAAATGTAGTGATCATGAAGATGGAAGACTAAAATTCACCCCTTTTGGCATGTAACCACATACTTCTACATTACAACCATGATCAAAGAAGCTCTGATACCAATGATAGATATTGAAAGAGATAATAATAGATATTTAAATAGAAATGCATTATAAAATGGAGCTGATCACATGGAAACAATTTTTTCAACACAAAATATTATATTACTCTCTCCTTAGTTCAATACAAGACACAATACAAATATATCAAAATATTTCCTATAACCTCTCCCTTATTTTCTCTCACTTATAAAACCTCCAAACCTATTAAGATATATTGTTATAATAAATAAAAATACATCTTAATAATATAGTATTCTAACTAATAAAATATTACCATATCAACCACACAATTATAACCAAAATAGTAAATACTAATTTACATAATGGTAACTCACCTATTACTATTTACCATCCCATAATTATCGACCTTACTATTTACCATTTCATAAATACCTAAATTTACTAAATAAATCTAAATTCCTAATAATAGGTTGATTATTTTATCTATCCTTACTCTAAATTTGAAGTCATGATTACCAATGGGGGCACATTACCTTGTAAAGGGATGTGTTGTAATGTGTGTATCTCTATTGGAGATTATAAATTACACTCTGACATGTTTTCCTTACCCTTAGGTAGATGTGATGTTGTTTTGGGAGTCCAATATTTATGCACATGTAGACCCATCTTATAGGATTTTTTTAAACTTTGGATGCAGTTTTCAAACAATAGGTAAAAACACACATTGAAAGGCTTAAAACCAAGGTCCTTCAGCATCATTAGTTCACATCTCATGGAAAATTTTATTAATAATAATTCACATGGCATCATTACCTAGATCAATTCCATTTAAATCCAACCATCAATGGTCTCCACTACTCCTTTTCATCTACAAACGATTTTGCATAGGTATACACATGTCTTTGTCAAACCAGTGAGACTACCACCTTCACAGTTAAAGGACCACCATATTTAGCTCCTTCTTGGAATCATTCCTCCCAACATCAGGCCTTACTACTACCCATTTTTACAAAAAACTAAGATCGAGATGCTTATTTTAGACTTACTGAAGCAAGGCATTACTCACCCCAGTACCAGCTCATATTCTTCCCTAGTTCTTCTTGTGTAGGAAAAATATGGGTCATGGTGCCTCTACATTGAGTTTCATGAAATTAATCACATCATCATCAAGGATAAGTTACAAATGCATATTATTTATTAGATTCTTGATGAGTTTTATTTCACTCATTTTTTCTCTAAGTTAGATCTCCACTCTCGATATCATCAGATCTGATTCCATGAGGATGATATCCCTAAGATAACTTTTTGCATGCATTATGGTCACTATGAGTTCTTGGTCTACCCTTTGGCATCATTAATTTTCCTTCAACATTCCAAGCATTGATGAATAAAATATTATGGCCTTACTTGTGTAAATTCATTATGGTCTTCGTCGATGACATCCTCATCTATAGTATAACATGGTCTAAGCATCTCCAACATTTAGAACTCACATTACAACTTCTCTTTGACCATCATCTTTGTGCTAAATCATCCAAATACACTTTTGGCTAGGATAAAGTGAAGTATATTGGGCATATTATTTCAAACCAAGGGGTTCAACTGGATCCTTAAAAAATAGCTACCATGACAAATTAGACTCATCCTAAGACACTCAAGAGCTTCCATGGGTTTTTGGGGCTCATTGAATACTATGACAAGTTTGTCAAGGATTATTAGAAGATTATATATCTTCTAACATATATTTTGAAAAAATATTATTTTACGTGGACATAAGCTCCTGAGTGTGCATTTGAATAATTGAAATAAGTTATGTATACTACACCTATTTAGCTATGCTAGATTTTACCAAGACCTTCACTATCGAGAGTGATGCTTGAAATAATGGACTTGGTGTTGTTCTCCTCCAAGAAGGATGCCCCATATCATTCACCAGCAAATCTCTTTCTAGAAATAATTTATCACTCTTGACTTATGAGAAGGAAATGATGGCCATTTTGCATATAGTATAGAAGTGGTGGCCATACCTATTAGGGAATCATTTTTTCATCAAAACTAATCACTAGAGTATGAAATATATCCTAGAACAATGGGTCTCTTCCCCATCATAATATAAATGGGTCAACAAAATCATGGGTTATGACTATGATATCACTTAAAATAAGGGTAAGGATAATATTATCATTGATGTTTTATCTCATATATTTATAGACTAAGCTTCTCATTTAGCTATTTCCATACCTAGCTATTTCCATACCTATTCTAAATTAGTTAGATGTTGTATAATAGGGGTATGTCAATTAATCCTCATTATCTCAAATCATTCAATATTTGGACATTAACCCCTCTAATGTACAGCATTATTTTTGGGATGGTGATTATCTACACAACAAGGGTCATATAGTGCTTCCTAGAGCACAAATATTTAGTAGAATGTATTCTATGAACTCTATGCTTCTCCATCTACAGTGAACTCAAGGTTTCTCCAAACTTATGAGTGAGCACAATGAAACTTATTTTGGAAGGTAATTAAAAAGGCAATTTAATAGATGGTGTCTGAATATGTTACTAGCCAATGCAATAAGGGTGAAACCGCACTCATTCTTGGGTTTCTCAAACCCTTGCCCATCCCTACCAAGATTTGGATAGATATTTATATGGATTTCATTAAGGGTATCCCTACATCTATAAGGAAAATAGTGATCTTTGTTGTCATTGATTTCCTCTCCAAATATAGTCATTTTCATTTCCTCGGCCACCCTTATACTACCTCCACAGTCACATATATTTTCTTGGACTAGATTTTATGTCTTCATGGAATTCTTTCATCCATTATATTATATCATAATTCAACCATCACTAGCCATTTTTTTATATAAATATATTGATAGATCAATACCCAATTGAATATGAGTTTCAAGTATCATCCATAAATGGATGGCCAAATTGAAATTATCAATAAATGATTGGAAACTTTCATTCATTGCTTGACTTTAGAACATCATTGGGAAAAGTAGATTACCATTGATAAATGGTGGTACAATACCTCCTACCACACTTCAACTAAATTGACTCCATATAAATTAGTCTATGGTCAAGAACTACCAGTGCTCCTTCTATACACCCTTAGTAGTTCATCAGTTCAAGTGGTCAACATGATTCTCTAAACTTGAGATGAGATCCTCAACACCATGTGGGACAATCTTCATATGGAAGAAAATTGAATGAAATAATAGGTTTATCAACACCATTATAAGCACACTTTTCAAGTAGGTGATATAGTTTTTATTCACTTATAACCATACAAAAAATCCTCCCTAAAACTCAAAGGGCATCATAAGTTGGCTCCTAGGTTCTATGGGTCCTGTAAGGTTCTCCAGAAGATTGAATTAGTTAATTATAAGTTGTATCTCCCACCTTCTTCTTGAGTTCACCTAGTATTTCATGTCTCTTGTCTAAAACCCATTATTGGAAAAAACATCAGAGTGCAGACTACTTTACTAGAGCTTGATAATGAGGGATCCATCATTCATTAGCCAAAGGCAATCCTAGATAGGCATACATACCAGCTTCACTCCCAATCCATCATAGAGTTTTTAATTTAGAGGCATGGAATACAACCAGAGGATATGACATAGGAACTAGTATTTTAGATTCACCACCAATTCCCACATCTGAAGCTTTGAGGACAAATATTTTTCTAGGAGGGAAGGGATGTTAGGAACTTGTGCTACCCCTTCTCTTTACTTTGTTAATATAATAGTTGTTATGGCTGCATATGCTTTATAAGTTACCATGTGAGAATTTTTTTAATCCCAAATTCATGGGAATTATTAGTTTCTTAGATTAGACATATTATATAAGTGTTGAGGTCAATGAAGGCATCCATAAATTTATTGTATTGAGCTTGCTCAAAGGAGGTTGCCCCTCAAAGAGGCCAGTGATTCTAAAATTTAGCCATTTTAATTTAGTTCTACTTATTTAAGTTAATATATTACTAATTTTCATAGTTTATTTTGTATATTTTCAATTATCTACTAATTTTTTTAGGAAGGATCCTCTCAGAAACCTTCACTTTGCATACATAGGAAACCTTTCAATGTTGTCTCTTGCTTTGTCTTCCTTCTCAGGACCTAAAACTTGGTCAACAGCTTTAAACCACCCTATTACACCTCAATTAATTCTCACATGGGATTTAAAACCTTGAAAAACCAATTTGACCATTCATTTGGACCTTATTGGGTCTCTATGCATATTGGGTATAGAACCATCAGTCAAACTTGGATATTAGAAGCACCTAAAACCTTCTTGTACTAATATCAAATCATCAACAACATGTCATATGCATTAATTACATGATTTAAAACTTCCCTCCATTTTCACATAGGTCACATGATTCTTACCTTAACAAGCTATGACCATGCCTAAACAATAACCTCTCTTCAAGGTTCCTTGTCACCAAACCACCTTAAACTTATACAAGACCACTTATATAGATTAAAAAGCATATAATACACCTAAGAATATCTTAAAAGAATATCATATAATTCTCCATTGATCAATATAAATCAAACCACATGGATCACTTATCAATCACACAAGGCTTTCTTGTCACTTCATGATTCATCCTTCATAGATTACCACTTTCTCATTACCTCTGACATCCATGACAACACTTTTGCCAACAATATCCCCCTTTGTCATTTATGAAAAACCATTTCTTTCCTTCTCTACCTTTTATATTAATGAAAAATTGGACTAAATATTAACTAATCTATTCTTATAATCATGTATTAAAATATACTTTAGGTGCTAAAAAATAATTACCTACTTTTCATGCACATGGATGAATAATTGCTCCCCTCTAACATACACATCTTGATCATCTTCTTCAAGTAAAAAACCTATAACTTATTATTATTTTAATAGTCATATTGTATTTACATTATCACTCACTCTTTCTTACCTAATCCTTGGACCTATTTTCTTATAAATATCACAATCTCCCTTTGCTTATGCATGAAGATTCAATATATTTTCAAAATTATGACCTAGTTTGGTCAAGTCATCATATTAACTTTTTATGACTTATATATTGAGTTAAAATCAATAGAATACTTATTCACATGAATTAATATTGATATTGGAACATCTTACATATGCTCCCCCTCACATCATTCACATCTCTTTAGGCCTCTCAAACTAACTTGGTTAGCTACCCTTTATAATGCACCAATATATCTCATGGAGACATAATTAACACAAGTATTATCATTCTTGCTCACCTTTGTCCTTTTGGATCAATTTTATCATATAAAATCATCATGGAAAATTCCCATATGATTCTAAAGATAATAAACTACTGACCTTTAAACTTTGCAAGCCATCATGGCTTAGAATACTTTAGGACATCTTTAGGGAAGCATACAATCATACAAGTCTATGAGAAAAAAATTCACTAAAATAGATCTTTTGGCACAACCTATCTTCTTTATGATCTTAAAAAAAGAGTAAAAAAACATTATTACAAGTATTCAATGATCCTTAGATCATTTTACCTATCATGAAATCATTCATCTTCGCAGTAGTTACATAGTTAAAAATAGGTCTATGAGACCTAATTCACTTTAACAATCTTTTGATACACTTTTGAATCCTTTATGATTTGAAAAAAGAGACCAATCAAAAAGTGTCTTGATAAATTATGAACTAAATCTCATCTTCATATATAACAAATACCAAAGCTTCTCATATAACTTCTTCAAAGAATAACTCTTTAAACATTGTTCGCACACAGTCAAGATATTGTTATAAAACACAACACATTCAATCACCTTCAGACTAATGACTATATTCATGTCACTTACACAAGTAAAATTCTTTTATTATGAAATTATGAGGTCATTATGACATCTGTAGAACATTTCAACTCATGATATGGTCTTAAAGAACACCATAACAAAAAATATCATTCAAATCACTAGCATATTGATATGTTATAAGAAAACATTACCTACAAAACTTTGATGCTCACTTTAAATGTACATATAAAATTAAAAAATCACTCTTGTAAAATATATAGTACTTATAAATTAGGGACAACAACTTTAATGAGACTGCTAATGGTATCATAGACCATTCTTCAACTCATCCATTCCACTATCATGAATCTTGCTTTTTGCACATCATCTTGAGCTCACATATGTATTATAAGCACCAAAAATACTGAAAGAGATAGTGATATTAATCCATACAATACTAAAAAATATCTAAATAAAATTAATGGACTTATTTTCCTTATTAGAGCATACCTTAGGGTTTATGGTCATAACTCAACTTGAAACCATCGAATCACTACCTTTCACCTCTTGAGCTAGCTCTTTAAACCTAAGACCAATATAATTACTCTCATAGAATATACAAGTCGAATATTATCTTAATAACAGTATCACACACTTTTATTATTCACATTAAGAGTCTAAGGTCACCATTTAACTCAGTAAATCACACTAGTATATCAGTCAGAAGACATTGAGACACAATCAACTTCCATGGAGATTTTTCTTCCACAAATGCATACTTTTAGATCTCTCTTAATGAGATATACATTATCATATAATTTTTTTAAATTTTTTGAGTCTTATCCATGTATAGGTATCCACAAACCATTCTCTCTTAGAAATCTCCATTAGCTCTCATATTGTCATTAGGTCTCATGGAGACCTAATACAAATATTATTATTTTTTAACATGTCTTTAAGGTCCTTCTATTCATCAACATAGGTTTTATCTTGGAATTAGATTCAAAATAATAATTATTCTTCAAATTTTATAATTTCATCAAGAAAACCAATATGTATATCTCAACCATGGTCTTCAAAAATGTATACATCACTGCAAACAAGATGAATTTTGTCCTCATCACACTTCAAGCTACTTAGGATCATCTTGAAGCTATCAAGCTTCCTCCAAATGACCTATTATGATACTAGTTATTATAATTATCTAATTATATGGGGGTGGTTGTGAATTAGTTTCAAAATAATGCATATTCAATATTAAACACCATTCCATGAACCGTACATAAGAGATGAATACATAAGCAAACAATCACACAAGTACATCATAAGATAACATAAGATATTATATTTGAAACCCTATTAGGGGATAAAAACCACTAAAACATGTTCATGGACTACTATCCTATTATGAAAATATTCAACATTTAGTGAATCACCCACTTCACAAGGAGAACCAACCCCTACCTAGTTGAGCACCTACCCAACTAGTCTTTTGCAAGATCCAACTTATAATGAGGATCTAACCCCCTAGGAAATAAAGAAACAACTTATGTAGCTTTAATATTTGATAATATTTAACACCTATTATTGAATATTTAACTTATTGTTACCTCCTTTGTTTTCACTCTTTCCCTTCACTCTCACTCAAACAACCTCTAAGGCTCACTTACTCAATATGCCTCTTCTAGGCTCATTAGGTCCAATGACCTATGTGTCCAATTGCATCAATTTGATTATATATACATGATTTATATTATTAACGCTCTTATCATACTCAATGACCTACTTCTACTCCTTGATTTATCTCTTTCCTTCTCTTATGTCCACAATCTCAACTAGCCAAAATAGGCCAATTAGACCTTGATTTTATACCACATTCTTCCTTTCACCCATCTTGGTTAGCCAAGATGATTACCATACTTTATTTACACTTTTAATAGGTCCATGAACACTTTACATGGGTAAGAAAACCACTCCATAGGTTAGCCATTTCCCTTAAGATCCAAATCCTCTATTAGACGTTAATGAGACCTAAAATAATTAGGCCTTCTCTAAGGTACACATTACACTCAAACCTCTTAAAACATCTCAAGGATCTTAAAATGATTTAAACACTTTTAATATCACTATAAAATATCCATTATATCATCCATATTGGTCTATACCATTGATAATTCAAACTCATCACCTAAACCAAGCCATTTAACCTACTTACCATTAGGCCTTGTAACTGCATGAAAGTATGTCTCTTAGAACTAAAGAATACAGTCAAGTTTATCAAAAAACCACTGTAACTGCATGAAATTCTATCTCTTAGAATTGAAGAATACATTCAAGTTTATCAAAAAACCACTCAAAAAATTGTATTTATAGATCCTTAATGACCTAAAAACATTAAATTATCCATTTTTCATCACCACTCAAGCTCTAAGCATCCAAAACCACCTCTACAACAAGACCACTCAGACTGGTCAACCATAGTCAACGTAAAGTCAAGCAACTTTGACATTTCACACTTGATCAGGGACAAAATATAACTTAAAATGATTTATTGTGAACCTTGGAGACTTAAACAACATCTCCATACTCATTTTAATCTTCAAATCTATCAAGAACACTTCCAACTCACATCTTCAAACTGGCTACTTAGACTACTTGTAGCTTCCAAAAAGTATAGTCATGAAGAACTTGTTATTTGTACTTGAAAAGACACTTTCATGATAAATAATCCACATCCATGGTTATTATAAGATATATATATATATATATATATATATATATATATATATATATATATATATATATATATTTCCATTATTTATATATTTTTTATTGATATCAATCATTAGTCTAACAAACCAATCTCTAACACCACTCTCACACTATGCATACATAGCTAGATAAGCTTTTTGGCTTTGACAATTCAACTCCTCAAACTATATTTATACCTTACACAAGTATTTTATAGTTAATTTAGGTCTCAAAATATAACACAATATCCATTTTATGCATCAATTCATTACATAAGGACTTAAACACATCACTTAACTTAACACAATTAGAACTATCAACTTGGCTAAAAAATATAATCATAGTAAACATGACTCCTAATACCTATAAGATCACTTAATTGAAATAAAAATTAATTCATGAGATACTTAGAAACCTTAAAATCTAATAAAATCACAAGGATGTAGAGGTATAATATCGAATAAGGAATATATCGATCATTCTATGAAACATACTCCTTTTTTGTCTTGACTTACATAGATAAGTCACTTTGTGAGCACCTTCTAGCCTATGTATAAGCACCAAAAACACTTACCAACCAAGTAAAAATGATAAATATGTATTAAAAAATACCCAAAATAATTTTATCCATCCCTAATCACGTATAACTCTTCACTACTCACTTTTTCACTATGCCTAGTTATTTTTCACTATTTTCACTGTTTATAGTCTAGTGATAGGACATTTTTATTAAACAAAATGATTGACATAGAGAAAATATCTATCCAAAATATCTCCATGGGTTTAAAAAAAAGTGTTGGCCTTAACCTTTATCAAATTTTATGCATTTAATCAAACAACCCTTCTTGTAATAACAAAATCTTTAGAAATAATCACTTTTTTGTCCCTTCTACTCACTGCCCTAACAAGCCATTGCCACCTAGAGGTGCTTGGAGGATTCCTATAAAACATAAAATAATAAAAATTGATCAAAAAATATATTCTATGCAAAAACCATTCACATCTTTCTAATCACTCCACTTTGAGGGTTTGCAATCACAAAAACCTCCTTACCTTCTTAATGTTTATTCACAAAGCCGAGGGCTTAGTTTCTAGGCAAAATGCTTTTGGAAGATTATTATGACCATTACCCAAATACTCCAAGTGTATTAGGTCACCACGCATACTCTACTCATACCAATAATCATCTCAAATATTAGGAATAAATTATAAATTAATGTGGAACAATTTCACAAAATCACAATAACAAAAGCTATGAAAAGAGATACATAAAGAGCATAAAATAAAATGAACAATAATATAGGATTTAATGTGGTTCACCCAATGTGGGTTACATCCACCAAGAAAAACTTCCTTAGATTTTATTACAAGATAAAAAGAGTACAATCCACTCTTAGATTAGTCTTCTCATAATTTCAATGCACAAATATTGTTTGGAGCTGCACTCAACAAACTCTCCTAAATTTGCACTTGAATTCACACACTCTATTCACCTTCTCAAACAACTATACAATTGATATATTACTTGTGTCCATCTATAATACATTAATAGGTAACAAACATAGTAGTTTTATAAAATAATGGGTACCAGAACCATGGGCTAAGTCAAACCATAATGATTCCCCATTAATCATGGGTGATGACACCACACATATACAAGTATAGATAAATCACATATCTATACTCATAGAAAAAGGGGGTCTAGAACCCCAACCAGAATACCTTAAGAGTGTATAGTACACTTTTTTGTAAACTATTTGAAATACATTATAATGTGGAAAAAGGTTCCACAATATAACATCAACTTCCTTCTCATGCTTGGAAACCTTCACTTTACATACATATGAAACCTTTCAATGTTGTTTCTTACTTTGTCTTCCTCCTCAAGACCTAAAACTTATTCAACACATTTAAACCATCCTGTTACACCTCAATTCATTCTCACATGGGCATTAACACCTTAAAACTCAATTTTACCCTTCATTTAGACCTCATTAGGTCTCTATGCACATTGGGTCTAGAACCATTAGTCAAACATGCATATTGAAAGCACTTGAAACCATCTTGTACTGATTTCAAATCATCATAATCATGTCATATGCACTCATTCCATTTTTTCAAGCTTCCCTCCATGTTTACATAGGTCACATGCTTCTTACCTCAACAAGCTATAATCATGCCTAAGTAATAACCTCTCTTCAATCTTCCTTGTCACCAAACCACCTTGAGCTTATACAAGACCACTTATGTGTCTTAAAAATCATCCAACTACATCTGATAATATCTTACAAGCCTATCATATCATTCTACATTGATCAAGACAACGCAAACCACATGGATCACTTATCAAGAACACAAGGCCTTCTTGTCACTTCATGATTCATCCTTCATCAATCACCACTTTGTCATTACCTTTAACACCAATGACAACACTTTTTATAATAATACATTCTATGGTCATAGGTTCAACATCCTTTTCATCTATTACCTAAAACTCAAAATATCTAGAGTTGTTCATAAATTAGAAAATTTATTGATCATCTTCAAATACCTAAAACTTATTCACATTGTCTAGGAGAGAGGGATAATGAACCAATTCCATAGATAATTTCTACATTTTGAATTATTGGAGTGGTGTTAGATTGGTAGTTGAATGTGTTAATGAATCTATCATCTATTTTATTTCCCTTAGGATAGCCTTGATGTTGAATGATTCAAAGGATTTGATTAGATTTGATGCTTGATGTTTGTAATTATTCAAGTAAGTGAGTTTGCATTGATATTTTATTTTTATCTCATTAACAACTAGATCTAAATACCTAAATATCTATAACTACTTGATGTTATGCTTCAGTGTGAATTACAAGGTTAAGATTAGGGTTTCATACTCACCTTGATTATTAGTGTAAGCAAATTATAACTTGTAAGTAGATAGATATTAAATCTTATCTATATAAATAAAATTTATGACCACACCTAAACCTTGATTTGATTTGGCTATTTCAAAATGGAGAGTCCATAACTAAGAAGGATCTTCAAATTCTTGTTTTGAGGTTATTTCTTGGTAGTGAAAGTGTACACACATACATGTGAGGTTGTAAAATTATCCTTTTAATTCATATAATTATACTTTATGATCATTTAATTCATCTTAATTTATTATTATACTCAAATATTGTTAGATACCCCCTTCTAAGGTAGCCACATGTATAATAAATCAGTGGCCATATACTAGTTTTGTGTGTATGACTAATCATGAATCAATAGTAAGCCATAAGCTTCTGGGATGTCTATGAATATAATGTGTATGTAATATTTTAAATGTGACTCAAATACCAACTATATGCATACATTTATTTCACTTTGACACATGGTATAGAATAATTTTCCAACTGTATGACCAGCTTTTTTGACTTCTCTGTGGTCAAACCTAGTTTCTTACATATAAATATAGGAATCACATTGGTTAAGGCATCTACATCAACCAAAAAATTATTATTTTTATTTATTAACATTATCAAAATTAATATAAAAGGTGATACCTCAATCTCATACTTTTGATTTGTTAGTAGATGATGTCCTTTTCAAAGCCTTAAGTATTAACTCTCTATATTCGATCATCTAGGCTAGCCTATGAAGACTGATATTATGCTTAATCTTATTAATATATTAAATAATATTATACCCTCCTATTCTCTATGTATATACATTATAAAACTAATCATTCCCTTTTGGCGGGGGTAGATTGTTGTTGGCCTTAGGATCTAGTAGAATGTGGCTTATTACTCATATTATAATTGTTCCTTTAGAACTAATAGAAATCATGTATCTCATATGTATTATCCTATGATTCATTCTCACCCTCCACTAGGAATGGGAAGACATATGTCTCAAAGACCATGTTTATCTTGGGAGGACTTGGAGTAGTGATGAAGATGGTTTGGATTATTTATAAAACCTTTATGTTTGTCTATATATTTATGGAAGATATCAAAGGTAGTATAAATATCTATGAAATATATATCACCATGTTGTGTTGTGTTAGGGACTTTAGACCAATTAGGAAGGGTTTCTTTCAAGATGTTTATCTCCAACATCTTGTTAGGTGGTTACTCTTCTATATTGTTTACATGCCTATTAAAATTCCTTTTGTACCTCTAAAATGCAAAGTTTTGATTTGAGTTATGTCATATGGTGTTTCCCATTCACTTTTACATGCTCAAGATTTCATTTCTCAACTTTCATACCATTTTTTGGATAACATCCGATTTTGATTTTATAGAATCAGTGGCAATACCTTGTGTAGTAGTAATATTAACTATTATCAAATATTTCTGTAGATTTTACTAGTTGGATGTAAAAACATGATTATTTTAGAATCTAATGTGATATTTAGGTAGAACACAAGCTAATGTAAATTGGGTATACACCTAGTTTTGATTATGAGCCACAACATTTTGATTAGTATTTAGAATTGGGTTGAGGGATAGAAAATTAGGAACAATATGAAGTTGGGCTAGTTCTTGTGAGTGAGGATTAAATTTTATATCAATATTAATAGACTCAACATATGCTACTAAGAATTATTTAATGTTAGGTTCCCTATAGAGAAATATAAAAATCATAGGGTATAAGGTGTTCTTGTACATTTCAAGGTCTAACACTTCAATGGGTTTATAGGTATCTTTAAGTTGATTGTACATTATTTTAAATCTTTCATTAAAGTCTCAAATTTGTTCATTCATCTCTCTCCTCATGCTTGTAAAGTGTTGGTATATGACACTTGGGATAATGACTTATCCAGACTATCCTAGAAAAGTGTTTTGACATTAATTACAAGATGTGATCAAATATTTTAGGACAATAAGCAACAAGTCACAAGTAACATATTATAGTGTTAAATGAAAGAGTTTTTATCCCACATATTCATGGGTCACATTTAGTATTCATAAATTAGTCTTAAAATGCTTTACATTTTCTTTAGTAGTCCTACCTCGTAAAGGAGAGAAGGAAAGAAGATACTTCTTAGATTTTTTAGGCAAATTGTGCATGTCTCCAAGGATGGAAACAATAGAATTGATTAGACAAGCTTGGGCTATCAGGTATAGAAGAAGATGGGTTCATCAATCTAGGGAATATTATTAGACTTGAGGTCCTCTCAAGACACTTTTATCTGATCTAACATTTTTATGGATTTCTAAAGGTGTGTATACCAAGATAGTATATTAGGTAGACCTTGTTATTCTTCTCGGTATATCTAGTGAAAATCAAGTGATCTCTTTTTAATAAAACAAAAGGGATCCTTCATTATAACACTAGATAAATTCATGTTGATGTTGGTTTTGTGCACACTAGGGAAACTTATGAGGTAACCTCTAACATTTTACAATCAATGAATAAATATTCAATCTAAGGCACAATTTGTGGAGTATATTTTGTATAAAAACTATTGGTAGAATAATGGTGAGTAAAGTAATTAATTGCCTTATATGGTTTAAATATGATATCAATATAGGTCTACTTGACATTGGTGTATTAGTGATTAATTTAACCTAATGTGGGTAGGATCAAAATAAACTCAAAAAGGAAGTAAATGTAGGGTAGGAAAGAAGGTTTGTGAAATAAACAAGATGAAAATATTTGTAATCTAGGTCTTGAGCTATGGGTTGGACAAGAAATCAAGAACCAATGTTTTATGCAAGTTATTAAAAGTATAAAAACATTCAAACATAGTTAATAATCTAAGGGAATAATAATACAATGAACTTTATCATATATAATCAAAGTTTGTTGTAATTGTGAGATTTCAATTACAATCTACAAAGGGTGATTATGATTACTACACAAAATAATTCAAATTAGCAATATAAAAATATGAATAACTATATTAAAATAATACTCATGCAAAAAAAAATACTAATATACCATTTTGATGTAACTTATTACAAGATTCACAAGTTTAAAGAAGAAAAATATCTACACATCAAGGCTAATTGCAAAACAATATGTAGAATTTGTTATTAACATTAATAGAAAAAATTCTCCTCCCTTTGGGATTGGGAGGATATAAATATATATAGGCTTGGGGATGGGATGCTTCCTCATCCAAGTAAAATCTAAATTTTCATCTCCAATAATAAAATTGGGTGTCAAAAATGATATAGAGAAAGTATGTACAAAAGCGTATACATAAATAGGATTCCTCAACCAAAATATAATATATAGGCCAAATAAATTTGGACCCATTAGTCTCAACTTAATTTACAAGTGAAAACACATATACATACTTAAGGTGGTGTTGAAGTGGCACCACTAGAAGAGTAAAATGATAGAGTGATAACTATTGAAATAGAGGTAATGAATGTAGCCCCTTAAGGGATCAAAATTGGCCCTATTTGAGTATGAATTACTACATATCCCAAAAATTGGGGAATCTATAGTGACATGGTAGCACTTTTAGTTAATTTTGTCCTTAGTAATAACCCTCAAATTCCCTCAATGGCTTTGAGATTATCTAAAAATTCATGTGTTGTTTCAAAATCTTTATTGATACTATAAAAATTAAGCAAGACAAGATTAAATAATTTGATAGCCTCAAACATTAACCTTGTATGCTATGCTTATGAGCTCTTAAATTTTACTCCAAGGGATTCAACCTTAGTTAATATATCTTTGAAAAAAATGATTGGCTATATAATCTCATCATTATTTTTATAGATAATTCCCTCAACTTCCTCCTTAAAGATATTTATAACTACTTTAAAGAGTGTTTTAAAATCAAGCCTATTTACTAATTATCTAGTAGAGGTTATCACATATGTGACACTTGTATCTCTTAGAATTTATAAGGCCTTATTCTCATGTCTTGCTAAATTCCCTATTAAAACCTTCATCTACGTATGTTAGTTAAGGGCAACATTACTTTTTAAATTACATAACTTAATACACATGCCACATCCTAGGTAGACATCAGGTTCAGGTGACTGAATGCCTACTTCATGAAAACTAAGAATGTAAGCCTATTTAAATATTATTTTAATTGGTTTCATATTTTTAGCACCTTTACCTTCTCATGCTGAATTTCACCCATAGAGGCTCAAATATTATTCAAAATGTTATACAACCTTGTGGATGCATTCTGGACACTATCTATAATTTCCTAATTGGCATGGATGATCTATATCTATATTATTTTTTATTATGATTATTATTTTCTCCTATATATATCCTTCATATCTTCCTTGACTATATCTATAAAAGATAAAAATTTCTCTATTTATTAAGTAGAGTCATTCACATTCTTTTTGGCCTTTATTCTAGGGAAATAAGTTTTCTCTTTGTTCAAAATCTATCTCCTCCATTGTACTTGTGTTCAAAAATTTCCTCTTTCTCAACCTTTGAATTTTACCACTTTGTTTATAAAATTGGGTATATATTGTGGGAAACTCAATGAGGACCAAGTTTTGTCTATCATCATTTTAGCCTTGTATCTCTTTGACCCATTTGGGGAATAGTAAGTTCCCCTTCTTCTTTAGGTTGACTTGGTCTTTAGAGGTAGAGGGTGGAGTGATCATTGGAGGGGAAGTTATTGATTGAGGTATTAATGCAGCACTTATTTGAATAATAAATTAGAAGGGTGGATGAATAACCCTTTGCTATCTTGATGTTTTGCTCTAAGGGGTGACTTCAACCACACACTTATTAAGACATGGTGTTCTCATAACTTTCATTATGGTTGATTGTAAAGGTGAATATTAAAACAATTGTAAATATAATTTAGATAAAGATTTTAGAGGTACTGGTGGCCTTTAAGGATCAAAAATAGAAATTGAAACCAAATTCTAAAAATAAACTCTTTTCTTTGGAGCCATTATTTAGGTTGATGTTGAAAGAATAAAAGAATCAATTGAGATATAAAATGATGGCCTTGGAAGATCAAGTGAAAAATTTATAGCTTGAGTATATATAATATTAATATATAAAAATATATAAAATACTACCTTATTTATATCTTTCCTCTCTTCCTCTATAAATATTTATTAGTCTAGTGCTCCCACTAGATTCTCTTCTTCTTGTAAGCTTTCCAAGCTCATTACTTTGGCCCTACCTAAGTCTACCTTATCTTGTATTTCATCTTGGGTTATTTTCTCACTTAACCTTTTCTCATGTCCCTTTATTATTTCTACATTTCCTTCCTCTTCATCTGTAGGATAATCCAGTAGTGATATTACATGTCCATGATTTACTTATTCTAATTATTAATAAAGGGATACTTCTAGAGTTGTAAAACCTAATGATGGTATTTATTATAATTGTTAGAATTTGAAGGAAGTAGGGAGGAATATGTATTTCCTTTGGTAGGTTACTATGGAGGGAATAGTAGGTGAGGGATAAGGTGGAACTAATGAAGGAACCACATTAGTAAGGACTACCACTATATATGGTGGTGAAAGAATGGGAAGTGGAATAATAATGGTAGAGGGAAGAATGGACAAAGAGGAGATTAGTATAGTAGGGAGTATTTGAGGAGATATCTCATCACTAGTGGTGATGGATGGAGATGGACCTTATTGAGGTGATTGAGGGGAAGGAGGAGTAGATGGAAGAGATGAGAAGGTATCTTGCAGAAACTCTGGGAGATTTACTTGGGTAATTGTTATAAGTGGAGGAAACGATGCCCAAGAGAATGTACTTGTTTTTTAATCTATAGAAGGTTAAATATTCTAAATTAGTATGGTTGTGCCCATGGTAGTAATTAGGGTATTTTTAGTGGTGAAATTTCATTAAATTCATGAATATTCTATTTTCTAAAATCTAGATTTGGCTATTTTCAAACCTGAAAAGAGTGTTGGGTTACCAAAAATTATAGGTTGTATATATGATTTAGAGGTCAACTATCCTACCATTGATAACTAATTCAAAAATATCCATAGGTTATAAATTACATCCACATGATCTAGATAGGGAAAAAATAGCTTGGATAGTGTACATAGGGTCTAGACACCATCCATAGAGTTTGGATGGTGAATAAACAACCTAAACAATGTTTGTAAGTGCTAGACATAGTCCACAAACTCCAGATGGTGACCAAATTAAATATTTTACATCCATAGGGTCTAGACACTATCTATATGGTCTAGATGATGACTAAATATCTTGGATGTATTCCATGGGATCTAGATGTTTTCCATAGAATCTAGATGATGACTAGATAAACTTGAGGATATCTATAGGTTATGGACATCATCCAAAAGTTTTTTGTGGCAAGAAGGTAGAATAGATAGTGTCTACAGGGATTAGGTGGCATCTAAAAGTGTTGTGTGAAGACTAAAAGTAATTGGTAGTGTTTGGCATCTACAGTGACTCTAACCAATGGACACACAAAAAATATGATATACTACATAGTGTTAAAGTGGCAGGTCTTATCTTATCTAATAAAAAATGTCTAAAAGTTCATCTGGTGATAAAGGTAAAAAATAAGGAAAATTATCAGTGATAAAGAGCATATTATCTTATTTTGTGCACACAATAAAAACAACCAAGAAAATTCAACCTACACCCCCATAGAATATAGGTACTAAATGATTTGAATAATTTATTTATATATTTATAATAACTATTATTTAACTTTTGAAGCATAATATTAGAATATTTATACATGCATATCCCTCTACTAAGCGTGTTTTTTTAAATTAAATATTTAATCACAATATTACTTCACCATTTGAATATATTATTGATGATGACATGCCACCACTTGAAGACATACCTAAATATAACATGGCTATGATGAATCCAAACTAGATGATATGATACAAACATTAAAATAAAAGTCTACATCTCATAAAACAACTTTCATGAAAAATAAAAATCCCCAATTTATGCTAATAAATATAATAATTGAGTACATTCCAAATGGTGAGATCAATATAGTAGATCAAAGTAATAAAAAATTTATGCAAAGAAAGAAAAGCATATGGACAATTAGAAGGTATTTTAAGTTTGACTTGGCAACACAATTTCCTTTCATTGAACTAGTAGATATATAAAATAGTGTCAATACCCAACTTGAATGTAAATTCATAATATGTTCTTGGAAATTAGGAAAGGATAAAAATATTCAACTTAAGTTTGACACAATCAAGAAAGATTATGGAAAATTTTATATGTCCATTGAAAAATATGGAAAAATAGAAAAGACTCATAGATGAAAAGATGTCAATGAATTCATGCATGTTATATACATGATAGAGTATGAAAAAAATCTAAAATGTATGTGACATCTCATTTATAAAGGAGGAACAATTACTTCTCAAATAGGAAAAGTTTTTCAATCAAATCAACATGCAAAAAATATGCAGTTCTCAATGATCTATCATATTCTCAAGAAAGGTAGACATATATATGAATTTTCAAATTATAAAACTCTATTTAAACATAATGGAATTCATAACATTACATAATCACACTAGTTAGATGGTAGTGCTTGGGACATGGCTAAATGTCTTGTGATGATTAAAAAAGGAAGATTTGAAAAAATGTTAAAAATACAAGTTTTATATCAATTTCCATTGATGAGGTCATAAAAATTGACAACACAACATGGGTTTATATCCATGTTTAAACTTTTTATAAAAATTTAATTACACCTTGTATATTATCTATACATAAAATGGTTAAAAATTGTAATGTAGAAACCTTTTAAAGTTAGTTATTTACATTTTGAAGGATATTACTAGAGTGGAAGATTAAGTTATAGCTATGAATATTATATGTGTTGAATTTAATTGTGTAATAGTGATGTAAGGGAACAAAAATGGTTTGGGTTTTTGATTACAGACAACAATTTCACCATATATGATTTCAATTCATTGCATGGCCCATAAGAATCTTCCATATAAAATTGTAAGTACAGTTGAAAATGTTGCAAAAGTGGATGAACTTATCTTTGATTTACATGATTATATGTCAAGTAGTCCTAAAATGTTTTTATATTTTTATAAATATGAAATTGGGGTTACCGATGGTAAAAATATTTTAAAAGATAATGATACAAGATGGATTTCCATGTATGAGCCTACATGCAGAATGTTTAAAGTGAATCTTGTATGTGTTTAATTTGATGGTACAATAGTGATTGAAGGGAAAAAAATGGTTTTTGTTTTTGAATATATACAAAAATTTCACCATATATGATTTAAATTCATTTCATGGCCCATAAAATGAATCTTGCATATAAAATTGTCAGTACATTTGAAAATGTTGCAAAAGTGGATGAACTTATCTCTGATTTACATGATTATATGTCAAGTAGTATTAAAATGTTTTTATAGTTTTATAAATATTCAATTGTGGTTACTGATGGTAAAAATATTTTAAAATATAATGATACAAGATGGATTTCCATGTATGAGCCTACATGCAGAATTTTTAAAGAATATCTATCACTGGCAGGTTTCATGTTTAAATACCATATGGAAGTCAACAAGGAAAATGATATTTTGTACCATTTAATATATTTTGAAATGATTTTGACATTGTGTGGTATTATATTAATGTTAAAATAAATAAATTATTTTATGAAACAAGCTCAAGAGAGATCGATATATATTGTAGACTTCATATATTTGAGAAAATGGTTTGTCAATCTCTTAATGTCTTGTCTTTAGACCAAAACAGTTTTAAGCTTCTTTTTTTTTTAGTTAGAAAAAATTAAAATTTATTTAAGGATCTATAATATTGTTTTAAATTCAATATTCATGATCATCTTTGTATCTTCATGAATGGAAAGGAAATACCATTGCACACATTTCAAAAATGAGTTGATTATGTAGGATCAAAAATTGAAGAAGTCCCTATAACACGTATTATTTATGAAACCATGATAATGTAAATATGAATAAAATTGATAAAGTTAAGGGATATATTTATTACAAAAATTTGAGAATGGTTTTAAAGGGATGAGTTACTTGAAGCTATGGCAATGGTGAATCCCATATTTTGGAGAGTTGAGGATGGTAAAGAACAAATCAGTAATTTATTTCTTAGATACATGGGAACTCTTATTAAATATATTTCAAAGTCTATAGATATTAATAGATTTTAAATTATAGGTATTTTATGAAAATATTTGTTGAGAACATAGTATACCCATTTCAGATTCATAATGATTGATCAATACAAGTGTCTAAAGGAGATAACTAAAAGTGGTGCTATTACAAGGCTTTGGAAAAAAAATTATCCTAGTACCATCCTATAGGAATATATAAGTGAATATTTTCAATTGTAATAACTCTACCAAATAATGATTTTGGGATCTATGGAAGGTGAAATAGTCTTTAGTTTATTATCTTTTACCAAATTAAACTTTGTAATAGATTAGATATATATCTAAACACACATTTGAGATTATATGTTTTGTGTAATCTAGTGGATACATTTCCCTATGATATAAAACTTCAAATTTATAAATTGCTTATTCAAAGAAGAGGAGTTACCAATATAATAAATGACACAGCTAATCTAGATATTGAGACTCTATTTGCTTCAGATATAATATATATAAAAGACAATTATGAAGAAAGTACTACTCAAGAAATTTTTTAGCTACCTAAATATTAGTACGTAACCTTCAACTTTCAATTTTGTAATTGATTTTTATATTATTGTTTGTATCAAAAATCATTGAAAGTTTTTTATTATGTAAATTAGAATAATTCATAAATTATGTTATTATATTATTTTAAAATAATTGTGTTATATTGTAATTGTTTAAAATTCAAACTTTGTTAAATAATATATTCAACTTATATGTATGAAAACTATTTGTTTCACAACATGAATTTATTATTTCATCATTTCATGTGGTCTTCAATATTATACATCAATGAATTATGATATTATCGCTATACATCTTAAGTAGTAAATATCTAAAATTAACAGAACAAAGACTTATATGTAAACTTTAAAACTTTAATTTACAATATAAACTTTCCAATTTCAATATAACATATATAAAAATGCATAGAATAAACTTTTAATGGATAAAATTCATATAATAAAATAGAAATAGAGACTTAAATTTAATCTTCCAAACTTTAATTTACAATATAAAATTTCTAGTTTCAACATAACATATATAAATATGCACAAACTTAGCTTATCATGGATAAAATGTCCAAAATAAATAGAATCATGGATTTATATTTAAATTGAAGAAAAATAATTTACAATATTAACTTTCAAATTTTCAAGTTTTAACATAACATATATAAAAACATCAATTAAAAATTCCATGACCCATTTTCATTAAATAGAGATATATGCACTAAATAGATTTCATTCCACATAAGTTCCAATTTGTTGTTTATATGCAGATATTGCTACCTCAGCTTCCCCCTTAAATATAAATATAAAACACCTTCTTTAAGAAGATCCTTGGCTGCATCATTAATATTTACAACTATTGATCTTTCTTCATGTGTTGCATCTCCTACTGATAGGATAGAGAGATCTGCATCTATTTTCTCTTTGAGAAGAACATCTAAATCAATTCCATACTCTTTGATTATCACAATTAATGTGTTACTATGTTTTTTGATAAGAACAATTTTTTATTTGAATGTAATTACTACAGTTAATCTTTTTTTCACCCTTTCTAGATGAATATTTAGTACTTGTGCTTCATTCTTGAGGTTATTATATTTTGAATTCAATTTGGAAAATAAAGTTGGCCAAATAAAAATTAAAATTTTGAAATAAAAAATGGATAAG
Source organism: Torreya grandis (assembly GCA_037957365.1). NCBI lineage: Eukaryota > Viridiplantae > Streptophyta > Pinopsida > Cupressales > Taxaceae > Torreya > Torreya grandis. The sequence continues at coordinate 1,059,090 of JARHVA010005422.1, forward strand.
TAATTACTTACCAAATCTTTATCCCTCTTTGCATTGTCAAGGTGGCATAGGTTTTAGTCTCTTACCCATTTGTTGTAATAGGATTATGCCTATGCATTCAAATGTTCCAATCTATTAATCATAATATCTAAAATATTACCATTGTAGGGATTTTTCATAGTAATGGACCTCAATTAATCATGATTTACTAACACATCAATTTTATACTAATCATTTTAAAACCAAATAATATAAATAATATATTTGGGAATGGCTATGATAATGCTCATTAATTTATTTTACCAAAGCCTTTCCCTGAATCTCCCACTATTTCAAAACTTTCAAATCAATCTGTAAAATTTCTTCTAACAAATCAAAATCAATATCTAAAACAAGATTACTCAATGTAAAGGATGTCAATTCATCAAGAGATTTCTCCTCATCATTGCTTGGTTTAGGTGGTGAACTAGAAGAACCATGTCTAGCTTTTTTTCTGGATCCTAAAATTGATATCCATGAATGATATTGTGCACAAAAAATCTATCTATAGGCATGGAATCTATACCCTAAAATAAATAATCATCAAGATAAATGTTCTACAAAAGTGTCATGGCACCACCAGACACTCCACCCATCAAAAAATTGGGGAATTCCAAGGTTTTAATATGCAAATTTGTTCCCCCACTACTTATTAACATTAGTAAATTCTTCCCCCTAGTTTTTATAGTGTAGGGTGGAGGAGGTGGCATATTAATTATCATAGAATGTTGTATTGAAATACAAAATAACATCATTAATAAATAAAAAAACTTCATAAAAAACAAACCTAAGTTAGCCTAAAGGTCAAAGACAATTGACTTAGGATCCATACTTTGATTTTCTGATATGTTTTGTCGTCGTGGATGTGTTATAATAAAATTTGAATCTTCAATTTTTTTGAAACACTTAAATTATCATAAAATAAAAAATTCAATTTAACATATTTAATTTCATGTAATATAAAAATAGTGTAATTACAAACATTAAGTCAAATACCTTTCATGAGAGGTAAATATTGCACAGGTTGATGGACAATGTTTTCAATGCTAGACATCACTACAAAATGACATGAAACATTAATAATTCCATTTTTTTAATATTACATCAAATTTGAATAAAGTTTAAAAATTTTTAAAACTAGATTTAAGGCTAGGGATGTGCCTCAAGGGCCTTACCAATGTTAGTAGTAGGAAAGACAGATCTTCATATTTTATTATGCCTTATAAATGTTATCATCACACAAGAATCTGTATCATCACCCCTATTAGACTGAGAATCCTTAGAGCCCTCGATGAGATGGTATTTATTCAGTGCATTTTCTCTTTTGGATTGAGACACACATTCTCTTTTTCATTACAAAGAAACAAACATAACTAATTTCATATTTAAATTACAACAAAGATAATAACATGATAATTTAATGAATTAGAACTAGACTTAAAACTTACCTCTAGCTGCACAAGGGCCACTGAATTAGATTTCATATTTTCATGCAATGTTTTGGGAATAATTATTCTCCTTATTTCGTGATACACCTCATAATATAAACCTCATATATAATTAGAAATGAAATTTTTTAAACTATCACATTGAAAGGAACAATCCAAATCATTTCTTATCTTGTTGGAAATGAATATATACCAATCAAATTATTATCCTCCAATAGAATGGACATTATATGCTACATCCTAGAATGGGATATCTACAAGTTTTACCTATAAAATAATAATTTATTGGAAAATTTTAATGAGGGATTGTAGATATGGTTTTGTTATATTCTGGACCAACATACCCTTCTTGAACAATTAGAAGTGCTTACAATGGAAGCAATTTTTTTTAATCCATAATTGAGACCATCAATTTCAAATTACATACATAAAAAATTGAATATTAATTAATTAAAACATGATAAATATTACCTTTTGAGGTGGATGTATCTATAACCAAGTGATTTTTGAGATAAATTTTATCTTCATCATATAAAATGGATTTGTGGTCACAGGATTGACATCTATGTGTGGTAGTCCTAAAAATCACTTGATATATAAAGGAGTGGTGCCAAATGTAATATTTTGAGATTCAATGCTAAAATAAAACTCTCCAATGGAGGGTTTATAACTAGACACAATAATGTAAAGTAAATTTGTGTCCATGTCATAGTGGGGCATGTAAATAAGGCCTCTCAGACAATACCAAGCAGTCTAATCGATGTAAGTGTTTTCATATCATAAAATACTTAATATTTTTGGGAAAATTAGATTATAGTAGACAAATTTTCAAATAGGTGAAAAATATATGGGGTTGGAATTCATTGGTAATGAAAACTGAGAATAGAAGATGAGTTATAGGGTAGAGGTCCATAAGATGAGATAGATTTGGGTTATGTCTATAAGATAAATGAATAAAATAAATGGGTTGAGGGATATATATAAGGTTAAGGTACTCCCCCATAGAGTTTATACATCACCTATTCCCTCTAGATGCCATCCATGCATTATATATAACATTCAAAAAATATGGATGTCATCCACCCCCTCTAGATGGTGTCCACTAGGAATAGACAACATCCACATAGTATAGATGCCATCCATGTGCTCTAGACAACACCCATAATATTTTAATTCCATCAAAAACCTATAGATGGTGTCTATAATAGATGGTGTTTATGTGTTATGAACACCATCCACACACTATAAACACCCTTGATAACCTATGGACACCATCCATGGGATATAGATGGCATCCAATATATCTAAACACTATCTACGCACCTTGGATGATGTCTACCAGGTCTAAATGGCATCCACACACACTAGAAAACATTCATAGGCTCTAAACACTAGTCACACCCTCTATATAACATCCACAAGGTCTATATGGCATCTATATGCCCTAAATGATGTTTAGGGCTTTAGATGACATCTAAAATGCATGAATGGAATCCATAGGATTTATACACTATTTAGAGGGTGTAAACACTATCTAGAGGGTGTAAAAACCATCTAAAATTGTTGGACACCATCTAAACCTGGTGGATGTTGTCCATACCTAGTGGACATTATCTAGACCTAGTAGATGCCATCTAGAGGCATAAATGCCATATATAGCTTGTGGACACCATCTAGAACTTTTGGATGGAATCCATATTGCATAAAAAACATATAGAGTGTATGGATGATGTCCATAGCTCATGGACCAAATACACTATTACTAGACACTATTCAAACTCAAAAAATGGTGCATATGATTCACCCTCCCAATGAGACTACTTTCCCTTTGATTCACCTCCATTTCAAAACTAGATTTTCAATATTCACGAAAAAATTACATAGGTATTTTTTATAGAGGTCCTTAAAAAAACCTTGGTAGTAATAGTTGAATGGGTGGGGGGAAGATGAGGACTAGGAATACTCTTGAGAATCCCCTTCCTAATCTAGAGGTTTTCTTCCCTTTGACCACTGGACTCTCCTTATAACAGATTAGTCTCTCTTTCTTTAAGAGAGGGAGGTTGGTCTTGTGGCTGTGTTTGAGACCATTGATGACTTAAAGTTTGTTTTTACCATCTTACCATCTCATTTTTATACTCTTTATTAATCTTTGGGTCATATTGAATGGCTTGGGAAAAAATAATTGACATATGTTTTTCCCTCATGTGGGTCTAAACTTCATAATCATCTGATGAATTCAAGAAAATAACATCATGTTCATACTCTTGGTGGCCATATCTAATGGTCAGCCCCTTCTTATCCCTAACGATTTGAAGATAGTTTATGATTTTTAATTTAAGATACCATTATTTTAATTGGAACACCTTTAAAATGTAATGGGATCATATTTTTACCACCCGATTAAAGTGTAACCTCACTAAAAACTAGATCTACTATTACTTAGTGGGGTTTTATAGTCATAAACCTAATTCTTGAGGCCAAACACCTCATCTACATTATTTTATAGCTAGTGTGAAATCACCTATTCAACCATCTTGTTTGGAATGTGACATGGTAAAAATAAAGGGGGTGCCCTTATTCCTTCTATTCTAATTATGGTACAATCTAGATAGTACTAGTAGTTCCCCTTTTGGATATGCTTCTCAAATTCTTAGATACTCTAGGCATTTTAGTGCTATGAATAGATCTATATACTTGAGAATAAGTTTTCTCATAAATCCTTATAATCTTATTCCTGAATATATAGACAAATAAGAAAGAATAGTCCTCACAAGTTTTATTATCCACATATTCTATAAATGGATACCATAGTTATCCATGGGCTCTATGAACTATCCTAAGGATTACATCTAATAGATATGACATCATGTAAAAAAATCATTAGCTAGACTTTTTTCATGTTTGAACATCTATTCCTTGAATCTAACACTAATGATCTCTCCTACGAAAACAATTCTATTAGAAGTCAGGAGAATGTCCAACAATGGGACCCATTCCTCTTATACATAAGCAATGCTAACAAATCCATACAATTTGTTTAGAAGGTACATGACTATTATAAAACTAGGTTTGAATTTGATTATACTATTAGAGTAAATTCCTCCCTTGGGGTTAAAATTTTGACCCTCCAATAGCCACTATTTCAATTTTCCTTTTACATTGTTGTGCTTGAGCCATATGTTAGCTAAGATTTGGTTATAAGAAACCTCAGGCCTTGGAAGCTTAAGGTACTTATAAAATTCCATTAAAAAAACATATGAAATTGTATTTTTCCCATTTCTAAGATGTAGATAGTCCCCAAAACAAGTACCATTAAATAAAAAATCATGAATCAAATTAATATAGGCATTACCTCTAGTTTAGTAACTTCTTGATGGAGCACCATGGTTTTTATTGGCATTAAGTCATCAGTGTATTACTTATCCTCTTGTCATAAATGATCATATGAAGAGTATGGTGTTATTTAATTTACTACATTCTATATGGCTAAATATTATGGAAACTTAAAAGCTAGGGCACTTATGTCAAATACAGTGTCTTAGTCACATATAATGTCACTTGAGACCACCCTATCCCTAGTTTAGCCCTATACCTATCTTAGGGCCTCTATCACTATCTTAACCCGAGACCTATCTTAGGGCCTCTTTAATTACTTATCTAGATTTATTGTGGATCTAACCCATCCCTATATATAATAAAAATAGTCGCAAACCATCTCCTAGGAATCTAATGCCCTAGTACACCAGATTATGCCACTAGAACACTAGTGCACTATGTCAGTGACTAAGATACCATGTTACTATCCCTCACCTCTTTTCTTCTCTAGTGAACATATTTCCATTTCTCAATACACCTTAAGGTTAGCCTAGACCTATTTCACATCCTAACAAGCACTAGATTAGTATATATACTCACTTTTATCCCTTTACCCACTAGATGGAAATTATATGCATATACACACAAACAAGATTAGAAACAAGTGAAAATCAATGTCATTAATCCGTATTCTTCCATAATTATACATATATCAATCTACAAGAATACTAAGTTTAGATTACTCATATTTCTAGTCTCAATCACACTCCAAGCACTCAAGTCGACACTCATACTAGCATTTACTTACATTTACACCAAGAACTTAGGCAGGGGAATTGCATTCAACTTGATCCCCTCTTGAGGTATTTGTATATAAGAAACTCTCAACATGGATAGGTATTATGGTCACATCCAGCCTATCTAGCTAACATTACACTTTTTATCCTTGTGCTCCTCAAATACTATAATAATATGAGCTCTATATTTTTTCATCTAAAATTAGTCAAATCAAGTAATAGGTAGTTAATAAAGGTTCATCCACACTGACACATGTCTTAAACTCAATTTAAAGTCTACCCAAAAGCATATAACATATACTTATAAGGGACACTGAGACTACCTAAAGGACAATATCACAATGCACTATTATCCATGGGACTGCACTACTATCTGAGAAGAGTTATAACTTCATATTGTTATTGATGACACCATACCCAATTTATGCACCAATTTCTAACTTGTCAACTATCTCTCTCAATTAGTTTCTAGCTAACTAAATCTTTGTGTAATTCATTGTTATTTTTTAGAATAATTAGATTAGGTTAATTATTATATAAATCAATGGTTGTATTTATTACATATTTATTATTCTAACCCTTTAACAACATAGGGTTTTAAACTCCATAATCCCCTTTAAAATTTAAATCATTTGGTGAGCCTAAATTAATGTAAATACTACCAAAACCATAAACCTACATGATACTAGGGTTAATATCCTTCTCTTTCCTATTTCCCTTGGTTTTGTTAGGATTTTTAGATTTCATATATTATATTTTATTATCACTATTTCATTTTGTTTGATATATTCCATCTCAAAAATTTATATCCCTTTAAAAATATTTTTAAGGCTTAGTGGCAATCCTATTGACAATACTCAAATTCCTTCCATTCAAGCTTATGACATGGACAAAGGACCAGTTAAACATCCCTTAATTGATGCTTCACATCTTGATTATGTGGTGTTTAATTATAATACATCATAATTTGAACAATTTAATAAATATCTTGATGTTACAAAAGATAGGACTCGGGACACACTCCCCTTATCAATGATGGCAATCTAATAATTAATAAAGATGAAGTCTTAAAATTTTTAAGAGATAGACTTTGATAATAGCCCCATGATCATGAATTTTTTTTTTAAACTATATTTTAAATTAAGAAAACATCACTTAGTCAAACCTTGAATCTCATAAATTAATAATATACTTACACTTGCTATGGGGGAAACTTAGACTCCACAATAACCAATTATAAACCAAAAATATTCACCAATGACAAAACCTGATATGGCTAGTATATATTATTCCTCTCAAAATTTATAATACCTCATATATGATATCCATTATATATATACCAAGTTGTTATATCTTGATTAGGGTGCCACTAATCCATCTCATGCCTTGTATTTTCATGTTATTCTTCATACACCTTTGGCACAACATATAACATCAAATCTTTTGTCATTCATATTTATAGCACCCAAGATTTATTTTTATGATGGTATGGGTGAACTAGAGAATAATATACATGATTTTCATGTAGCATGTCTGGAATATGTGTCTAATAATTGGCTCCTCACTAAGTTGTTCCCTCATAATTTGAAGACTATGAATTAAGGGTTCTATGATATTCATATTCAATATATCATGACATTTAATCCACTAGAAGATATGTTTTTGGCATAATTTTCAATCAATAGCAGTGATAAGGTTTTATATGCTCAAGTTGGATAACTCAAGAAAAAATATAATGAGAATATAGTTGAATATGTCTTGCGATATAAAAATATATTAGTAAATATGACTATCCCCATGGATGATAGATAACTCCAAGACATATTCAAGAAGATTTTATTACTAACATTACATGAAAGTATCATATTCAATAAGTTTCCATCATTTAAAAATTCATGCCATATAGTGAAATAATGGAAAGTCAAGCTTCTCTCCAAGGGTAAATTAAAATACACAACTAGATCATATTAAACTAATCAGAGTTATAATAATACCCCATACAAGGTGAGGACAAATGAGAACAAGAATGATAAAAATATAATATTTAATGTAGCTTCAAACGTAGGTCCTTACATGATTTTATCATCTCCTCTAAGGAGACCCTTCACACACCTTCTTAAATCACCATCACACGTTCTCCAAGAAATCTTTGAATGCAAAATCTTATCTCTCCCTCTCATAAAAGAGGTTGATACAACTAGGCCTCTTCTAAATATTTATGATGTCAATAATTTTTTTGATTATCACAGGGCACTAGACCATACTAAAAATAGATGCATCAATTTATGACATAAGTACAAGATTTGATAGATGGTAATATTGTTGATGTTTACACTCCTATAGAGGCACCTAGAACACAACCAACAAAATATAAATCTTTGAAAATAGTTTTAGATATATTTACAAAGCACACAAGTATTGAAATAATATGAAATTCAAGTGTTCATTATATATATCAGGCACAACCACTATTAACATCTTAGAATACTCATACAGTAGACACACACCCTCTCCATAATATAATTGGGGTGTATCATAATACCATACCAACTAGACCTCTCATCACTTTCTCAAAGTAGGAGATAGTTGATGATGACTCAAATTTATATGCACTCTTTATATGTGCTTATATTGATCATCATCCCATCCAAAGTGTCATGACTGATAATGGTTAAAGTTTTAATATGTGTACTATCACACTTATACAACACTTAGGCTATTTAGAGTAGGATATTTCTTAGATAGATATAATTATTCATGATTTTAGTTACCATGTCTAGAGTTCCATTAGGGATATTATACTTCCATCACAAGTTGGGCTAGCACATGTGGCTACCATATTCTTAGTTGTACCTAGTATAGGAAAATTTGATGTGTTATTAATTATGCCTTGGATATAATAATTTTAGGCTATCCAATATACTATACACAAATGTCTCAAATATATACATGCTAATTATGTGGTTACAATTGAGGGCCTTCCATATGAGTATCCTTTACCTATTCCAAAACATGCTACACAATAGACACCAATTATATTACACACATAGCTTCAATTAGAACACGTCTAACATTAGTTGAGCCACAAGTGTAAGTGAGGTCTACTCTTATGACATTACCATGTACACATACTCTCCAAAAAAGACCTATACTAGAGAGAATCCTACATGAAAGACATGTTGTGGATTATAAAGAGCCTCTCTCTACCCCTTTCTTACCTAGATCAGTGTTATTGAATTCCCAAGGTACTCATCATAGAACATCCATGTTAGTTACCATTTCTTCCACTAGATGGGTTCCTAAGATCCCTAAAGTTCATAGGCCCATTCATTCATTTCCATAGATTCATATCCCTAATCCATAAACAATTTAAGCTATAGATCACTTAGTACATCTAATTCCCCATGCCAAATACCTTAGCACAACATGCGCAATAACTCTTCCTCTCTTTGATACAAGGCACATTTATGTATAGTCTATTGTGAGACTCATTGGTTAGTAGTATCTCTCCTCTTGTAGATATATTATACTTAGAAAATACAAACAAATTCAATATTTCTCAAAAAATATATATAAAATTGCATATTGTATGGATTTCCATGTTTACATTCCTTATATTTTCTAGATTCTACATATGCTATCTATGTTAGTATAGTTTGGTATTATCATATATACATGCTTCACTTTTTATCTTAAAGTGTTCATAGATTATTACAATACTTAGTTCCATCACATAAATCCATATTTGATACTATCTACCCATTGGGGCAAAATACACATATACATAGATTCAACATTAATACATTCTCTAATTGGGGGAATCCTATACATAGATTCCACATTACCTAGTTATATCATTCTATACTACACTAATGTTTTTTCTAACTACTACTACTATAAACTTAATTTTTGTACATCTTTGATCTTATATGAATTTATACCACATGATCATCCATGCTTTTGTTTCTATATTTCCTAATTGTCTCTTTGATTTTACATATATTTAAGGGCATTTTAATATTCCATTGATCTATGGATCTACACCAATTATTTTAATTTTTTATATGATTTGGACATGTACCCATGTCCTTGTATGTGACTTCTTGATTGTGTATACATAAATTTGAACATGTACTTCCATGTGGATCTAATCCAACCTTGCTTGTTGTATATGTATGTGGACATTTTAACCTGTCCTTATAAGTTTGATCTTTTACAAACTTAGTGACATGAGCCCATGTCACTTTTATTATGGCCTCATAGATTACTATGTGTGACTTATGTGTTTTTATGTGTTTTTATCTTACTTGTTACACTTACACTTAGTATTTTATGCCATGAGGGACCTCGTGTAGCTCCCATTCCTCTTTGGGTGACTTGACGGGCATAATGCCCCATCACCCTAGGTAGTTTACATAAATTATATTCATGTTTGATGTTCATATAGATTATTATATTGTTTTATCTATCTTGACAACCATGTGAATTCTAGATCTAACATACATCACACATTATCAACTTATGGTCAAATTATCTTACATTTTGATGTCATGTATACATATTATATTAGTTTATTATGTAGATATAATATATTTTAATTATAACACATAAGAATCATAGATTTTATTTTGAGTACAATTATTGTAGGTGTTAAATAGTTCCCCTCAAAATAATGGGCATTGATAGGGGTTTTTCATATAGGTTAAGTCATCTAAGTGCACTTAGAACATAGTTTTTAGAATGAAGACACATTTTATAGAGCTTAGAATCAAGAAAACATTGTGGAAAATAGTAAGACATAGATCAGTTTTAGTTTGACTCAGAAAAAGCATAGGACACTAGCATGGCACAGAGGAAGCTAGTGTAGTGTACTACTACCCAAGGGACCATGTTACTATACAACAGCCCTAAAAATAGGAAAATACATATTTTTAGAAAATTATAGAAAGTATAGTTCAAATTTGTACATTTTTATTCATAGATTATCTATTAAACTCAATTTATTCTTAGTTTTGCATAAATTACACTAGTTTTCTCAAATTAGTGGCATCATGCACATCATGATCACTCCCATTTTAGTTTCAGATATACTCAGATAAAAATTTCTATAACTTAGTTTAGAATTCATATACATAAATATCATAATTGGGAACATGCACATGACACATTATTTTTATTTTCTCACTTATGCACTAGTTGATCAGATGGAATGGTAAACTCCATGTCATTATCCATGTTCTATACTAAAGACACCATTTTCAATAGGTTCACATCATATTGATGACTCATTCCATTTGTAGTGGTTGGCATTACTACTTATTACCTTAACTCATCTTTGTTTCAGTTTGTAATATTTAAGTTTGAATAAATAGTGTGAAGCCGTAGCCATTCGGCCCCTGCCTACTATCGCAGGTTTCTACTACAAGATTGGAGTCGTCTACTGACATTATAAAAGATTGGTATCAGAGCCAGACTATTGTAAGTTGTGAATCATTTTTCCTATTTTGTGGATCGATATTTTGAGTTCTTTGCTTTGAAAATTTCTTTGGGAAAGTTAGTGCATCGAGTCACAAGCCATTATTCTACTTGTCATAGGCCACTTTTATCTTTGCATCCTTTATTCCCTCACCAGAAATTTCTTGCTTACCAGAACCCAAATCTCCCTGCAATGGAATTCAAAAAAGCACCATCCACTTCTACCATAGAAATCATGAATGAATCTAAGTTCGAAGGTATGTATGAACTCCCTCCATTTGTTCCAGATCAATTATCAGACTGTCCTGATATTGATGTTACCGAAGAAAATCTTGAACAAGAAACCAATTTGTTTAAACCTCCAACTATTAAGGCTTCTCATGTGTATAAAAATTCTGAGTTAGTTAAATCTAAGTTCTTATATACATCTACTTATCTCTCTTTTGTCAAGCCTAGAATCAAGTCTGTAGAGTTAACCCTCTCTTACAAACCAAAGAAAACCTACCAGACAAATTTACTCTCCCTGTTACCCGAGAAAGAAATCAATTATATCAGGTCACATGAAGACGTAAAATTTGTTCATTTTGGTTTGATTTGAATACATATTAGACCCTTGATTCCTAGCAATATTAAGCCTGTACTATATTTAGCTTTGTGTGATCACCTCCAAGTTAGCTTCAAGAATTCTTGTCAGTTATCTAGCCTTGGCCGCTTAAATGATGATATTATTTATTTTGAGTTTTGTCCTAACCTTTCTGTCGTAGTCCATGATAGAAGTTGTAAAGAAGTAAAGCATGGATCTTTAGATTGTTGGGGTCTGTTCACCTCTCTATTTGGCCTAGACATGTTTGGTGAGTTTAAATATGCATCCATAAACATTTTCGTTGTCTATAGTATGACCAATACTAATCACCCCAAAATCCTTGAGAATCTGCCATATGCCAGATGACTGAGTGGCACTATCCAACTACAAAAAGGACACATTGAGATAGTTGAGATTCCCTCTAAATGGAAACTTGACTGGTTAAAAAAATGTCTCTCCCAGGATGAAGAGCCAAGCCACAGTACACCATAGTGACGGCAGATCTGTAAATATATTACCTAGATCCTTATCTATAAATTCTTCTCGACCATCTACGTCTTCTTCCCGTAGATCTGTCAAAACCGGTCACATATTGATCGAAGATGAAGAGGTAAATCAAGGAAATGATTTACCAGGAACTTTCATGAGTCTTTCGAGAGAAGACAACATAGAATTCTACACATAAGATACTACTACTCTGTATAGAGGAGGAAGATGGCCGCTGCCAAAAGGTGTCCACAAGCAACCAACAGGAACTATGCAGTACTTTGCAGCTGCATACGAGAACCCCTCTAATGAGTTCAAGCAAAGGAACTATACTGCGAGATTTAATTCTCATTTCATGGAAAATTTTGATGATCTATGTAGAGATGTTTTATCCATTAAGGATACTATAAATAATATAGATAAAAAGGTTTCATCCATTGATACAAAGATAGATATTCTAGATGATAGTCTTAGTTGGCTGTCAAAAGAAGACCAAAAGGCAGAATCATCTTTAAAGCCTCTTTGTTCAGTCTCCTTTGGCCCTTCTTTCAAAATTGTAAAAAGATCTCCTAGCCATACCCTTATGCAAAGAACCCATATTCATTTGCAGCCATGGTATTTAAACATCGATGACCTGTTAGACCCTCTAAATGAAATCATCGCCTGGTGCAATACCATGTGAGTACTTGTTATTCAGGCTCATCTAGACCAAGTAGGCAGCACTTGCTTTGCAACAAAATTTTTATGGGGTATTACTAGTCTATGGTGGCAATCCATGACTGAGGCTCAGCAATATGAGCGTGTACATAACCAACCTGATTCTTTAGCAGCATTATTTCTTTTATTGATTACAGAGTTTGCACCTCCATTCGGCAATAGGGAACTTGAGTCCAAAAAATGGTTACTCAAAATGGAGCTTTGCGATCTCAAGCAATTTGATGCTTTTGCCAAGTAGTTTAGAAAGCTTGCATATGATAGCAAGAGCTATGCATCCACTGAGATCAAGATTAAATTTTTGCATGCTTTACCTTATAATTTGATTAACAGAGTCATTACTTATATTGACCTCAAAGGACTAACAATCGAAGATCTAGCCCTTTCTGATGTTATTGATTTTGCCAAGCAGTAAATCATGACTTTAGTCTCTGAGACTAAGTCTATGCAGAAACTCAGCAAGTATCAAGCCTCCCAAATCACTCCTATCTTTCCCAAAACAATCCCATTTGGCTGCCGACCTTATGTCCAACCTCGCCGTCAGCAGAAGTAGTGCCACAAGCATATTTCCTATAAGCGCCGCTCTTTTCCTAGAAAGCATTCCTATGCACCTCTTCACCGTTTCCTCAAGAAATGATGCACCACACGTCCTCCTTCCAAGTAGCCGATTTGCTATATCTGTCGCAAACCTGGCCACATTACTCCTAATTGCTCCTACAAAAACCCTGCTGTCAAAGCTATTTTTTCCTCCAACACAGCAGCGTGGTGGGATATTGAAGATGCAGATGAAGATCTATATCTTCAAGAAGACATTTATGAACCTACACTTGAAGATCTTCCTGATGAAGACTTTGATGATGAAGAAGATGTAGTAGCACTCGACTCACTCGCCAATGAACTAGATCAACCCATGACAAACATGCAACGAGGCGCAAGATATTATAGACCGAGAGAACATGACTGGTCTATTTTGTCTAATGAAGTGTATGGACCCTGGTCACGACATCATCATGAAGTCCTTGAGCGACCAAAGAAACCAAGAGGAAGAGGATACTCCAAAGGAGAATCATCAAGAGGGAAACAACCCTCTATGGCAAGACAACCACCCACATTGCACAGACTAAAACATCCTCCTGTGCAATATCCAATCTCTTTCAAGCCAAGCGACTCCTGGATAAAGAACAAGTTCACCAGCAGAGAGCCACCAAAAGAAATAAAAGAGCCATTATGGAATCAACTCCTACCAACAGAAGAACCAGAAGTAGCAGAACTGACGTGGGATGATGACAATGAAGAGGATGAAGTCGGAAACATGTTCTATTCTGACCAAGATTACTACCCTAGTGAATGTAGTAATCTCCAAGAAGAAGAAGAAGCTGAACCAGAACATGAAGAAGTCTACCCTGAACCAGTAATTGTTCAAGATCCAGGAAGATAGAAACTGGTATGTACCAGTATTCTTTGTTTAAAACTTCCATAGCCTGCTTATTTAAATCATTTGATTAATGGCAGATTTGCCCAATTCTTTACATTAGAAATAAATGGCAGACTGGTAGATGCACAAGTAGACACTGGTGCTTCCCTTTCTTTTGCTAAACCACAGCTCATCAGTGATTGGAAGACACTTGATGATAATCTTGCTAATAAGAGAATTGACATCTAGGGGAATAGTTTTATGTGTACAAAGTATAAACATCAGCAACCCCTGCATATACAAAATAAACTCTTCCATTGTGATTTCTTCGCCCTTGAGAAGATGCCCATTGACATCCTCCTTGGAGGATCATTTATTGATAGATATACACCCTATGGTGCTACTACAAAAAGCATCATGTTCACCATAGAAAATGAAAGGCTTAGAATACCTCACCTTATCTATGCTACAGAACAGTTCCCAAGTTCCATGACTCAGAGCCCTGAGATAATCCCAGCTAAGATAATAGAAATTGGAAATAGGATCAAGTCCTCTATCTGCTCAGAAAACCCTCAGCAGTTTTGGTCCAAAGCTATGCCTGAAATGGAGATAAAAATACTTGAAGGCAAGCACATGAATATTGAGAAAAAAATTCCCATACCAGCTCAAGATTATAATGATATGGAAGCACAGATCAAAGATCTGGAAGCAAATGGCTTCATTGAGAAATCAACCTCTCCTTTCTACTGCTACGCCTTCATGGTAAACAAGCATTCAGAGTAAAAAAAAGGAAAGAAGAGAATGGTCATTAATTATAGACCATTAAATGCTATAACAGAGCCATATCCATATCCAATACTAGATAAAAGCTACTTTCTTGAGAAAGTTGTAGATTGCAAGTATTTCTCACAGTTTGACTGCAAGTCAGGCTTTTACCAGATCAGAGTCAAAGAAGAAGATAGAGCCAAGACAGCCTTCAGCTGCCCCTTTGGCCATTATCAATGGACTGTCATGCCTTTCGGCCTTATGAATGTACCAGCATATTATCAGGCGCATATGGATAAAATTTTTGGTGGCACTTCTCATTTCCTTTGTGTATATATTGATGACATTTTAATTTTTAGTAATAGCTTAGATGAGCATGCTACTCATCTCTCCTAATTCTTTCAATTGGCACAAGATGCAGGAATAGTCTTATCAGAGACAAACATTTAGTTATGCAAAATTGAATGCAACTTCCTCGGCATGGTGATTCGAGAATCAAAACTGCAAGTCTAGCTGCACATTAAAGAAAAAGTCATCAATTTTCTCGACTATTTGGATAAACCCAAGCTGTAAGCATTTTTGGGTTTGCTAAATTACTTAAATAGTTTCTATCCTAACTCTGGTGAAGATAGGTACATTCTGCAAACACTTCTCTAGAAAAAGAAAGCATTTCATTAGGAAGAACAACATACTATAGCAGTTCAAAAAATCAAAGCAACTGTAGCCTCGCTACCAGAACTGCATATTCCAAAGTCCAAACAAATGAAAGTTTATACTGATGCCTCTGACCTTGCATGGGGAGGAGTACTTGTTTGTATTGTAGATAATAAAGAGTTTGTGTGTGATTTTGCGAGTGGTGTGTTTAGCTCTAATGTATTAAAATGGATCTCCTCTGATAAAGAGATCTATGCTATGAAAAAAATGTCTAGAGAAGTTTATGCTTAAACTTATACATTTGCCACATTTTGTAATTGTAACCGATTGTACTAGATTTCTGACCTTCAGAGAAAAAGATCATGGTCAGAAATATGGTCACGAAAAATATGTCCAGTGGCAAGCATTCTTTCATCAGTTTAGTTTTTCTATGGATCATATTATAGTTTCTAATAACATAATTGCAGATTGGCTCAGCCGAAATCCTCCAGCCACATTAATGCATCAGCCTGCACCTAGTTTTAATCTGACTAGGATACTTAACCAAGGATTCAACTCCTTGAATGTTCTTATATAAGAACAAATTCTTTAAGAAGGCCTGCATCCCTGATACATGAGGATCTCCTATGCAGTAGGACAAGACCTGCAAGTGTCTGCAGCAGTAACAATCCAAGCCAACCGTAGACAGAACTCGAGATTCATCATCATCGAAAGGCTCAATAGTGAATTCTTATATCACCAATTCACTAAACTACTAAAGTGACCATTATGGACATAGCGCATTCAGATAAGATCCACATTCAATGAATATCTATATCATTGGATAGCTAGACATGGCCCGCATAGAATTCATGAAGAAGATAATCACGATCAAGATACTATCGTGCACACAATCATTCGCTGACAACTTGAGTGGGAATCATATTTCCACTACACTCCACAACATACACCATGTGAAGCGGGACCCCCAAATTGTCGACACTGGCATCTACAAAGCACTTTCTAGATAAGATGCCTTTTCAATCCAATATCTGAAGATGACCTCATAGACGAAGCGGAAGACATGTTGGGCCCACAGCCTAAGATTCCATCCTCATCATCATCATCTTGTGGCTTCAATAGCATCTCACTGTAGACCTACTTTCCAATTGTAAAGCATGATGGGATTGACACCGCCTTGCCAGTGAGCAGGCAGGACCACCCAAAAAATTGCTATAAATTATCCTCTCTGCCTTAGTATTATCATCAAAAAAATTTCAGTGTGAAAATCTAGTAGCTTGTTCCAAGAGTATGCTCTTCTCTTGCCCATTTAGACGGATCCTGAGAATCAGAAACTAAAACAAGTCTTTGTTATAGTTTTTAATATTTAAGTTTGAAGAAATAGTGTGAAGCCGTAGCCATTCGGCCCCTGCCTACTATCACAGGTTTCTACTACAAGATTGGAGTCATCTATTGATGTTATAAAAGATTGGTATCAGAGCCAGGCTACTGTAAGTTGTGAATCAGGGTCCATACGCTTCATTAGACAAAATAGACCAGACATGTTTGATGAGTTTAAATATGCATCCATAAACATTTCCATTGTCTATAGTATGACCAATACTAATCACCCCAAAATCCTTGAGAATTTTCCATATGCCAGACGACTGAGTGGCACTGTCCAACTGCAAAAAGGACACATTGAGACAGTTGAGATTCCCTCTGAATGGAAACTTGACTGGTTAAAAAATGTCTCTCCCAGGATGAAGAGCCAAGCCACAGTACACCATAGTGACGGCAGATCTGTAAATATATTACCCAGATCCTTGTCTATAAATTCTTCTCGACCATCTACGTCTTCTTCCCATAGATCTGTCAAAACCGGTCACTTATTGATCGAAGATGAAGAGGTAAATCAAGGCAATGATTTACCAGGAACTTTCATGAGTCTTCCCAGAGAAGACAGCATAGAATTCTACATAGAAGATACTACTACTCTGTATAGAGGAGGAAGATGGCCACCGCCAAAAGGTGTCCACAAGCAACCAGCAGGAACTATGCAGTACTTTGCAGCTGCATACGAGAACCCCTCTAATGAGTTCAAGCAAAGGAACTATACTACGAGATTTAATTCTCATTTCATGGAAAATTTTGATGAGCTGTGTAGAGATGTTTTATCCATTAAGGATACTGTAAATAATATAGAGAAAAAGGTTTCATCCATTGATACAAAGATAGATATTCTAGATGATAGTCTTAGTTGGCTGTTAAAAGAAGACCAAAAGGTAGAATCATCTTCAAAGCCTCTCTGTTCAGTCTCCTTTGGCCCTTCTTTCAAAACTGTAAAAAGATCTCCTAGCCATACCCTTATGCAAAGAACCCATATTCATTTGCAACCATGGTATTTAAACATCGATGACCTGTTAGACCCTCTAAATGAAATCACCACTTGATGCAATACCATGCGAGTACTTGTTATTCAGGCTCATCTAGACTAAGTAGGCAACACTTGCTTTGCAACAAAATTTTTATGGGGTATTACTAGTCTATGGTGGCAATCCATGACTGAAGCTTAGCAATATGAGCATGTACATAACCAACCTGATTCTTTAGCAGCATTATTTCTTTTATTGATTACAGAGTTTGCACCTCCAGTCGGCAATAGGGAACTTGAGTCCAAAAAATGGTTACTCAAAATGGAGCTTTGCGATCTCAAGCAATTTGATGCTTTTGCCAAGCAATTTAGAAAGCTTGCATATGATAACAAGAGCTATGCATCCACTCAGATCAAGCTTAAATTTCTGCATGCTTTACCTTATGCTTTGATTGACAAAGTCATTACTTATATTGACCTCAAAGGACTAACGATTGAAGATCTAGCCCTTTCTGATGTTATTGATTTTGCCAAGCAGCAGATTATGACTTTAGTCTCATAGACTAAGTCTATGCAGAAACTCAGCAAGCATCAAGCCTCTGAAATCGCTCCTGTCTTTCGTGAAATAGCCCCATTTGGCTGCCGACCTTAAGTCTAGCCTTGCCGTCAGCAGAAGCGGCGCCGCAAGCATATTTGCTATAAGCACCGCTCTTTAACTAGAAAGCATTCCTATGCACCTCCTCACCGTTTCCTCAAGAAACACCACACCGTACATCCTCCTTCCAAGCAGCCGATTTGCTATATCTGTCGCAAACCTGGCCACATTACTCCTAATTGCTCCTATAAAAACCCTGCTATCAAAGCTATTTTTTCTTCCAACGCAGCAGTGTGGTGGGATATTGTAGATGCAGATGAAGATCTGTATCTTTAAGAAGACATTTATGAACCTACACTTGAAGATCTTCCCGATGAAGACTTTGATGATGAAGAAGATGTAGCAACACTCGACTCACTCGCCGATGAACTCAGCAACCCATGACAAACATGAAACGTGGTGCAAGATATTATAGACTGAGAGAACATGACTGGTCTATTTTGTCTAATGAAGCATATGGACCCTGGTCACGACATCATCATGAAGTCCCTGAGCAACCAGAGAAACCAAGAGGAAGAGGATACTCCAGAGGAGAATCATCAAGAGGGAAACAACCCTCTATGACAAGACAACCACCCACATTGCACAGACTAGAACATCATCCTTTGAAATATCCAAGCTCTTTCAAGCCAAGCGACTCCTGGTTAAATAACAAGTTCACCAACAGAGAGCTGCCAAAAGAAATAAAAGAGCCATTGTGGAATCAACTCCTACCAGCAGAAGAACCAGAAGCAGTAGAACTGAGGTGGGATGATGACAATGAAGAGGATGAAGTCGAAAGCATGTTTTATTCTGACCAAGATTACTACCCTGGTGAATGCAGTAATCTCCAAGAAGAAGAAGAAGCTGAATCAGAACATGAAGAATTATACACTGAACTAGTAATTGTTCAGGATCCAGGAAGACAAAAATTGGTATGTACCATTATTCCTTCTTTATAACTTCCACAGCCTGCTTATTTAAATCATTTGATTAATAGCAAATTTGCCCAATTCTTTACATTAGAAATAAATGGCAGACTGGTAGATGCACAAGTAGACACTGGTGCTTCCCTTTCTTTTGCTAAACCACAGCTCATCAGTGATTGGAAGACACTTGATGACAATCTTGCTTATAAGAGCATTGACATCCAGGGGAATAGTTTTATGTGTAGAAAGTATAAACATCAACAACCCCTGCGTATACAAAATAAACTCTTCCATTGTGATTTCTTCGCCCTTGAGAGGATGCCCATTGACATCCTCCTTGGAGGATCATTTATTGATAGATATACACCCTATGGTGCTACTGAAAAAAACATCATGTTCACCATAGAAAATGAAAGGCTTAGAATACCTCACCTTATCTATGCTATAGAACAGTTCCCAAGTTCCATGACCCAGAGCCCTAAGATAATCCCAGCTGAGATAATAGAAATTAGAAATAGGATTAAGTCCTCTATCTGCTCAAAAAACCCTCAGCAGTTTTGGTCCAAAGCTATGCCTAAAATGGAGATAAAAATACTTGAAGCCAAGCACATGAAGATTGCGAAAAATATTCCCATACCAGCTCAAGATTATAATGATATGTAAGCACAGATCAAAAATCTGGAAGCAAATGGCTTCATTGAGAAATCAACCTCTCCTTTCTGCAGCTACGCCTTCATGGTAAACAAGCATTCAGAGCAGAAATGAGGAAAGAAGAGAATGGTCATTAATTATAGAGCATTAAATGCTATAATAGAGCCATATCCATATCCAATACCAGATAAAAGCTACTTGCTTGAGAAAGTTGTAGCCTACAAGTATTTCTCACAATTTGACTACAAGTCAGGCTTTTACCAAATCAGAGTCAAAGAAGAAGACAGAGCCAAGACAACCTTCAACTGCCCTTTTGGCCATTATCAATGGACTATCATGCCTTTCGGCCTTATGAATGCGCCAACATATTATCAGGTGCATATGGACAAAATTTTTGGTGGCACTTCTCATTTCCTTTGTGTATATATTGATGATATTTTAATTTTCAGTAATAGCTTAGATGAGCATGCTACTCCTCTCTCCCAATTCTTTCAACTGGCACAAGATGCAGGAATAGTCTTATCAGAGACAAAAATTTAGTTATGCAAAATTGAATGCAACTTCTTCGGCATGGTGATCCAAGAATCAAAACTGTTAGTCCAGCCACACATTAAAGAAAAGGTCATTAGTTTTCTCGACTGTTTGGATAAACCCAAGCTGCAAGCATTTTTGGGTTTGCTAAATTACTTAAATAGTTTCTATCCTAACTCTGGTGAAGATAGGTACATTCTGCAAACACTTCTCTAGAAAAACAAAGCATTTTGTTGGGAAGAACAACATACTACAGCGGTTTGAAAAATCAAAGCAACTGTAGCCTTGCTACCAAAACTGCATATTCCAAAGTCCAAACAAATGAAGTTTATACTGATGCCTCTGACATTGCATGGGGAGGAGTACTTGTTTGTATTGTAGATAATAAAGAGTTTGTGTGTGTGTTTGCGAGTGGTGTGTTTAGCTCTGATGTATTACAATGGATCTCCTCTGATAAAGAGATCTATGATGTGAAAAAATGTTTAGAGAAGTTTATGCTTAAACTTCTACATTTGCCACATTTTGTAATTATAACCGATTGTACTAGATTTCTGACCTTCAGAGAAAAAGATCATGGTCAGAAAGATGGTCACGGAAAATATGTCTGGTGGAAAGCATTCTTTCATCAGTTTAATTTTTTTGTGGAACATATTATAGGTTCTAATAACGTAATTGCAGATTGGCTCAGCCGGAATCCTCCAACCACATTAATGCATCAACCTACACCTAGTTTTAATCTCACCAGGATACTTAACCAAGGATTTGACTCCTTGAATGTTCTTGTACAAGAACAAATTCTTTGAGAAGGCCTGCATCCCCGATACACCAGGATCTCCTATGCAGCAGGACAAGACCTGCAAATGTCTGCAACAGAAACAATCCAAGCCAACCACAGATAGACCTCGGGAGTCATCATCATCTAAAGGCTCGACAGTGAATTCCTATATCACCAATTCATAGAACTACTAAAGCGACCATTATGGACATGGCACATTCGGATAAGATCCACATTCAACAAACATCTGTATCATTGGATAGCTAGACATGGCCCACATAGAATTCATGAAGAAGATAATCACGATCAAGATACTGTTGTGCACACAATCATTCGCCAGCAACTTGAGTGGGAATCATATTTCCACTGCACTCCACGACATACACCATGTGAAGTGGGACCCCCAAATTGTCGACACTGGCATCTACAAAGCACTTTTAAGATAAGATGCCTTTTCAATCCAATATCTGAAGATGACCTCGTAGATGAAGCGGAAGACATGTTGGGCCCACAACCTAGGATTCCATCCTCATCATCATCATCTTGTGGCTCCAACAACATCTCACTATAGACCTACTTTCCAGTTGTAAAGCATGATGGGATTGACACCGCCTTGCCAGCGAGCAGGCAGGATCGCCCAAAAAATTGCTATAAATTAGCCTCTCTGCCTTAGTATTATCATTGAAAAATTTTCAGTGTGAAAATTTAGTAGCTTGTTCCAAGAGTATGCTCTTTTCTTGCCCATTTAGATGGATCTTGAGAATCAGAAACTGAAACAAGTCTTTGTTATAGTTTGTAATATTTAAGTTTGAAGAAATAGTGTGATGCCGTAGCCATTCTGCCCCTACCTACTATCACAGGTTTCTACTACAAGATTGGAGTCATCTACTGTCGCAAACCTGGCCACATTGCTCCTAATTGCTCTTGTAAAAACCCTGCTGTCAAAGCTATTTTTTCCTCCAACGTAGCAGCGTGGTGGGATATTGTAGATGCAGATGAAGATCTATATCTTCAAGAAGACATTTATGAACCTACACTTGAAGATCTTCCCGATGAAGACTTTGATGATGAAGAAGATGCAGCAGCACTCGACTCACTCACCGATGAACTAGAGCAACCCATGACAAACATGCAACGTGGTGCAAGATATTATAGACCGAGAGAACATGACTGGTCTATTTTGTCTAATGAAGCATATGGACCCTGGTCACGACATCATCATGAAGTCCCTGAGCGACCAGAGAAACCAAGAGGAAGAGGATACTCCAGAGGAGAATCATCAAGAGGGAAATAACCCTCTATGGCAAGACAACCACCCACATTGTACAGACCAGAACATCCTCCTGTGCAATATCCAAGCTCTTTCAAGCCAAGTGACTCTTGGATAAAGAACAAGTTCGCCAGCAGAGAGCTGCCAAAAGAAATAAAAGAGCCATTGTGAAATCAACTCCTACCAGCAGAAGAACTAGAAGCAGCAAAACCGAGGTGGGATGATGACAATGAAGAGGATGAAGTTGGAAGCATGTTCTATTCTTACCAAGATTAATACCCTGGTGAATCCAGTAATCTCCAAGAAGAAGAAGAAGCTGAACTAGAACATGAATAAGTCTACCCTGAACCAATAATTGTTCAGGATCTAGGAAGAAAGAAACTGGTATGTACCAGTATTCCTTTTTTATAAATTCCACAGCCGGCTTATTTAAATCATTTGATTAATGGTAGATTTTCCCAATTCTTTACATTAGAAATAAATGGCAGATTGGTAGATGCACAAGTAGACACTGGTGCTTCCCTTTCTTTTGCTAAACCACAGCTCATCAGTGATTGGAAGACACTTGATGACAATCTTGCTTATAAGGTCATTGACATCCATGGGAATAGTTTTATGTGTACAAAGTATAAACATCAGCAACCCCTGCGTATACAAAATAAACTCTTCCATTGTGATTTCTTTTCCCTTGAGAAGATGCCCATTGACATCCTCCTTGGAGGATCATTTATTGATAGATATACACCCTATGGTGCTTCTGCAAAAAGCATCATGTTCACCATAGAAAATGAAAGGCTTAGAATACCTCTCCTTATCTATGATATAGAACAGTTCCCAAGTTCCATGACTCAAAGCAATGAGATAATCCCAGCTAAGATAATAGAAATTGGAAATAGGATTAAGTCCTCTATCTGCTAAGAAAACCCTCAGTAGTTTTGGTCTAAAGCTATGCCTGAAATGGAGATAAAAATACTTGAAGGCAAGCACATGAAGATTGGGAAAAAGATTCCCATACCAGCTCAGGATTATAATGATATGGAAGCAGAGATCAAAGATCTGGAAGCAAATGGCTTCATTGAGAAATCAACCTCTCCTTTCTACTGCTACGCCTTCATGGTAAACAAGCATTCAGAACAAAAATGAGGAAAGAAGAGAATGGTCATTAATTATAGACCATTAAATGCTATAACAAAGCCATATCCATATCCAATACCAGATAAAAGCTACTTGCTTGAAAAAGATGCAACCTGCAAGTATTTCTCACAGTTTGACTGCAAGTTAGGCTTTTACCAGATCAGAGTCAAAGAAGAAGACAGAGCCAAGACAGCCTTCAGCTGCCCCTTTGGCCATTATCAATGGACTGTCATGCCTTTCGGCCTTATGAATGTGCCAGCATATTATCAAGCGCATATGGACAAAATTTTTGGTGGCACTTCTCATTTCCTTTGTGTATATATTGATGATATTTTAATTTTCAATAATAGCTTAGATGAGCATGCTGCTCATCTCTCCCAATTCTTTCAACTGGCACAAGATGCAGGAATAGTCTTATCAGAGACAAAAATTCAGTTATGCAAAACTAAATGTAACTTCCTCGGAATGGTGATCCGAGAATCAAAACTGCAAGTCCAGCCGCACATTAAAGAAAAAGTCATCAGTTTTTTTGACTGTTTGGATAAACCCAAGCTACAAGCATTTTTGGGTTTGCTAAATTACTTAAATAGTTTCTATCCTAACTCTGGTGAAGATAGGTATATTCTGCAAACACTTCTCCTGAAAAAGAAAGCATTTCATTGGGAAGAACAACATACTACAGTAGTTCAAAAAATCAAAGCAACTGTAGCCTCGCTACTAAAACTGCATATTCCAAAGTCCAAACAAATGAAAGTTTATACTGATGCCTCTGACCTTGCATGGGGAGGAGTACTTGTTTGTATTGTAGATAATAAAGAGTTTGTGTGTGATTTTGCGAGTGGTGTGTTTAGCTCTAATGTATTAAAATGGATCTCCTCTGATAAAGAGATCTATGATTTGAAAAAATGTCTAGAGAAGTTTATGCTTAAACTTCTACATTTGCCACATTTTGTAATTATAACCAATTGTACTAGATTTCTGACCTTCAGAGAAAAAGATCATGGTCAGAAAGATTGTCACAGAAAATATGTCTGGTGGCAAGCATTCTTTCATCAGTTTAATTTTTTCTGTGGAACATATTATAGGTTCTAATAATGTAATTGCAGATTGGCTCAGTCGAAATCCTCTAGCCACATTAATTCATCAGCCTACACCTAGTTTTAATCTCACCAGGATACTTAACCAAGGATTTGACTCCTTGAATGTTCTTGTATAAGAATAAATTCTTCGAGAAGGCCTGCATCCCCGATACACGAGGATCTCCTATGCAACAGGACAAGACCTGCAAATGTCTATAGCAACAACAATCCCAGCCAACTGCAGATATAACTCGGGAGTCATCATCATCGAAAGGCTCAACAGTGAATTCCTATATCACCAATTCACTGAACTACTAAGCGACCATTATGGACATGGTGCATTCAGATAAGATCCACATTCAACAAACATCTATATCGTTGGATAGCTATACATGGCCCGCATAGAATTCATGAAGAAGATAATCACGATCAAGATATTGTCGTGCACAAAATCATTCACCAGCAACTTGAGTGGGAATCATATTTCCATTGCACTCCACGACATACACCATGTGAAGCGGGACCCCCAAATTGTCGACACTGGCATCTATAAAGCACTTTCTAGATAAGATGCCTTTTCAATCCAATATCCGAAGATGACCTCGTAGTCAAAGAAGAAGACATGTTGGGCCCATAGCCTAGGATTCCATCCTCATCATCATCATCTTGTGGCTTCAATACCATCTCACTGTAGACCTACTTTCCAGTTGTAAAGCATGATGGGATTGACACCACCTTGCTAGCGAGTAGGCAGGACCGCCCAAAAAATTGCTATAAATTAGCCTCTCTGCCTTAGTATTATCATCAAAAAAAATTTAGTGTGAAAATCTAGTAGCTTGTTCCAAGAGTATGCTCTTCTCTTGCCCGTTTAGATGGATCCTGAGAATCAGAAACTGAAACAAGTCTTTGTTATAGTTTGTAATATTTAAGTTTGAAGAAATAGTGTGAAGCCATAGCCATTCGGCCCCTGCCTACTATCGCATGTTTCTACTACAAGATTGGAGTCGTCTGCTGACGTTATAAAAGATTGGTAATAGAGCAGCCCCATTTGGCTACCGACCTTATGTCTAACCTCACCGTCAGCAGAAGTAGCGCCACAAGCATATTTCCTTTAAGCACTGCTCTTTTCCTAGAAAGCATTCCTATGCACCTCCTCACCGTTTCCTCAAGAAACGCCGCACCGCACGTCCTCCTTCCAAGCAGCCGATTTGCTATATCTGTTGCAAACCTAGCCACATTACTCCTAATTGCTCCTGTAAAAACCCTGCTGTCAAAGCTATTTTTTCATCCAACACAGCAGCGTGGTGGGATATTGTAGATGTAGATGAAGATCTGTATCTTCAAGAAGACATTTATGAACCTACACTTGAAGATCTTCCCGATGAAGACTTTGATGATGATGAAGATGCAGCAGCACTCGACTCACTCGCTGATGAACTAGAGCAACCCATGACAAACATGCAATGTGGTGTAAGATATTATAGACCGAGAGAACATGAGTGGTCTATTTTGTCTAATGAAGCGTATGGACCCTGGTCACGACATCATCATGAAGTCCCAGAGCGACTAGAGAAACCAAGATGAAGAGGATACTCCAGAGGAGAATCATCAAGAGGGAAACAACCCTCTATGGCAAGACAACCACCCACATTACACATACCAGAACATCCTCTTGTGCAATATCCAAGCTCTTTCAGGCCAAGCGACTCCTGGATAAAGAACAAGTTCACCAGCAGAGAGCTGCCAAAAGAAATAAGAGAGCCATTTTGGAATCAACTCCTACCAATAGAAGAACCAAAAGCAGCAGAACTGAGGTGGGATGATGACAATGAAGAGGATGAAGTCAGAAGCATGTTCTATTCTGACCAAGATTACTGCCCTGGTGAATGTAGTAATCTCCAAGAAGAAGAAGAAGTTGAACCAGAACATGAAGAAGTATACCCTGAACCATTAATTGTTCAGGATCCAGGAAGAGAGAAACTGGTATGTACCAAAATTCCTTCTTTAGAACTTCCACAGCCTACTTATTTAAATCATTTGATTAATGGCAGATTTGCCCAATTCTTTACATTAGAAATAAATGGCAGATTGGTAGATGCACAAGTAGACACTGGTGCTTCCCTTTCTTTTTCTAAACCATAGCTCATCAGTGATTGGAAGACACTTGATGACAATCTTGCTTATAAGAGCATTGACATCCAGGGGAATAGTTTTATGTGTACAAAGTATGAACATCATCAACCCATGTGTATACTTAATAAACTCTTCCATTGTGATTTCTTCGCCCTTGACAAGATGCCCATTGACATCCTCCTTGGAGGATCATTTATTGATAGATATACACCTTATGGTGCTACTGTAAAAAGCATCATGTTCACCATAGAAAATGAAAGGCTTAGAATACCTCGCCTTATCTATGCTATAGAACAGTTCCCAAGTTCCATGACTCAGAGGCCTAAGATAATCCCAGTTGAGATAATAGAAATTGGAAATAGGATCAAGTCCTCTATCTACTCAGAAAACCCTCAATAGTTTTGGTCTAAAGCTATGCCTGAAATGGAGATAAAAATACTTGATGCCAAGCACATGAAGATTGCAAAAAATATTCCCATACCTGCTCAGGATTATAATGATATGGAAGAACAGATCAAAGATCTGGAAGCAAATAGCTTCATTGAGAAATCAACCTCTCCTTTCTGCAGCTACACCTTCATGGTAAACAAGCATTCAGATCAGAAATGAGAAAAGAAGAGAATGGTCATTAATTATAGACCATTAAATGCTATAATAGAACCATATCCATATCCAATACCAGATAAAAGCTACTTGCTTGAGAAAGTTGCAGCCTACAAGTATTTCTCACAGTTTGACTGCAAGTCAGGCTTTTTCGAATTCCATTGCGGGGAGATTTGGGTTCTGGTAAGCGAGAAATTTCTAGTGAGGGAATAAAGGATGCAGAGATAAAAGCGGCCTATGACAAGTAGAATAATGGCCTGTGACTCGATGCAATAACTTTTACAAAGAAATTTTCAAAGCAAAGAACTCAAAAGATCAATCCGTAAAATAGGAAAAATGATTCACAACTTACAGTAGTCTGGCTCTAATACCAATCTTTTATAACGTCAGTAGACGACTCCAATCTTGTAGCAAAAACCTGCGATAGTAGGTAGGGGCTGAATGGCTATGGCTTCACACTATTTCTTCAAACTTAAATATTACAAACTATAACAAAGACTTGTTTTAGTTTCTGATTCTCAGGATCTGTCTAAATGGGCAAGAGAAGAGCATACTCTTGGAACAAGCTACTAGATTTTCACACTGAAATTTTTTCGATGATAATACTAAGGAAGAGAGGCTAATTTATAGCAATTTTTTGGGAGGTCCTGCCTGCTCGCTGGCAAGGCGGTGTCAATCCCATCATGCTTTACAAATGGAAAGTAGGTCTATAGTGAGATGTTGTTGGAGCCACAAGATGATGATGATGAGGATGGAATCCTAAGCTGTGGGCCCAACATGTCTTCTGATTCGCCTATGAGGTCATCTTTAGATATTGGATTGAAAAGGCATCTTATCTGAAAAGTGCTTTGTAGATGCCAGTGTCGACAATTTGGGGGTCCCACTTCACATGGTGTATGTCGTGGAGTGCAATGGAAATATGATTCCCACTCAAGTTGCCAGCGAATGATTGTGTGCATGACAGTATCTTGATCGTGATTATCTTCTTCATGAATTCTATGCGGGCCATGTCTAGCTATCCAACGATACAGATGTTCGTTGAATGTGGATCTTATCTGAATGCGCCATGTCCATAATGGTCGCTTTAGTAGTTCAGTGAATTGGTGATATAGGAATTCACTATTGAGCCTTTTGATGATGATGACTCTCGAGGTTTGTCTACGGTTGGCTTGGATTGTTGCTGCTGTAGACATTTGTAGGTCTTGTCCTGCTACATAGGAGATCCTTGTGTATCAGCGATGCAGGCCTTCTTGAAGAATTTGTTCTTGTACAAGAACATTCAAGGAGTCAAATCCTTGGTTAAGTATCCTGGTGACATTAAAACCAGGTGCAGGCTAATGCATTAATGTGGCTGGAGGATTCTAGATGAGCCAATATGCAATTACGTTATTAGAACCTATAATATGTTCCACAGAAAAATTAAACTGATGAAAGAATGCTTGCCACCGGACATATTTTCCGCGACCATCTTTTCGACCATGATCTTTTTCTCTGAAGGTCAGAAATCTAGTACAATCGGTTACAATTACAAAATGTGGCAAATGTAGAAGTTTAAGCATAAACTTCTCTAGACATTTTTTCACAACATAGATCTCTTTATCAGAGGAGATCCATTTTAATACATCGGACCTAAACACACCACTCGCAAACTCACACACAAACTCTTTATTATCTATAATACAAACAAGTACTCCTCCCCATGCAAGGTCAGAGGCATCAGTATAAACTTTCATTTGTTTAGACTTTGGAATATCCAGTTCTGGTAGCAAGGCTACAGTTGCTTTGATTTTTTGAACTACTGTAGTATGTTATTCTTCCCAATGAAATGCTTTCTTTTTCTGGAGAAGTGTTTGCAGAATGTTCTTATCTTCACCAGAGTTAGGATAGAAACTATTTAAGTAACTTAGCAAACCCAAAAATGCTTGCAGCTTGGGTTTATACAAACAGTCGGGAAAATTGATGACTTTTTCTTTAATGTGCGGCTGGACTTGCAGTTTTGATTCTCAGATCACCATGCCAAGGAAGTTGCATTCAATTTCGCATAACTAAATTTTTGTCTCTGATAAGACTATTCCTGCATCTTGTGCCAGTTGAAAGAATTAGGAGAGATGAGTAGCATGCTCATCTACGTTATTACTAAAAATTAAAATATCATCAATATATACACAAAGAAAATGAGAAGTGCCACCAAAAAATTTTGTCCATATGCGCCTGATAATATGCTGGCACATTCATAAGGCCAAAAGGCATGACAGTCCATTGATAATGGCCAAAGGGGCAGCTGAAGGCTGTCTTGGCTCTGTCTTCTTCTTTGACTCTGATCTGGTAAAAGCCTGACTTGCAGTCAAACTGTGAGAAATACTTGCAAGCTGCAACTTTCTCAAGCAAGTAGCTTTTATCTAGTATTGGATATGGATATGGCTCTATTATAGCATTTAATGGTCTGTAATTAATGACCATTCTCTTCTTTCCTCGTTTTTGCTCTGAATGCTTGTTTACCATGAAGGCGTAGCAGTAGAAAGGAGAGGTTGTTTTCTCAATGAAGCCATTTGCTTCCAGATCTTTGATCTGTGCTTCCATATCATTATAATCTTGAGCTATTATGGGAATCTTTTTCCTAATCATCATGTGCTTGCTTTCAAGTATTTTTATCTCCATTTCAGGCATAGCTTTGGACCAAAATTGCTGAGGGTTTTCTGAGCAGATAGAGGACTTGATCCTATTTCCAATTTCTATTATCTCAGCTGGGATTATCTCAGGGCTCTGAGTCATGGAACTTGGGAACTGTTCTGTAGCATAGATAAGGCGAGGTATTCTAAGCCTTTCATTTTCTATGGTGAACATGATGCTTTTTGCAGTAGCACCATAGGGTGTATATCTATCAATAAATGATCCTCCAAGGAGGATGTCAATGGGCATCTTCTCAAGGGTGAAGAAATCATAATGGAAGAGTTTATTTTGTATACGTAGGGGTTGCTGATGTTTATACTTTCTACACATAAAACTATTCCCCTGGATGTCAATGCTCTTATAAGCAAGATTGTCATCAAGTGTCTTCCAATCACTGATGAGCTATGGTTTAGCAAAAGAAAGGGAAGCACCAGTGTCTACTTGTGCGTCTATCAGTCTACCATTTATTTCTAATGTAAAGAATTGGGCAAATCTGACATTAATCAAATGATTTAAATAAGCAGGCTGTGGAAGTTCTAATGAAGGAATATTACTACATACCAATTTCTATCTTCCTAGATCCTGAACAATTACTAGTTCATGGTAGACTTCTTCATGTTCTGGTTCAGCTTCTTCTTCTTCTTGGAGATTACTGCATTCACTAAGGCAGCAATCTTGGTCAGAATAGAACATGCTTCCAACTTCATCCTCTTCATTGTCATCATCCCACCTCGTTTCTGCTGCTTCTAGTTCTTCTGCTGGTAGGAGTTGATTCCATAATGGCTCTTTCAAGCCAAGCGACTCCTAGATAAAGAACAAGTTCACCAACAGAGAGCCACCAAAATAAACTCAGCAAGCATCAAGCCTCCCAAATCATGACTTTAGTCTCTGAGACTAAGTCTATGCAAAAACTCAGCAAGCATCAAGCCTCCCAAATCGCTCTTGTCTTTCCCGAAACAGCCCTCTATGGCAAGACAACCACCCACATTGCACAGACCAGAACATCCTCCTATGCAATATCCAAGCTCTTTCAAGCCAAGCAACTCCTAGATAAAGAACAAGTTCACCAGCAGAGAGCCACCAAAAGAAATAAGAGATCCATTATGGAATCAACTCCTACCAGTAGAAGAACCAGATGCAGCAGAACCAAGGTGGGATGATGACAATGAAGAGGATGAAGTCGGAAGCATGTTCTATTCTGACCAAGATTACTGCCTTGGTGAATGCAATAATCTCCATGAAGAAGAAGCTGAACCAGAACATAAAGAAGTCTACCCTGAACCAGTAATTGTTTAGGATCTAGGAAGACAAAAATTGGTATGTACCAATATTCCTTCTTTAAAACTTCCACAGCCTGCTTATTTAAATCATTTGATTAATGGCAGATTTGCCCAATTATTTACATTAGAAATAAATGGCAGACTGGTAGATGCACAAGTAGACACTGGTGCTTCCCTTTCTTTTGCTAAACCACAGCTCATCAGTGATTGGAAGACACTTGATGACAATCTTGCTTATAAGAGCATTGACATCCAGGGGAATAGTTTTATGTGTACAAAGTATAAACATCAGCAACCCCTGCATATACAAAATAAACTCTTTCATTGTGATACAAAATATATACACCCTATGGTGCTATTGCAAAAAGCATCATGTTCACCATAGAAAATGAAAGGCTTAGAATACCTCACCTTATCTATGCTACATAACAGTTCCCAATTTCCATGACTCAGAGCCCTGTGATAATCCCAACTGAAATAATAGAAATTGGAAATAGGATCAAGTCCTCTATCTGCTTAGAAAACCCTCAGCAGTTTTGGTCCAAATCTATGCCTGAAATGGAGATAAAAATACTTGAAGGCAAGCACATGAAGATTGGGAAAAAGATTCCCATACCAGCTCAGGATTATAATGATATGGAAGCATAGATCAAAAATCTGGAAGCAAATGGCTTCATTGAGAAATCAACCTCTCCTTTTTGCTGCTACGCCTTCATGGTAAACAAGTATTCAGAGCAAAAATGAGGAAAGAAGAGAATGGTCATTAATTACAGACCATTAAATGCTATAACAGAGCCATATCCATATCCAATACCAGATAAAAGCTTCTTGCTTGAGAAAGTTGTAGCCTTAATCTTTTATAATGTCAGTAGATGACTCCAATCTTGTAGTAGAAACCTGTGATAGTAGGCAGCGGCCGAATGGCTACGGCTTCACACTATTTCTTCAAACTTAAATATTACAAACTATAACAAAGACTTGTTTCAGTTTCTAATTCTCAAGATCTATCTAAACGGGCAAGAGAAGAGCATAATCTTGGAACAAGCTACTAGATTTTCACACTAAATTTTTTTTGATGATCATATTAAGGCAGAGAGGCTAATTTATAGCAATTTTTTGGGCGGTCATGTCTGCTCACTGGCAAGGCGGTGTCAATCCCATCATGCTTTACAACTGGAAAGTAGGTCTACAGTGAGATGCTGTTGGAGCCACAAGATGATGATGATGAGGATGGAATCCTAGGCTGTGGGCCCAACATGTCTTCCGCTTCATCTACGAGGTCATCTTCAGATATTGGATTGAAAAGGCATCTTATCTGGAAAGTGCTTTTTAGATGCCAGTGTCGACAATTTGGGGGTCCCGCTTCACATGGTGTATGTCATGGAGTGCAGTGGAAATATGATTCTCACTCAAGTTGCCGGCAAATGATTGTGTGCACGACAATATCTTGATCATGATTATCTTTTTCATGAATTCTATGCGGACCATGTCTAGCTATCCAATGATACAGATGTTCGTTGAATGTGGATCTTATCCAAATGCACCATGTCCATAATGGTCACTTTAGTAGTTCAGTGAATTGGTGATATAGGAATTCACTGTTGAGCCTTTCGATGATGATGACTCCCGAGGTCTGTCTGTGGTTGGCTTGGATTGTTGATGTTGCAGACATTTGTAGGTCTTGTCCTACTGCATAGGAGATCCTCGTGTATCGTGGATGCAGGCCTTCTCAAAGAATTTATTCTTGTACAAGAACATTCAAGGAGTCGAATCCTTGGTTAAGTATCCTGGTGAGATTAAAACCAGGTGCAAGCTGATGCATTAATGTGGCTGGAGGATTCCGGCTAAGCCAATCTGCAATTACGTTATTAGAACCTATAATATGTTCCAAAGAAAAATTAAACTGATGAAAGAATGCTTGCCACCAGACATATTTTCTGCGACCATCTTTCTGACCATGATCTTTTTCTTTGAAGGTCAGAAATCTAGTACAATCGGTTACAATTACAAAATGTGGCAAATGTAGAAGTTTAAGCATAAACTTCTCTAGACATTTTTTCACAGAATAGATCTCTTTATAAGAGGAGATCCATTTTAATACATCGGAGCTAAACACACCACTCGCAAACTCAAACACAAACTCTTTATTATCTACAATACAAACAAGTACTCCTCCCCATGCAAGGTCAGAGGCATCAGTATAAAATTTTATTTCTTTTGGACTTTGGAATATGCAGTTCTGGTAGTGAGGCTACAGTTGCTTTGATTTTTTGAACTGCTATAGTATGTTGTTCTTCCCAATGAAATGCTTTCTTTTTTTGGAGAAGTGTTTGTAGAATGTACCTGTCTTCACTAGAGTTAGGATAGAAACTATTTAAGTAATTTAGCAAACCCAAAAATGCTTGCAGCTTGGGTTTATCCAAATAGTCAAGAAAACTGATGACTTTTTCTTTAATTTGTGGCTGGACTTGCAGTTTTGATTCTCGGATCACCATGTCGAGGAAGTTGCATTAAGTTTTGCATAACTGAATTTTTGTCTCTGATAAGACTATTCCTCCATCTTGTGCCAGTTGAAAGAATTGGGAGAGATGAGTAGCATGCTCATCTAAGCTATTACTAATAATTAAAATATCATCAATATATACACAAAGGAAATGAGAAGTGCCACCAATTTTTTTTTCCTTATGCGCCTGATAATATGCTGGCGCATTCATAAAGCCAAAAGGCATGACAATCCATTGATAATGGCCAAAGGGGTAGCTGAAGGCTGTCTTGGCTCTATCTTCTTCTTTGACTCTGATCTGGTAAAACCCTGACTTACAGTCAAGCTGTGAGAAATACTTGCAGGCTGCAACTTTCTCAAACAAGTAGCTTTTATCTGGTATTGGATATGGATATGGCTTTGTTATAGCATTTAATGGTCTATAATTAATGACCATTCTCTTCTTTCCTCATTTTTTCTCTGAATGCTTGTTTACCATGAAGGCGTAGTAGTAGAAAGGAGAGGTTGATTTCTCAATGAAGCCATTTGCTTCCAGATCTTTGATCTGTGCTTCCATATCATTATAATCTTGAGCTGGTATGGGAATCTTTTTTCCAAATCTTCATGTGCTTGCCTTCAAGTATTTTTATCTCCATTTTAGGCATAGCTTTGGACCAAAACTGCTGAGGGTTTTCTGAGCAGATAGAGGACTTGATCCTATTTCCAATTTCTATTATCTCAGCTGGGATTATCTTAGGGCTCTGATTCATGGAACTTGGGAACTATTCTGTAGCATAGATAAGGTGAGGTATTCTAAGCATTTCATTTTCTATGGTGAACATGATGCTTTTTACATTAGCACCATAGGGTGTATATCTATCAATAAATGATCCTCCAAGGAGGATGTCAATGGGCATCTTCTCAAGGGTGAAGAAATCACAATGGAAGAGTTTATTTTGTATATGCAGGGGTTGCTGATGTTTATACTTGGTACACATAAAACTATTCCCCTGGATGTCAATGCTCTTATAAGTAAGATTGTCATCAAGTGTCTTCCAATCACTAATGAGCTATGGTTTAGCAAAAGAAAGGGAAGCACCAGTGTCTACTTGTGCATCTACCAGTCTGTCATTTATTTCTAATGTAAAAAATTGGGAAAATTTGCCATTAATCAAATGATTTAAATAAGCAGGCTGTGGAAGTTCTAAAGAAGGAATACTGGTACATACCAGTTTCTGTCTTCCTGGATCTTGAACAATTACTGGTTCAGGGTAGACTTCTTCATGTTCTGGTTTAGCTTCTTCTTCTTCTTGGAGAACACTGCATTCACCAGGGCAGTAATCTTGGTTGGAATAGAACATGCTTCCGACTTCATCCTCTTCATTGTCATCATCCCACCTCAGTTCTGCTGCTTCTGGTTCTTCTACTGGTAGGAGTTGATTCCACAATGGCTCTCTTATTTCTTTTGGCAGCTCTCTACTGGTGAACTTGTTCTTTATCAAGGAGTCGCTTGGCTTGAAAGATCTTGGATATTGCACAAGAGGATGTTCTAGTCTGTGTAATGTGGGTGGTTATCTTGCCAAAGAGGGTTGTTTCCCTCTTGATGATTCTCCTCTGGAGTATCCTCTTCTTCTTGGTTTCTTTGATCGCTCAGGGACTTCATGATGACATCATGACCAGGGTCCATACGCTTCATTAGACAAAATAGACCAGTCATGTTCTCTCGGTCTATAATATCTTGCACCACATTGCATGTTTGTCATAGGTTGCTCTAGTTCATTGGCGAGTGAGTCGAGTGCTATTGCATCTTCTTCATCATCAAAGTCTTCATCGGGAAGATCTTCAAGTGTAGGTTCATAAATGTCTTCTTGAAGATACAGATCTTCATCTTCATCTAAAATATCCCACCACGCTACTGCGTTGGACGAAAAAATAGCTTTGATAGCAGGGTTTTTTTAGGAGCAATGTGGCCAGGTTTGCGACAGATATAGCAAATCAGCTGCTTGGAATGAGGACATGTGGTGCAGAATTTCTTGAGGAAATGGTGAGGAGGTACATAGGAATGCTTTCTAGGAAAAGAGCGGCGCTTATAGGAAATATGCTTGCAGCACTGCTTCTGCTGACGATGAGGTTGGACATAAGGTCGGCAGCTAAATGGGGCTATTTTGGGAAAGACAGGAGCGATTTGGGAGGCTTGATGCTTGCTAAGTTTATGCATAGACTTAGTCTCAGAGACTAAAGTCATGATTTACTGCTTGGCAAAATCAATAACATCAGAAAGGGCTAGACCTTCGATCGTTAGTCCTTTGAGGTCAATATAAGTAATGACTTTGTTAATCAAATTATAAGGTAAAGCATGCAGAAATTTAAGCTTGATCTCAGTGGATGCATAGCTCTTGCTATCATATGCAAGCTTTCTAAATTGCTTGGAAAAAGCATCAAATTGCTTGAGATCGCAAAGCTCCATTTTGAGTAACCATTTTTTGGACTCAAGTTCCCTATTGCCGACTGGAGGTGCAAACTCTGTAATCAATAAAAGAAATAATGCTGCTAAAGAATCAGGTTGGTTTTGTACATGCTCATATTACTGAGCCTCAGTCATGGATTGCCACCATAGACTAGTAATACCCCATAAAAATTTAGTTGCAAAGCAAGTGCTGCCTACTTAGT
The DNA here is from genome assembly GCA_037957365.1 of Torreya grandis. Taxonomy (NCBI): domain Eukaryota; kingdom Viridiplantae; phylum Streptophyta; class Pinopsida; order Cupressales; family Taxaceae; genus Torreya; species Torreya grandis. The sequence continues at coordinate 1,095,953 of JARHVA010005422.1, forward strand.
CTAGATGAGCCTGAATAACAAGTACTCGCATGGTATTGCACAAGGCGGTGATTTCATTTAGAGGGTCTAACAGGTCATCGATGTTTAAATACCATGGCTGAAAATGAATATGGGTTCTTTGCATAAGGGTATGGCTAGGAGATCTTTTTATAGTTTTGAAAGAAGGGCCAAAGGAGACTGAACAGAGAGGCTTTGAAGATGATTCTGCCTTTTAGTCTTCTTTTGACAGCCAACTAAGACTATCATCTAGAATATCTATCTTTGTATCAATGGATGAAACCTTTTTCTCTATATTATTTATAGTATCCTTAATGGATAAAACATCTCTACACAGATCATCAAAATTTTCCATGAAATGAGAATTAAATCTCGTAGTATAGTTCCTTTGCTTGAACTCATTAGAGGGGTTCTCATATGCAGCTGCAAAGTACTGCATAGTTCCTGCTGGTTGCTTGTGGACACCTTTTGGCGACAGCCATCTTCTTCCTCTATATAGAGTAGTAGTATCTTCTGTGTAGAATTCTATGCTGTCTTCTCTGGGAAGACTCATGAAAATTCCTGGTAAATCATTGCCTTGATTTACCTCTTCATCTTCGATCAATATGTGACCGGTTTTGACAGATCTACAGGAAGAAGACGTAGATGGTCTAGAAGGAGATAGATGAGAAGAATTTATAGACAAGGATCTAGGTAATATATTTACAAATCTGCCGTCACTATGGTGAACTGTGGCTTGGCTCTTCATCCTGGGAGAGACATTTTTTAACTAGTCAAGTTTCCATTCAGAGGGAATCTCAACTGTCTCAATGTGTCCTTTTTGCAGTTGGACAGTGCCACTCAGTCATCTGGCATATGGTAGATTCTCAAGGATTTTGGGGTGATTAGTATTGGTCATACTATAGACAACGGAAATGTTTATGGATGCATATTTAAACTCACCGAACATGTCTAGGCCAAATAGGGAGGTGAACAGACCCCAACAATCTAAAGATCTATGCTTTACTTCTTTACAACCTCTATCACGGACTGCGACAGAAAGGTTAGGACAAAACTCAAAACAAATAATATCATTATTTAAGCGGCCAAGGCTAGATAACTGACAAGAATTCTTGAAGCTAACTTGGCGGCGATCACACAAAGCTAAATATAGTACAGACTTAATATTGCTAGGAATCAAGGGTCTAATACGTATTCGAATCAAACCAAAATGAACAAATTTTACATCTTCATGTGATCTGATATAATTGATTTCTTGCTCAGGTAACAGGGAGAGTAAATTTGTTTGGTAGGTTTTCTTTGGTTTGTAAGAGAGGGTTAACTCTACAGACTTGATTCTAGGCTTGAAAAAAGAGAGATAAGTAGATGTATATAATAACTTAGATTTAACTAACTCAAACTTTTTATACACATGAGAAGCCTTAATAGCCAGAGGTTTAAACAAACTGGTTTCTTGTTCAAGATTTTCTTCGGTAACATCAATATCGGGACAGTCTGATAATTGATCTGGAACAAATGGAGGGAGTTCATACATACCTTCAAACTCAGATTCGTTCATGATTTATACGGTAGAAGTGGATGGTGCTTTTCCAAATTCCATTGCAAGGAGATTTGGGTTCTGGTAAGTGAGAAATTTTTGGTGAGGGTATAAAGGATGTAGAGATAAAAGCGGCCTATGACAAGTAGAATAATGGCCTGTGACTCGATGCAATAACTTTCCCAAAGAAATTTTCAAAGCAAAGAACTCAAAAGATCGATCCGCAAAATAGGAAAAATGATTCACAACTTACAGTAGTCTAGCTCTGATACCAATCTTTTATAACGTCAGTAGACGACTCCAATCTTGTAGTATAAACCTGCGATAGTAGGAAGGGGCCGAATGGCTACGGCTTCACACTATTTCTTCAAACTTAAATATTACAAACTATACCATAGTTCTTGAATGTCCACTGAGCCATTTTACATTTCAAAGTTTTTGAGTGGCCTCAGAGCCATCCTACATAGTTTTAGTTACATTACACAACTTTAGTTACATTATTTAGTTTCAATACAAATTCATATACCACACATGGGCATGCAATGATGGATTCATATCCTACTTGATTTCTTAATCCACCTACATAGGAGAGTTGGACAAGCCATCAGTCCAATCCAAGTGATTCATAGATTATGATCCATTTAATATGGGTGGGAAATGATGGAGTGAAAATTAGATAGAGTTCTTGAGCCACCCATACATGGGGATTGAGCAATCCATCAGGTTAGTCCAAGCTATTCATGGATTTAATCACCAGCTACAAACATATAAAGAATGTCACTAAGTTTTTTCACTAGTTCACATACCAAATGAGGTGTATTCATTAATTTCCTCCCTCCCTCCCTCCCTCCCTCTCTCTCTCTCTCTCTCTCTCTCTCTCTCTCTCTCTCTCTCTCTCTCTCTCTCTCTCTCTCTCTCTCTCTCTCTCTCTCTCTCTCTCTCTCTCTCTCTCTCTCTCTCTCTCTCTCTCTCTCTCTCAATCTTGTTTTTTATTTTGATATTTTTTAAGTATTGATTCATCCATGTTTCATTTGAATAATATGGAATAGATCACGCTTCAAAAACTTAAACTCAGTTTCATGGACTTCACCTCATAGTTAATTACAAGTGCACTTATTTTTCATTTATCCTAGTCATTTTACTTTGATACATTTCTAGAGAAGGAGGGGGCAAATGTAGTCACATAAAATTTCATTTGAGTGTAATGAGTGTCACTTTAGACCACCCCATCCCTAGCTTATCCATAGAACTATATTAGGGCCTCTTTCAATCCTTATCCAACTTTTATGTGGGTCTAAACCATCCTTAGATGTACCAAAAGTAGTCCCAAAACATCTCCTAGGCATCTAGGCACCTAGTGCACTAGATTATACCACTTGGACACTAGTGTGGCCCTTTGGACACTAACACATTGTGATAGTGATCAAGGGAATATGATACTATCCCTTGCCTCTTTTCTTCTCCAACATAACTATTTTGATTTCTAACTATACCTTAGGGTCAATCTAGACCTACTCCACATATCAAAAAGAAACAAATAAGTATATATAAACCAATTTTATCCCTTTACCCACTAGATGTAAATTAAATGAAAATACACATAAATAAGCTAAAAAAAATGTTTTTAAAATCAAGGTCATTAATCCCTATTCTATCATAATTATCCTTATATCCATATATAATAATATTAAACTTATATTGCTTAGATTTATAATCTTAATCATACTCAAAACACTCAAGCTAATACTCATACTAGCATTCACCTACACTTGCACCAAGCACTTAAGCAGGGGAATACATCGAGCTTGAACACCTTTTGAGGTATTGGTATGTAGGAAAATCTCAACACAATGGCATGCTCAAGTCATGTCCAACCTGTCTAGCTAACATTACACTTTTTTTACCTGTGCTCCTCAAATACCCTAACAACATGGAGGTCTAGGGTTTTACATATAAAATCATTTAAATCAATCAATAGGTAGTTAACCAAGGTTTATCCACATTGACACAAGTTTCTTAGACTTAAGGAGAGGTCTAACCAAAAGTACACAACCTTTACCTAAAATGGACACTATCACACCTCATAAGACTCTAGCATAGTGTGCTAATGTCCATAGGACCGCACTATTATCTTGGAATATTTTTAACTTCAAATTACTATTAATGACAATCTAGCCAATATTTGCACCAATTTATAGCCTGTCAACCATCCATCTCAATTAATTTATATTTAAGTACATATTTATACAATTCATTACTATTTTTAGAATAAGAAGATTAGGTTAATTATTATACAAATCATTGGTTATATTTATTGCATATTTATTACGTAATTTATTATTCTATCCCTTTCACAACCTAAGTTTTAAAACTCCATAATCCATTATGAAATTTAAATAAAATGGCTATGTATACAGTGTCTCTAATATTAAAATATGCATAATGATCTTAGACACATGGTGGTCTTAGATATTCCATTTTAATAATCTAGTAATGTGTATTTCCTTTGTAAACTTTTGAATGCTCATATACATTTGTTGAAAAAACTATAGATTTTGGTTCCTTGATAACTCAGAATTACAATGTTCGATTAATTGTGATGTGACTTGTATTTTATTAAATTTCACGTATATTGACAATTCCTACACCTCAAATGTGTAATTCGTGTAACATGAATGTGAATAACTACTTTTGATTTTGTTCTTATTTAGATATAAACATGCTAGCCAACTATGGTAGATTTTTTGTTTTCTAAATGGAAACTTTTCATCAATGCATGTGTGTCTTATCATCCCATTTAAAATAGGTGTCAATCTCTCACTTATCAGTGTTTCACTTAAGTTTCAAACTTATTTACATGTACTCTAGACATAAATATATTTAATTGTGACACTTTTCTATTTCTCATTCACCTGGCATTTTCATACATATGATCTTTCTTTATATGCTCCAGGCTTGAGAATTAACAAAATTGAGCCATGTGGAGTGACCTTGGGGATATATGAACTTAGAGACTCAGGACCATCATTGTTTGAACTTTGAGCTATGTTCATATAATAAGGATTTAAGTACAAATATGTTGATGTGTCACATGATCTTAAAGTTGTAGAGACTTAGAGACTTTGGACCATAGATCCATGAGATCATTAACATGATATTTCCCCTTTGAATCTCTAGGTTGATATAACTGTACCAACTATCAAACCATCATATCTTGGAACCTTGAGGTGCTTATACTATGAGGTCATAAGTCCTTTAGGATTTTTTTGACCATGGTTCTTGGTTCATAATAATTTACCATGTGGTGTGATCTCAAAGCCTCAAGAACTCAAATGACTTAGAATTTTCTATAACATGAAATTTATCCTAGTTAATATGGTTATTCCATGTAGATGACCTAAAGTAACTTAAATATCGATAAGTAAACTGTGGTGCACTTAAAACAATGTTATAGTTCCATTTATCTTATAAATTTTAAATACTTAAGATTTTTTTATGGGGGTTGAAGGGCTTTGGGTAATGCGATCCTACCACTTATCCCTATCTTATAGTTCTATAAACTTCATGAAACCTAATGAAGGTAGGTCCTAGACATGGATAATTTTTAATCCATTTTAAATAGTCCTATGAACATATGAAAATCAAATAAACACTAGGACACAACACATTAGCTCCATTAGTCCATTTAAATCATAAAGTCAATTTCCAAGAAACATTATGAAAGTCCAAGGTTCAAAATGAATCATAATTGATCCCCAAGATTTTATTTTTGGAATTTGAAATTCCTTAAATTTAGATCTTGAAGAAAACCTTAGACTTATGCATATTAATATCAATATCATGGACAACTAAGGATTTTATGACCTTGAATAATGATATTCAAACAATAATGTGCCCCTATTTAAATTAAAAAAATAGGGTGTATGTGTTAGGACACAACACAATGTAATATTTCAATACTTGAAAACATACAACTTTAATCTTGTATTTATATTTAGACATGGCTATAGGACTACTAATTTTAGGTTTTTTCAAATGTTTATGATTTTATGGTAATGTATCAAGACTGTGCTAATGTATTTGTCAATATTTTTTAATTAGAGAGAGAATGATCAAGTAATTTCCAAGTTGATAAGACCTTAGGCTTGATTTTTATTTATAAATGACTCTTAGATATTGCACCCCAAAAATGACATATGAAATGTGCTTAGTCTGACCTAAAGGAAATATTTGAATTGAAATAGTAGCATCTAAGGTTATTGGGACATTTATAGTAGAGTGAAACACCTGCAACAAATTGTAAGCATCCAACTATTATTGACACTAAATGTAAAATGAAAATTGTTGATTTGGAATAAGGTGAGAGTATACTTAACATTAAAGAGTGTTATTTCAAATACTAGGGTGAATCTTAATATGTGTGATAATAAATTGGTTTGGCTAAGATAATATATGTTTAAATAGATAGGGGATATTTTAGGAACCCTTTTGTTAGATATTGAAAAAATGTATCACATTTTTTCCATGCAATTTCTAGGTCATCCATTAGAGAGATGGGAATTAATTCCTCATCAATATCTAATCTTTGAAAATAATAAACCAACATATGAAATAAATTTATGAATACCAAAATGATTGAAATAATTGAAATTAGAGCTTTGTTTTATTACTAAATTTTCACATCATTCTTTTAAAATCAAATCCTTAAAATTAAATTTCACAATGTTTTAAAAGGAAATATTGAAAGTATTTCCAATTTAAAATAGTTTAACATAAATAATATCATAATAATCTATAATCTTTTGTTAATCATAGTCTTAATTTAATTTTATATGATAAAGTCAAAGTATAATTTAAATATAAGTCATGATTTATAACCATAATAAAACATGTATTAATTAAACTATATTTATTTTCTATTCAAAGTAAATATAAAATAGATAAAATATTAAAGAATTTACAATTTATGCATTTATTGCAATATCCTTTTAATGTAAATTTAAAAATAAAATTACATTATTATTTTTAACTAACATGAATATAATATACAAAATAATTATCCCACTATGAAAAAATTGAGAACCAACATGATATCATGTTGAAGCGAGTCATTGAATAATTATACCTCCAAACATAGAGCCATTGTTTGCCCTACATGCTTCTTATAACCTGAGATTGGACCTGCCCTTCAAAAATAGAGCCATTGTTTACCTTACATGTTTCTTATAACTTAAGATTGGACCTACCCTTCAAAAATAAATTACATGTAGAAAAAATACCAAGAGAGATTTTTCCATGTATACAAGTCCTTAACTACATAAAACATAATCCCATTACAATGCAATATATAATAATGAAATGGAAAGGAATGATTTCATTATACAAATATTATGCATTATTTTCTAATGCCATAGACCTTGGAATTTGAAGAGTATCCCCATTTAAATATAGATTCATAAACATGGTTTGCTTGGTAACCTTAACACTAAGATAAATATTTTTTAACCCTGCTGAATGACCCATACCAATTCCTAGACTAGACTAATCCCTTGGTGACTAGACTAATCCCGTATGCAACTGCTCCCACTATTTAATGTTCAATATGAATTTATCCTTAGCTAATTGAATTTCTCAACCTTCCTTAATCCCACTCTAGATGTTAGTTAATATTCATAAAACAAGCATGAATCAACATGTGAACAACCTAAAAAATGTGTGTTATTGTTAATGTAGTAAATTAGTGTCCCATATCATTATGTAATGAATTAATAAGTGTCACTTCATCAAAGATAATTAAGTCTAAACAAATTAGGTTTCTATTTACCAATATAGGTTTTACACGATAATAATATGTGTATCAAGCTGTTAATATTCATTTATAGGTATGAAATAATATAAATAAAATGAAACATATCCTATTTTTAATATAGTGAGGCAAACATAGGAATCCAATATTTTCATTATGTAATAATTATGCATGCTAATGTTATATATAAACCACAAGGGGTTAAATTTTTAATATAATTATAAGATTTATAGGTAAATTAAGACAAAACATAACCATAGTTATTCAATTTTGACATTAAGAATAGTGAGGTTACCCCTCAATATCATATCAAGAGGAATTGAATTTGGAAGCCATCAAAAAGTCTCCAAAGCCCTATCATTATAATATTTATACAAGAGCAACAAAAATAATATACCTTTATAATGTTTGTCATTCCTAGATAAAGAATAAAAATTTAATTCATAAAATTTTCATTTATAAATATTTTAAGGAAATTTTCACAAAACCTAAATGTTCTTTTACCATTTTTTTTTGTCTTTTCATATGTAATTTATTGAACTATAGATGAATATATTTGTAAATTACTTGTGTAGTAACCACATCCAATTTACAGTATAATAGGGACATTTGAGTCTCATTACCACATTATCACTATTACAGTTTTTTTTTACCACATAATGCTTTATAACATCATTTAGTCTCATTTACACTTTAACTCACTAATTCACAATATCTCAAGAACCATATTATTTCATTTAGTCTCTAAGTCTCAACATCATATTGCCTCATAGTCTCAATTCCTTACACATATTTTAAAAATATTTAATAACTTTATTTATTATGGTATTAATATCAATGTAACATCACATCAGATATTAAAATCATACTACCAATGCAAAACTAAATACATAGACTTTTGAGAGTATTATAAATTATAAAGTTAACCACTTTTCACACCACTATGGTTTGAGTAAATATGAAATATGACCATTATAAGAATCTATATATATTACCAATAGACTTATAATTCTATAGTTTGATAAAGCATATAAGAATCTACAATATTAACATATAATATAGGGTTTTATTCTAAGCCTTGCCCAGGTGCCCATAAATTGTCACAAAATTGGAATTTAGTAGGTTGTATATTTATTTACAGGTTTAAATCTTAGTAGACCATATAATTTTTCAATTTCTTGATTATATAAATAACTAAAAATATGTTCAGAGTTAACATTTATGAAACAAAAATGTAATCATACTTATTTTTATATTAATAATTGTGAATGACAATTCTATAAAGGAGGTAGGTGTCAACTAATTTTAAATTGATAAGAAAGGATTAAATTGAAATTATAGGCTATTTATAACTTAAATAACAAATGGAACACTAAGGTGAATAATAATCCTTAGGACCAATAGGGTATAAAATCTATGCATTCTTAGTGATTTCTTAAATATCTATGTGCATACTAAAATTTATAGAGCCAAAAATGATGACTACCAAGACATTTACATAATTATATATGAAATGGTTTATATTATAAGTTAATTTCATATAAATTAGTAAGTATAATGAAATATATTAGCCAGGACATAAGAGAAAGAAACCCATAATGCATATATATATATATATATATATATATATATATATATATATATATATATATATATATATATATATATATATATATAGTGAACTACAACTACCATTCAACTTAAGCATGAATATAGTCATAAATGTTTAATATTTAAGCAAACAAGGAGAGATGGAAAGACCTATTAATGATTCCAAATAAAATATTCATTATTATTTAGTTTAAATTTAATTTATTCTTCTCTCTATGTATTTTTTCACAAAAATCCTCTCCTCACTATGTGACGCAGATTGCTTTGCAAAAAATAAACAAGTGTCAAACTCCTCTAAAATATTTCCCTGGTCTCTAAAAATTGAAGCTTAAATAAAATTATCCAATTACCCTATTCCATTACTATGTTTTAATGATGTTACATTCATCCAAACATGCCTCTTTCTCATTGATATGTCTAAGAATAAAAATCATATAATATCCTTTATCTAAAGGAGGATAAATAGTACAAAATGTTTGGAGTATTGGGGTTAGGATACCATGGGTGAAATATTTTATATTTTGACCCCCACCTTTGAATAATTTGTATGAACCTATGAATCACTAATATCAAATGAAAATGATTATATTAATCATGTGTGAGATAGGAAATCACACACACACACACACACACACACACAATCTTAGAAGCATGTATATTATAATTAACTTCCTTATACAAAAATATGATATTATTTATGTATGTAAAAGTATTATATGCCCCACATGAGCACCATGTAAGTAATATAAGTACATGAATAATAAACCTCACATGGTAAAAATGAAATAAATATAGGCACATGATTAATAATCCCCACATGGGAAACATATAAGATGTGTAAAAATATGAGTAAGATTAACCATGTGTGTAACAAGTAATTAGAAATTTATAAACATATATATCAATGCCACTTTAAAAATTATGGAGTCTTTCTTAAAATAAATCCATGATATAGATTATGGAAACATTTGAAGAAAAAATAAAACACTTTTATTATATAAATCACATGGGAAATAATAAGACTTTTTAATAGGTAGACTGTTGCACTATAGAATAAAACAAACATAGAGTAAATAGAAGAAGCAAGGAAGCACCTCAAAAAAATACTTGGTAGGGAAATCAAGGAAAATATATTAAAAATAGAGATTAAGCATACCACATAGATTATAAATATGAAAGTAATGAAATCACATAAAACATAGAGTAACCATATTACACATGTAGTAAATAAAGACATGAAAAATAACAATATAATTAGGAACAAAGAAAACATTAAAGATGTGAATATAATATGCAAAGCGAGTGTATAGTTTTGAAAGCACTAAGTGTTTGAGGACACCATGAAAAATAAAGATATAAAAATATACATAAAATCACATGAGAGCTCAATATGATAAAGGAAATAAATAAATATATAACCTAAAATGGTCCCAAGATAGGCCTCCATAATTCCCCTACAATGATCTTGGGATATACCCCCAACCTATTAAGAATCCAAAATTATGACCATATACCTATTGTACACACATCATGAATTTATATTGACAATATCATTAGTATCATATATGTAAAAACAAAAGGCACTATATAACCTCTATCAATAAGATAATAATCGTGAACATATGGTGTGTTAGGGTAAATTTTAGTGGCCCATATATAAAATAACTTGGTTTTTTTTGGTGAATGTCTAAGTAAGTGTTTTGAAAGTATGGTGAAATATAACATATGGTGTTTAGATGAGAAGGATAATGGACATACAAATCATAGTAGGGTGTATAATCCATACACGTGTGTGACTCTAAAGAAAACCTACAAACATTTCCTTCATCCCTTTCATGCTACTAAAAGTTTCCATTATGAGTATATGAGTGGATGTCTATTTAAATTTAATGGTGAATAAGATCATATTAACTTTTGATAGAGTGAGGAACTATATTTATATGTATGAAATTTATTTTAAATAGTAAGTGAGTCATCCTATAAAAATAACTTGCACCTAGATAATTTAGGTGAATCCATGTTATTCACCATCCCCTAATATATCCAAATGATAATTTTTAAAAATAAAATATCCAAGAATTAACAAAGAACAACCACTAAAATTTACCCTATAGTGTGAACTATAACATATTCATAATATACCAAGTTGTTTTCATTTCATCACTTCACAAGATAAAGGCAACATAATTTATATAAATCTACTTTACTTATTTTACACATAGGAGGCATATAATATGGAAAATAGCCACTTATTTGGATTATATAAATTATTAAATTAAACACACTGATATGAATTAAAAAGGATTGATAGATGTTTCACTTAATTTATAAATGAAAAGCAATATGGATATAATTTACCTAGATAAACATACCCCCTAGTTAATCATAAAAATAATAAATGAATCTAGAAATGCTCTCCATATGCTTCATCAATATATTAGGTGAGAAAGTTATCATAAAAAAACTACCTAGACACTAATAAAAAAGGGTGACATATGTGGAAATCAGAACTATCAATGTTTACTCAAAATGTGCCTATGAACTATGGGGGTGTACTATCTCTAGGATACATATGCCAAAAAATATATGTGATCTTGTGTTTGAAATTATTTATGATCCTATGATAAAATTTATATATTATATCTCATTTATCCAAATCATAATTAGGTTTTTAAGATCATAACATACATTTATAAGGGGGTTAGTATTTTGTGTTGGATTTGACTCAACCACCCCTTGTTGAATACCTGAGTGTTTCCTACATTCTAATACTTTGAAGAGGGTTAAAATTATTAGAGTGAATCATATTTGTTATTAATGTGAATTAAACCTTTGGTAGATGTGTTACCATGGTGTGATATACTAATTACATGCACAATTAATGTGGTAATTATCCTCACATGTGTGATAAAGGAACTAGGTGTAACTTGTAGAAAGATATCATGTTTTATTCCACCAATAATAATCTATCACTAACATCTTAATTTTACTATATAGGAACCTTGTAAGTTCTTGCACAAAGTTATGGAGCTTACGTCATCTCTTGAACTAGTGGAGGTGTATTCTTGTAGAGAGTCATGTTATAATGCAACCATTTCTATTTGAACACATACATTATATATTACACATAGTTAATATATTATGCATTTATTATGGAATATTTATCTAGTTTAAATACTTTATTTTGATGGAGTATATTTTGGAGATCCATGGGATATTTTTTCATTTTTAATATGGTTGTAGAAAGCTTCAATTAGTGAGGATAATATTTTATCTCTTTATTATCTGCTATGATAAGTTATTTGAAAGTCCCATCTATTTTGTTCAGATCTAATTCATTGCTTCATTTGGATTCATGTATGTGTTGTAGATATACTTATGGAGGAGTTCCATGGAAGATATTTTTATCCAATTTTAATTTGAGTGATTTTAGTTTGTATCAGAAAATTCCATTATGTTAAGAGTGTTAGAGAAAGTCATTTTCAACTTTCCTTTCACATAAATATAACACTGTGAGATCATTTTTCAAGCCATGCAGATCACATTCTACATAGATATGAATAATTCACATGGGTAAAAATGACACAAAAGGTAGGAAAACAAACCTTTTATCTCTGTTGGAATGTTTTTAGGACTAAATGTTGAGTCTTTTTAGTACATTATTACGAGTTGTTAGCTCCTATGTTTGACTACAAATTGGATTTCGGTATGTTCAAGGGGTGTTTTTTTTTTTTCACCTTGAAATTATTATTTAGGTGGAATATTGATCACTATCACTTGATGGTTTTGTAGTTGTTTTTATGGACACCTTCCACATTAACACTTTTTTGAGATATTAAGATGCTTTGTATTTTCTTTTTAGTCAACATTAAGAGGGGTGTTGTGTACTACTAATGATTTTGTTTAGTTTTTCAAGTATGTTATGTATTTAATGATTTTTACTAGTAGATTTAGAGGCTAGTTATTTATTTGAGGATCACAAAAGCACTCTTTTTTCAATTTGTATGTTTTCTCTATGACTTCCATAGCAGTCCATTTGTAATTATGTAAACATTCATTTTTTTAAGATGGAACATGTACTAATTTTCACTCGTGTTCACACATACAAATTAACAGAATCTACTTTTGATTAATTTCATTCAAGTATTCATCAAATTAAATAGATAGTTACTTCATCTTCATGGTTTTTTTATATTTAAATCTACATGGGTACCTCATTAGGTATGGTTGTCAAGACCCATACTTATGATCATAAGATTTTTTTTACTATAACACCTAAGTTAGCCTTTACCATGGGGGAGGTGGGCATTAGAGTGTGTCATATTCACACTTTATGAAAATTATAACTTATGTTAGATGCATTATCAAGGTTTGATTCATTATGTACACATAATTATTAAATTAATAATTAATGTGGTAGTTATCTTCACTTGTGTGATAAGGTTAGGTATAACTTGGTGAATGATCCCATATTTTACTCCATCCATTATAATATCTCACTCACATCATAATTTTCATATATAATAAGCCATTTTTTTCTTATGTAATTTAATGGATCTTAGATTCACCTCCTACACTAGCGGGGATGTTGGATTTTTAGATAGTCATATTCTAGTGCAAAATGTATGTAATTGATATATTGTGTCTTTATTGGTGAATCTTTCTCTTGTCTAAATAATTCATGTTGATGGTTTATATTATATAAATTAATGGGATATATTATCATTTTTAATATGGTATAAGTTCCATTTCTAATATAAACTGCATGTATCTCTCCCACTTGTGTGTGTGTGTGTGTGTGTGGGCGCGCACAAGCACACATCCACAATATATTGAATAATATATAATTAAATATTATATTTTGTTTTTTTATACATGGATTCATGAAAATTTAACCTTGTTTATTCATGTTTTATCTATATATTTATCTAGGGATATTCCTTGAATATTTAATACATGTTTATACATTTTGACAATGTTTCAAGATATAGATAAATGTTTCCAAGTGATTCTTAAGTGTGTAATGAACTTATGGGTGATTTGTATTTGTACATGAGTCTTAGATAATTCACACTATGATTGACATATGAAACATTTATAAGCAGACCCAATTTAGACTTCTAGTTTTACAAATAGTGATTTAAGGATCTTAGACATGACTAGAGGAGGGAGACACTTATAGTAACAAAAACTTTTTGGGATTAATATTAATATGATATAATTATAAAATAGTGATAAAAAATATAGAGGAAATCTATCTATTACTCTATAATTCTAAATATAGACCAATCTAATCATGAATAAATGTGTCTAGTGATTAGAGTTGGAAAAGATAGTAAATATGTAATGGACACAGGGAAAGTGTTCTCAAAATTAAATATATGTTCAATATCCAAGTGTGTTAAAATATGTCAATTTTTATGTTTTAAAAGTTTCAATGACCAAATTTATTTGTCTACAAATGCCTCTCTTTTAATCTTGTATTGAAAATGCTAAATTAAAAGTATAAAATAAAAAAATAAAAAAATGGTATTTGTCATAACCATGTTTAGTAATAATAGGTAAAAACCAAAATATATCATATTATCCATGTGGAACATAAAAAAAACATGTATAGATCAATTATTCCTTATAATAATAAATCTGAAATAATTTGAAACATTAAAAAACTTGAAATTGAAATGTTAAGGAATGAATAAACATGATAGTAAGTGAACCAAGATAATATACCCTTTTTCAAAACCTAAAAATCAAGTTCATATGTAAAAGGATCTATTGATATAGACATAAAAAACCCAATATTTCACATAAGTACCATCATTCACCATTATTCTATCATTCTAAAAATAAAATAAAAATAGAAATCATGGATGAAAAATCCATACCTCAAAGTGACCCAGATGTCCATCAAAATGATGTAGAGTGCCATAATATTTCCTACAATATAATAAAATTTCTCAATTTTTACTTAAATTCATGTAGAACATGTCTTAATATTCTCAATTTGACCTATATAAGCATATAAGTTTAATCATAATGTGAAATTCTCTATCTAACATGTTTGAATCTATAAAATAATCCCATTGTATGCCTAGGTTTTCATATGAGGGATGAATCCTTTGAATCACTTATCTTAAATTAAATCTTTCTATGTTTTTTGTTATATATAAAAATTAATACTCAAGTAGATTATATGTAAAATCATGATAAGATATGTTATAAAAAATATATTTTGAACACTAAAAACACATATGAAACATGTAATGAAAGTAAAATGCAATTTTTGTTTATTCATACACAAAATATGATCATGATAATTCATTTATATATATATATATATATATATATATATATAAAATTAAAATTACACGAGATGCAAGAGATAAATTATATAAAAATCAAGTATAGATAGAAAAAACATGTATAAATGTGTGTGGTAGAAATAAAAACATCAATAATATATTAATAGTTAGTTTTTTACACATAAACACACACACACACACACACACACACACACACACACACACACACACACACACACACACACACACACACACACACACACACACACACACACACACACACACACACACACACACACACACACACACACACACACACACACACACACACACACACACACACACACCCGCACACACACACCCGCACACACACACACACACACACACACACACACACACACACACACACACACACACACACACACACACACACACACACACACACACACAAAAAAAAAAAAAAAAAAAAATGTATATAAATACACATGTGGACACAACATAATAGTGAATAACTCATAATAAAAATTGTATATCAAATGTGAATCAACTCTTATTTTTTTTTTAAATGACATGGACTATAGAATCCTTTGACATAAATGAATCATGATTTGCAAAGACATAGTCAAAGTACCCACAAAAGATAGAACACAACAATGACCCAAAAATACCACAATTATAAACATAAAGAAATAATTTATCTAGCAATATTATTCCTCATAATCACTTAATGTCAACATATAGTATATAAAATCATGATATCCATAGGACATAGTATTTTTTAAAGTATGAATAAGAGAAACTCATGTCTAAACAATCTAAGTACATTAATACAATCAATGAAATGGAATATAAATATGTAACCTAAAACTTGTAACAAGATGCCCCTAGCATGGGAATGTCCCAAAACGTGGAAAGGTTCATGTGGGTGTGAAAATTTTCATGTATATGTATGTCCATTTCTTATATATTACATGTATGTCTTGCATCCAACTCAAGCATATCATGTAAATCATGTGTGTAGAAAATGGTTTTGTTATTCACCATGTATATTTAAAATGACACTAAGAAACTTGTTTTATTATTATTATTTTAAATATAATCTAAATAAGATAAAACTATGAATATTTAGATTATGTAAAATAAGATTTTAAGCAAACCAATATAAATGTAAAAGGTATATTTATATTGTAGCTACTATATTTAGATTAGATAATAATATAATAACTATTAACTTAGCTGATTTATTATTTATGGTTGATCATTTTATTAATAAAAAAAAATTAAAATGTTGTATGTATACTTTTTAATCACCCAGATCATGAAACAAGATCTCAGGTCTTGAATTGATGTTAACAAAAAAACTTTGACCCCTACAGTGACTAATACTTTCTAGGTTCTTTCGATACTAACTTAGTTGATTTTTAAAATATATGTCATCTTAGATCGATGTGTCTACATCTATAGATGACTTGTGTGTGTGTTATTCCCCTTTTTCCTATGCATGCATTGACCTTGTTTTTATTTTCCATGATTTAAAACCATAATTACACTTTTAACATGAGATGGATATTGAAAATTGGGTTGGAAATATGGGTTTGATAGCCCCACTCACTCCCCACTAAGTGACTAATAATTTCCTAAATTATTATACTTTGAATAAGGTTTAAGATACATTATCCCACTTAGGTGTGTGTGGTGTGCACTATCATGATCATATTATAATACAATACAATGTTTGGTTTTTGTTAATAAAAAATAAGAAACTTTGACTTGGTTTTTATACTATAAATTAGATCTAGGGATGCTCCTTTGAGGGTTTTTAATATGCGAATTATTTTATGATAATGTCTCAAGAGAGTGCCAATGGATTTATTAGGTTTGATAGGACTTTACAAGATGAGCCATATATGAGTATGACTTTAGGCTTGATTTATTTTTTATAGATGACACTTTCATATTCGCTATTATGATTGACCCATAAAATATGTCTAGGCAAATCTAATGGATAAATCATAATTTGAAATTTATTCATTTATGGCTATTTGACACTACATGAAAAGGTAGATTCTTGAAATAAATTTTAATTATTTGACTATTGTCAGTAGTATCTTGAGAGATCAATTTAGTGATATGGGGTATTAAAATAGTGTGCTTAAGATTATAGAGTGTTCTTAAATAGACTAGGGTGATCTTGAATATGTGTATTAATAAATTGAGTTAGCTAAGATAATAGGTGGGTAGAAGGATAGGGGAAAGTGTGTAAAATATTCAAATATGTACATGAAATATGTCAAAGTGTGTCAAAATTAATGTTATCAAGTGTTTAATAGCAAATTCAAGTGTCTAAAAATTACCCTTTTTAGCCTAGAATTTAAAATACTATATTAAAAGGAAAAAATAATAATTTTGGTACCTATGATTAATCACACTGAATACTGATAGATATACCCCAAATATCCTACTATATCCATGTAAAACCTATAATGGAACATGTATTGATTGATGCCCACATATAATAGAAAATATGATGTAATCTATATCATTATATTATTTGAAATTTAAAAATAAATAAAGACCAATACACTAGAAGGTATTGGAACCAATCTTCCACTTGTTGATCTCATTTGGATAATCCAATGTGGTCAGTATTCCCCAAAGAGATGCAACTAAAAAAACCATGATTTGAGAAGTGTGAATGATTCAAAACCCAATGAAGAAGGAGAAGTGATATAAGATGAGTTTCACATAAACCTTAACTTCACTACTCAAAATATAATCATATCTCTTTTGTGTAACCTTTAACTAGGTTTTTATGCAAAGGTGGACCCTTGAAATTATTTTTTATGTAAATTTAAAACCGTAAAATAGGCTCACACCTAAATTTAATCTTTGAATCAATCAGTGGAGATGGATTTTAGATATAGATTACTTATGTAATACCATAGTTTCAAAAACATATAAATACAAAAATGTTTGCATGAACAACATTCATACCCTAGATATTATTCATTTGTACCTCCAAGTGATATATAATTATATTTGGTATATTCCACAATGTCAATGTATTTATCTTAATCTACTTAATTTAATCCATATAATCTATCTCATAATGTCATAGAATATCCATCATATTCCTCATAATCATGTATAATTCCCCACATATGACTCGCATATGTCTTAATACTGGTCATTATATCCCATTTAAATTAATAATATGTCCTAAAGTATGAAATATTTATTTTTCAATGCCTGAATTTATAAGATAAGTCCTCTAATGCCTCCCTTTTGAGGTGAGGTATGAAGCCTGAAAATCACTCATGTCAAAATTAAGAGTTATGTGCATCATGTTTTCTATATAAAAATGTAATCATCTCAAACATGTATAAAAAAATGGTAAGATATGTCATCATATCAATATTTAATCATTAAAGCACATAGGAAATATGTAACCCAAGGCAATGGGCATACAAGCGTCATGTCAACAAAATATATAAATTAGGCACACAAAAATAAGCAAAGAAGTATATACATGACAAAAATCATGGAATCACACATAATAGAAGTAGGTGTGATAGAAATCATGACACCAAATGGTGTAACCAAACACATGGTATCCACTTGAAGATATCCTCTAGCTCAATGATTCTTAGTTACTTAGTCACACTAATGCATACAACTCAAAACAAATACAAGTAAACATGAGCACTTCAAACATTTGGGTTTCATTAATTCAAAACATTACAATGGTTGGAAAATGTATGGTATATTACAAATGCCTTACAAGATTATTGTATAGAATAAAACATGAAAAATAATTACTCCCTACTTTGTTCTACTGCCCTATAAATAAAATTACTAACCTCTTTAAACTAACTTATCTTACCAATATTAATATTCCCTAGGATACCTAGATTCATGGGGTGTCTCTTCAAATTCACTAATCTCAAAAAATATACAATTTTTTTTGGATTTATTTTCCATAACTCTCAATATTAAACACCAAACATTTAGCAACAAATCCTTCCATACATCACAAAAATAAATATAGTCATATGTAACTATCATACAATGACATAATACCTCCATAAAATAATAAAATTGAGATGTAGGCTAAACAATGAGGCTCCAAGCACATTCATAAATCTTTACTACTCATATGATACTATGTTGAATAACTAAACTAAGGAGTCCTTGATGCTCAAGCGACATTCTATACTAAATGGAATATGGCATAAATCACTATAAATTAGTGATATCTATCCAAATTATCATAGAATGAATGCATATATCTTGACATTCATATGTTATCATCTCACAAAGTCTTTCCTACTAGTTTTTTACTATATTAAAGAATCATCTTGACAAATGTATGTGACTTAAGAGTCAATTTAGATTTACATAAATGTATGAAAGTCCTATGGACTATTCCATAAAAAAGGAATAATTTTAAAACATAATTCTCAAGATTAAAAAGATTATATAAATAAGGCCATATATAGAACACAAAACATGAACCCAATCTAATGTAATGTTTCCCTTCACCTTGGATGCTCTCTCATATGACACCAAGGGTAATGAAAATGTACATGAGATGATAATAATGAACCCACTATGAACTCATCTATAGTCTTACCATGTTTTTCAACTTTGGATTCATTCATCCAAATCACATCTTCAATTGTTCCATCCTTCCACTTAACTAAGTGTCTATAGTACTCCCTTTCCCTTATCTTCTTGCTAATATAAATGTCTATAATGGATTCCATTTCCTATTTTGATACTAGTGAAAACTATTGTTTAAATTCATGACTGAAAAATCCATGATATCACTATTTTGACCCTAAAACATTTGGGCAAATATGATACATTGACTATAGGTGAGATGCCCAATCTATCCAATAATTCCAATTCATAAGTATTATTTGATAAATTCTTAAAAATATTTAATGGACCAATATTTTCCCACTTAAGTTTGTGGTGCTCACATTTAATAAACATCTATTTTATAAAATATGCCAAAACCAAGTCCCAAACCTTAATATTCAACTCTCTCCTTTACATATTAGAATGTTTCCTATATTTTACATCACTCTCTTCAAGTCTTCTCTTAAATTATTGATGGAAAACATGCATATCTTGAGAATAATATTAACCTTATTCAATTATATTAATCATATTATATGTACTTCTTAATTGACATACACCTATTAGTCTACTCCTGTATTGTATTTTAAAATGACAAAAAAATATACTTTAGTTGATTGAATCATTATAAGAAAATTCAACTTGTGACAACATCAGATCCCATTGTTTGGGCTTGTCTTCAACCAAACATATCAACATATTTCCAAGATTATGGTTCAAAAAATATATTTACCCATTTATTTAATGGTAATAAGTTGAACTAAAGTCTAATCTTGTGCCCAAATTATTTCATAGAATCCTCCAAAAATGTAGACTAAACTTTGTATTTATATTGGATATAATTATAATTGGAAACCCATGTAATATTAAAACTTATTGAAAGAAAAAAAAAATGTAATATGTGTAGAAATACTAGTATTCTTTCATGCTAAAAAGTGATCCATATTTGAACATGTATCAACAACAACAAATATGGAGTGATTACCTCTTTGTGTTATTGTTAATATAATAACAAACTCCATACTCAATGCATCCCATGGTCCATTTAGAATGGGTAATTTATTATACAAACCAACATTCTAACGTTTAAAGATATTATCACTTGTCACTCAGATGCACCATAGTCTTATCATACCCAAAATGACTAGCTATACCTTTGTTGTGTTTTTATTTAAATATATTCTCTCTCATGGAACCTTTAAATATGCATAACCTCATTTTAAATAAAAATACATCTTGAATCATCTATTAGAAGCATAGTGTTATGTCTATATTTTTAGAATAAAAATACATCTTGAATCATGTACTATAAGCATAGTGTTATGTCTATATTTGTTGAATTATTTCACATTGTCCATGCATCTTATAAATCCAAGTCTTATTTAAAAAATCCTAAATTTATTTAAACCCAATAACCTCCACCTTGACTTGATTCACAAAAATAGGTCACCTACTTAAGGTATAAAAAATTCTATTGGACTTAAAAATTCTATGTTTCAATACAAAATAATAGATTTGAAGAAATTATACCCATTTTATATGTCTTTGATTTAACTAACCTTATATTTTTATGAATTTAAAAGCATGGTTGTCCATGTAAAAAATGAATTCCTTAGAACCAATTAGTCCCACCACTTCTTGAGAGTTTGTACCATTTCATAGAACTCTTAGTCATAGACCAAAAAAAATTTCTTGGTGTCATTAAAATTTTCACTATAATAAGTAATGGGCTTACCATATTTACTTAAATTTTTTTTTATGGTTATCTCACTTGCATCAAAATAAACCTAAAACACTATTCTAAAGTTTGTTAAGGTAACACCAACTATTATTTATATTTTATCTTTGAAAAAACATTTACTGTATGCTAAAATAGTCCATCAAAAATATTTCTTGTCTCCATTCATACTCTCCATAATGGGTACACATATACCATTGAAGTTTTTAAAATAAATTCTATTAAAAATTTCAAAACCATGTAAACATCTTACCTCAAATGTACTATTTGGTGAAGGCCACTCCATAATTTCCCTCACTCTCTCAGGGTGCATCCTTAACCCATATTTTGAGTTTACAAACCCCAAATATATTAAATCCACTTACATGAAGTTACACTTATTCATGTTCACTATAAATAGATATTATTTGAAGTTCTCCAAAATTAACCCCACATGCTTCAAATTCTCCTCTTAATAATGAATTAAAACCAAAATGTCATCCAAAAAACTACAACAAACTTACCCATGAAAATATTAAAAAATCTCATTCAATATTTTCATTAATGTAGTTGGGGCATTTGATAAACTTAATGGCATGACTAGCCACTCATACAACCCATAATTCATATTGAATGTGGTCTTCCACTCATTACATTCTCTTATGAAGATTTGGTGATATTTTATCTTCAAATATATCTTGGTGAAGTATCTATCTCCACATAAATAGTCCATTAAGTCATCCATTCTTGGTAATGAAAAACTATACTTAAATGTGATTATATTGATTTCACATGATTTATAAACATTATCCACTCTCCACATTTATTTGGCTCTAACACAAATGGTACTAAACATGGGGTTAAACTCTCTCAGATTAGTCCCCTTTCCAATAAATCTTGCACTTATCTTCTTATCTATTCATTCTCCATTAAAGTCAATCTATAGGTTGATTTATTTGTAAAAAATGTTGCAAACACTAGATCAATGTGATGGATAATGATTATAATAAGTGTTATACCATCTAGTAACTCACTTGTCACAATATCAACATAGTATTGCAACATATTCTAAATTTCCATAGGAATATCACTTACTTTAATGGTTGTCACAACTTTCATAGGATTTGAAAATATATAAAAGCATAAATATTCCTCCTTTCCACCTTCAAAAAATATTTACTAGAAATTAACATCACATTTTAATTTTTTTACACCTTATATCCTCTATATCTCAATGGAATAATTGTGAATCTCTTTCCATCCTTCATTATGGTGTAGGCATTTTCTCTTCCATTACACACACCTCTCCTATCAAATTACCATATCCTTGCCAAGAGAACATGACACACATACATGGGTATAATATCACATATAAAATCATCCCTATATGAATATATTTTAAAACTCACCATAGATTTATATTTAATT
This sequence comes from Torreya grandis, assembly GCA_037957365.1. Lineage (NCBI taxonomy): Eukaryota > Viridiplantae > Streptophyta > Pinopsida > Cupressales > Taxaceae > Torreya > Torreya grandis. The sequence continues at coordinate 1,118,995 of JARHVA010005422.1, forward strand.
AACATTTGATGGACATTAAGCAAACACAAAACCTTGCATGGTGTAGTATGTACCAACTGTTTCAGCCCAAGATTTTATACCATCTTTGGATAAACCAAAATTTAATTTTTTACCATTATCAATAACCACATTAAAATACTTACAATTATATTTACAAAAAAATTATTCTTCTTTTGTGTTAATTCATTGACTTTATTGGCTACTTTCAACAATACTATTTCATCAAAAGAGCCTCTCCTTATTTTAGTTATTATGTGTATGTTGGGGATCCTACACTCTCTTCAATAGCATGAGAAACATGTTTTATTCATTTAGTCATCCTAACAATATTTTAAAGGTTTTTTGGACACTCATAGGCTCTATTCCCAACATACTTATTACATTCAAAACACTTACCTCAAAAGCCTCCACCTCTACCTCTTCCAAAAGATCCTAATTTTCTAAAAGAGTAGCCTCCTTTTGTACTTGATTTTTGATTTTTTGAGATTATTGTCTCTCCAACATGGGTTGTTTATCCTCTTCCACCTCTATTTATTATTATCTCTCTTGAAGACCTTATTCTACATCTATATTTCACTAGTTATTTTCTTCACAACTTATCTTCCATAATTCACTTTGATATGATTATTCCATGGTTTTCAAGTTAAGCAAAATAATTTTTTATTAAATTGAAAAATTAAACCCATTCACATATATTTTTTCCTTTTCTAGATCATCTTATATATGTACAACTCTTATAGTGAGTCTATATAAATATTTGGTGTACTACTTGATGCTAACCTTCTTTTGTCTCAAATTATGGAAATTCCTAAACAAAATCATTTGATAATCATAAGGGATAAATTTGGCATTGAAATTTGTCACCATCTATCCCAATATTTAATCTTCTCTTTTCCTTTATTTTTTTCTCTTGACTTGCACATCATCCCACCATAAAGAGGCATAAATCTTCAATTTCATACAAGCAAACTTCACCTTCTTGGGTTTTGTATGCAATGAACTAGGATTAACATATAACTTATCCTATCTAAGAAATATAGAATTGAATAATGTAAAAATAATATAGCTTATTAGGACTCATTTATATTATGGAATGACCAAATGGATCCAATAAACCTTGCTATAGGATCACTTATAATAAAAAATTAATGGAGAGTGTTATAAAGCCTCTAGGAAACAAAATGAAAAACCCCTACCGAGGTATTATAATATTAATATAATATATTATTTCCAAGATAAAATTAAAAATAAAGGTGGATGATTAAACTAAAAATGATAAGAAACCATGTTAGGAAAGTGGGGGCCGAGGTTATCTAAAGTGGGAAATGGAAAGTTTAGAAAAACCTATAGCAACACTAAATATAAGTGTCTATGAGAATAAAATAAATATTAATACACTAAATATATTAATTAATCAATATATATGTATAAAATTAAATATTTAGGGTTAGAAACATTTACCTTGAATAAACTTGTAGAGCCTTAATCTCCCCTTTGGCCAATGGTGCTTTGAAAGATATTATTGTGGTTGTAAATAACACAATGGTTGAATCAAGCTCTAAGATAATATAAATTCTCATATTTTATCCAAGAATCCAAAATATATCCTTTTCCCTTCAACAAAAAATCTAATAAATGACTTCTCCAAATGTAGACTTAGGCAACATTGTGAACAATAATAGTGTGAAAATAAATGTTCCTCTTTATTAAACTGAAATGGGACTTATATTTATAGTGAAAGATTATCCTTACCATTTATAAAATTTTATACAAAATTTTATCGACCTTATTTAGTTATAAATTTACCGTTTAACCTATAACTAGGTCAACAATGGCCAAATTAGTTGCAAAGCATGCACTACAAATTTTAGACTATGTTGACCCAGGATAATCTAGTTTGAAATTTGGTAGGAAGAATAAAATAATACATCAAATTGGGTTGATATAGTTATAAAAGATAGATATTTGTCTAATTATGGGTTATTAAAAGTAATATTACTTAATATATCAATTATGGGGGAAGTATAGTGGATATAATCATGATAGATAAACAACAATGTCTCTTGCAAAGCATCATCAATTTGCCCACCCCTTTTGTCATGCATCCTTTAAGGAATGCACTTAGAGAGATTAAAACTCAATAGGATGTTACAAGAGAAAGCATTATTAAATTATAATGTTTAAAAATATTATGTGTATACATATGCCTCATTTAAATCTCATCACATCTCACCATAGTGTAACATGGGATGGTCCTTCAAAGAATAAATATAACAACACTCAAATTGAGATAACTAAAAATTAAATGTTAAAAGAAATGATAAAAGTTAAATAACTTAAAGTAACATATAAATACCTTGAATTACCTTTATGTCTAGATTATTTCATGTTTTATTTATTTTCTTTATCATGGAGGGTATAATAACTACTTTGGACATACCCTAGGGATACAAGGTTAGAGATAAAAATAAGCAATCACAAGAATGTTAAAGTAAATGGAAAATTTATAAAAATAGATTAATGTACTTTGGAAATTGGTAAGTTTAGATGAAAAATACTAAGTTATAACCAAAATTACAAGATAAGTGATAGAAGAAAGGGAATATCTGGTATGCAAAAATCCAAGGCTACTAATAATTGAAATCCATACATGTATCCAAAGAAAGAAAAGTAACAATCCATATCAAACCAAGGAATTAAGAAATAGAATCATGTAATCACAATTAATTTAAGAGAAGTAAAAATACATACTCAAACAAATATGGAAAACATAAATTTAAATAACATCGATGAAAGAGAAGTAACAATTCATACTCAACCAAATATGGAAAAATAGAAAGTAATTAGAGAAATAAGATGAAATATCACAAAACAATGTGAATAAAAATCTTAAATTCCTAAATATAACTAAGGGAGATATGAAATAGATAAGGAAATAACCAAGAAATCATATTAAAAGAACTAAAATATATATCTTTTATGTTAATGATAGATAAATTAAAATTGTAGTATTTTGAATATGTCAACAAATAATTGAAAATAAGGAGTATAGAAATTGGGAAAAGATTTATAAACAAAATTATTTGTCAAGGGTAAATTAAATGGGTGGTGAGGGAAGGAGGGTGGTGCCAAGGTGAAAACATAGTCCTTAATAGAAACAAAACTCATATAAAGTTATCAAGACCAAGAAACATTTAAAATAAAGGTCCATTAGATAACTCAATTGAACCACACAAGTGTTGGATAACTAGTGAAGTATAAGTAACATACCATGAAGGCTATTATGAATTAAAATTAAAATGAACCTATTTTCCCATAATGTGTTCCATATTCCTCATGAACCCATATAGATCGATCAGTCTACTATGAATATTGATACTTATGTGAGAAAATAGGTGGCACTATGAATATTTATGAGAATATAATCTCCTATCTCAATATACTAGCTTACCACACCCCAATGGATCTCATCTCTATGATGAGGATAAATTTAGAGTTTGAGATTTGATAAGGGTAGGGTATGTTCTAAATAAATATCACATATTTTGGTGTGATATGAGTTTTAAGACTATTTTTATCAGTCTAGATTTCACCTTTGAGATAGAAAGTTTTAAACATGCCTCATTTGACTGATACAATGAAATCACCTTTAGGTGTGGGTAGCTTAATGAGTAAGGTGAGTATCTAGATTTGGGGTTATCTCCCTTAATGCATCATCTAACCTCAAATTTCTAAGCCTACTTGTCTTGCCAAGGAAGAAGGATAAAAAGGAGTTAAAAACCAACTCTAAAATATAGGAGGTGATGCACCAATATGTCAGGTCTCCTCTAATTTATCTTTCAACAATAATTATGGATATAAAAAAGGTTGATAAATAACACACTCTATCTAAAATCACTCTTAAGCATTAGTACTTCACATGGAGGCCATTCTAAATGCCTATAACTTAAGGTCATGAATGGAAGGTCTAATAGAAGACACTACCAATGAGTTTCCACTATAATCAATTTCACACACCATAAGAACTACATAAGACCAATCCACTAACATCTAGGTGAAAGATAAGGACCTATAAATGGAGAAAGAATTAAACCACTAATGCAAATCAAACAATCATGAACACACTAGAAACTAATGTGGATAAGGTTGAATCAATATTTATATTAGTTTAAATTATGAAAGATACAAATGTGTAGCGCTTCTTCATACCTAGTTGAGGGATCTATACAATGGCTTTCTAAGCCCAATTTATAGAATATGAGAAAGGGAGATAGGGAGAATGTGGCATATAAATGGAGTGGATAGGTCATAATGGTCATCATTCATGTAATAAATAGTTATAAACATGAATGATAAGTATAAAACAATCTCAAAACTTTCCCATGCATTGACTTGGTGGTATAGTGGCTTTTATACAAGGTGGCCTAGTGGTTGAATGAGGAGTTGCAATGTCATCTCCCAAGGAGTAGTTATAAAGTGATTCCTTTGAAATTTTTATCTCCATGACAACTCCATTAATAATCATGTTCCATTACCTCTTTACTAATTATCAACCCATGTTTGAGGTCTATTTAGTTGAATAAGGAGCTCAAACCACTCAAACACCATGGAAACAAAAAAATATCCATTTTAGGCCGCTTTTCGATGATTTTCCTCTCACATGTACTAATATATTGATTCAATAGGTGTCTATGAGTTTTTTAGTTAATCCAAGGCTATTCAAGTCATTGAAATCCTTTTTGAGTGATTTGTGGGCTCGTATTCTCCATTGGGTCATATTTTGGGTTTAGCAAGGGTTTAAGGTGTCTTCATCACTTAAGGATTGTTCATAAATAAAATATCCTCTCTATCCTTCCTAATACCACAAGGTGGTAGTGGTGGAACCTTTACATCATCTCCAAAAACAAATTATCCCCATGCAAAACCTCATTCAAGTAGCAAGCAAAATACTATGCTCTCTTTAGCTCTTGCAAAATGTAAATAATGTTCCTAAGGTAGTTAGGCTCTTAGTGATGATTCATAAACCTGGGAGATTTGATGATGGAACCAATGCTATGAGTATAAATTAAACAACCCTCTCTACTTTATAAAAACTCATTGGGGTTCCATGAGAAAGCATCATGAAGTTCTAAGCATGAGAACATAGCTTCTTGAGTTAGCAGACCTAGTGTATTGCGTCGAGAGAGAGGTTTTAGGCTTAAAATCCTCCCAAATGTACACCATTGGTTAGAATGACATTAAATAGGTAATATAAATTTTTTAATATGTTCATAAAATATATTAAATGTATAATGACCTTGAAATATATTCTACAACATGTTTAATTACCATGAGGGTTTATTGGTTGTCTACTCTTTGTAACCCTAGAGGTCTATTCCTTAGGTTATTTATTCATAATATTGAATTAAAATCTCATAAAAAAATTTTAATAGGTCTTATTAACTTCTCTAAATATTCATATTCACCTGAAAACATACTTATTTTCTTCATAATTCATGCATAGGCATATAAAATCTTACTAGACATCTTAAATAGCAACTTTGATTTTCAAACCTCTTTAATAGGCTTATTTACTATTAATAATCTCTAAATATTATTGGATAGGTTTTATAGGTGTTTATTTAATTTATAAAAACTTATTTAAACACTTTCATTCCACCACATGAGGGAATTTATCATTCAGATAGTCACCCGCATGTAGATAATCATTTTGGGCTACTTGACTACAAATTGAGGGTTTTCCTCTTCCCTTTGCCTCTTAGACTTGGTGATATTTAGGAATTGTTAGGAGTTTTTTAATTTTTTGTATGAATTCACTTCACCATATTTGTTTATCAAAAACTCATCACCACATGCTCTTTTTCCTTCCTCACACACACAAACATGCATAAGCTCATTAGGCCTCTTGGAGTGTAAGCACTGTTATAATGAGTTTATTTAGGATTATCAACTATCTTCATGGTTTTCAATTGGGTTTGATACCTCATTAATCTCATCTCAGTATCTAAAAGCTTCTAATGCTTCATCATAATCCTTATAAACTTCTTGTCCTCACCTGCCTAGTAATGCACATTTGGTAGAATGTTTTGGATGGATTTTAAGAAGGCCATTTGGTGTGAGAAGCTCTATAATAGCATGATACTTATCCATATGATATTAATTCCAAATAAATACCTTGACATTTCAATTCATCCTCAAAATGTCTCTAAATTTCCAAAAAATGCATATAACTATTTTCTCCATTCTAGCATGATAGATCTATAAGTGTTAGCTTAGGGTCTATTTGAATATTCATATCTAGGATTACTTCCTTGATAACCCTTAGAAAGTGTTGGGAACATGTTTATTATCTTATTTATTTTTATTTATAATTAAAAATTCATTCCATATTTCACACATGGCATTCCTGATTATATTATTCTTTGTAGGCTATAGTTATATGTTAGGCTTAATGTTACTCATGCATTTCACCTATGTTGAAGCCATTTCCCACCTTAGGTGAATTTATCCTACACATGTTACTAATAAAAAAATTTAAGGAGGAAATTAAGACTTTTATAGGTTTAAAATACCTTACTAATGAAAAATTATGATCCCTTTGGGTCAAGAGTGAGAGCTTACAAGTCTGTAGACTTGTAGGTCATCATGTGGGCCTATAGATGCACATTAGTGCAAGGTTTACATTAGAATAGATTCTTAATCCCCTTTACCACATATATTTATTTATCCACTCTCTAATGATTATTTTTAATATAACTACCATCTCATGCATATTTGGTAAAATCAACAAGCTCCTTCCACTCTATTCAAGGAAAAAATAACATTATTATCACCTTCTTACCTATAGGCCATAGAGGAACATTCATTCAAGATGGTCAGGGTTAGGAGTTGAAAGTTTTTGGAAGTTATAATACTTCCTTGAAGAAATTTTTAATATATATGAGGTTCATAACATTGGTAAGATCCATAATAAACACTTCTATATATTAAACCTCCTAGAGAACTCAAAACCCTACAATGCAAACCTACAAATTCTCCATTCCTAAAGGGTGATACTCATTTATAACCTATAAAAATATTAATATTATTTAATAATGATTTATAATTTTTATAGGTATCTTTAGGGACCCATTAAACCTTGCTCCATCAATGAGCTTACAAATCCACTCGAAAATCCCAAAATTGACCTTTTAGGGTTTGATAGTGCATTTGGACCCCTAACCTCTTAATGATTTTTCATAAAAGAGTGAGAATTTATAAAATAAATTATTACACTAAATTTAAGGTTACTAAATTACCCTCATTTTATCAATATAATAGGAAATGGTCTTCTCTCTCCTATCCATATCAAGCATATGAATGTAGCCTTTATGAGCTTGCCAAGATCTTGAAGAAGATTTTGGTGCATTTTATTCCTTTATTTTAGATTTATAAGCATGTATTATCCTATATGATACCTATAATGAATTACCCATAATATTTATAACCTTATCTAACCTTTTCTTGATGGCACCTATCCATACATGCCCTGAAAGTATATGCAAAACATTATTTCTCTACATTTTTCTTGTTTAAGATCTTGGGAATCCATTGGAGGAAAAAAAGAAGGAAATGAGAGGTAAAATACCTTTTAAATCTGAGGGTATATATGGAGGGAAGATAAAATGTCACTTTTCAAGTGTGTGGGGACCTTTATGGTGAGTGAAGGATGTTTGAAAGGTATTTGATCACCTTAGGGGCTCATTAGAGCTTGAAACATTCTTGATAAATAGACTATAGAAAATGATCTTGGATATATCATTAGACCTAATTTCAAGACTAAAAAATAACTTATTCATCCATTAAATCTTGTTAACAATGTCTCCCTATAATAATTATTTAATAAAATAAAAAATACAATATAACAAGAAATCTTGATTCCTCTAAATACCTTAATTTCTACTAAAATACCTTAACTTTATAAAATAATATATAATCCAACTTTTAGGCTTCAAAATACACTTTAGACCCTTCCTCTCACCCAAGGACAAGCTATGAAAACCTATTACATCATATGATTACTCATGACATAATATCACATGAAGATTCCTCAAGTAATAGCTAGTACATATAATGAAACCTTAAACAATTATAATAATGATTTATTGACCATTTTGAAGAACATGACAAGATTCTAGGTAACCATATACAAACTTGGAGGGATCTATGAGAATTTTTTTAACTATAGGTGTTGATATTTAGCTTAGGAGACAAAATTATCAACATTTATAGTGAATCACAATGGTTGACCTTCCTGCTAGTCAAGAGAACCAATTGTCTCATCCTTTAGGCAAAGGACTCACACATGAGAGTCATGACATGAGATGAACACTATGATTGAAATGTAAATTAGATTTAACACCATAAAATCCTTAAAGGAATATAAATAACCTCACCACTCACACAAACAAGGATAACACACCAAATAAAGTAAGAAGTAAAAACACCATACATGTGCTAACAAACACTTAAGGAACACAACAAACATAAACAACTAACTATATACAATTGACCTAAAAATAACTCCTTCTTGGATCAAAAGGGAATATTTTACTATCTCTTACTCCATGATATATAAAATGGTATGAGACAATCTACTTCATAGACCTTTCTCTTGTTGTCTTTATCATCTTCTTGAATGCCACTCTTATTATCATGCTCTCAAGTGAAGTGACAACATCAAACCGGTCACCTATGAACAGATACTCATCTTGTGCTTCAATATTCTTCTCATATTTATTATTATCTACAACCTTTTTAAATGTTTATCTATTCAATAATGCTTCTTTAGCCTCTATGTTATATTTAGTACCCTCATGCTTATTAACAACTACTAAAAAATCATCAAGCTCTTCAATGAGATTTGCATACTCAATCTAAGCTTGATCATGATCCTCAATGGATGTATCTTGGACAACCTATTCATTATCATGCTTAATAGGAAATTTACATTTATAGAGAGCTTCAATATATTGAATAGATTCAAGGTATTTATGCCAATCATCTTTTATCTTTTAGTTTTTATCAATCTGAATTAGATCAACCTGAATAACACCTTACTCTTTCTCCTCAAGGGTTATAGGGCTATCAAGATTTTCAAATCCTTCTACATAGTCATGATGTGATTTCAAGGCATCTTATTAATGTTCATATTCTTTTTCATTGTGAATTATTTTGACATCATTCATAACATTATCTTGTTTACTTACATAGCCTTCAACATCAAGCTCAACTACAACCCCAACAAGATTAGATGAAATTAGGTCTCCTTTTTGAAGCATACCACTAGGACCATCTTCTATAATCTTATATTTTAAAAATAATTTGTATTTTTATTCTCCAAGGGGAGTAAAAATTGTGAATCCTTCATCAGATACACTTGAATTTCCCTCTTAACATTATCCCTAAACCTCACTTATAGATGCAATCTCTTCTTTAGTTACTTCCCATAGTATAGGTGCCCCTTCATTAATGGAGCTAATGTGAGGGTAATGAATGGGTCCATGAGTTGGGTAGGTAGTAAGAGGTATGGTAGGTGGCTCATGAATTGGCTTGGGAATGGAGGGTGTACTCTTGAAACTTGGTGTAGTATGAAATTAGGGAACAATATGGATTTAACTATAAATTCAAAACCCAAACATCAATCCACTAGGTAAATTGATAGATCCATTAGAACCAAAATGGTAATGGATGAATATAATTCAAAACATACACTATGATTTTAAATATAAATTATTTACACCATATTTAAATTGATTAAAATAAGAATATTGGGATTTAGATTGCCTTGACTTAGATTTTTGACATGGTGATATTGCTTAATCAATGGATGTTGATGATGTATTAGATTGGCATGGATTCCTTACTTTATTAATAATTTTGCATGGATATGGAATGATAATTATAGATGGCCTTAAATTGAGGAGAGGATTTATTTAAATATAGAGTGGATGGAAAGATCAATGATGGATATTTGAAGTTAGATGAAGGAGATCAATAGATGAGAATTAAAAGGAATTTAAAATACCATATAAACCTCTAGATACAAAGGCTTCTAAAGAGGATGGGTCATAATAGAGATTATTATATAATACTACAATTATATAATCATCTTAGGAGTTAATTAGGATTATATAGAGGTTATATAGGGGTTAGGTAGGGATTATTAAGGACTAGGGGTGTAGGAGAGCCTAGGAGTAGGCTAGTAGGTGGGTAGGTGGGCCATACAAATTTAAAATTACCAAATAATATATAATTGGGGATTAGGATAATATAATGGGGATTAATTTATTTTTGGGATTAATAAGGTTAGTATGAGGAATAATAGAGAGGTAATATTAGATAAATGACTAAGAAGGTGGGATATTAGGATGGTATTAATTAGTAGGATTAATTAGAATAATTAGGAGAGAAAATTTAGACACATACATTTTCCCCCTTTTTGAACTATAATTATGAGTGGATGAAGTGGAGGAGTAATCATATTTCAAATAAAAACCATGTCATGGATGAATTTTAGTAGATGATGTCAGTGGATATGATGCCCCCTCGAGGGGACATGCAAGGAAGAATGAGATGGATGGCCACTCGAAAGAAGAAATGAGGGGTGACATGTGATGGATAAATGAGGGGATGAGATGCTAAATTGTATATAGGAGATGAATAAGAGGAGGTATACACTAGTAATGAGCTATAAATAGATGATTCCCATAGAAAAGACACATGTAAGGAGTAGAAATGATGGGTGTTATGGTTGTTGACACATCCCAAAGTAGAATCAACATAACATGATCATGATAAGATAAAAGGCCATAAGTTATAGACATGTCCCAAGTAAGGAAACATGAAAGGGAGAGTTTTTGGCTATGATAATTTTGATTTGATAAGATTAATGATGGGTACAGTTCAAATCTAAATCGATCAATATGATGTATGTAATGATAAAGAATAAATGATATGATTGAGTGATGAAAAGATAAGAATTAGATTGTATTGAATTAAATAAATGAGACATAATGTGATTAATAGTGATTATGAACCTATCAAATACACATTAAATGGAGTGATATATGGGATAGTGGCTGAGCTATCTTTGGGCATTGAAAAGTGCCCAAGTGCTACCTATATAGTCTAAAAAGACCTTAGGCTAATGTAGTTCTAACTCAAGGATAAATGATAATTGATAGATGTAGATGATGATGATAATGACTATGATTTGTGATTAGAGGTTGATGTTAGTTAATAAAGGATATGAATTAGATTATGGAATAAATATAAAATATTGGATGTTATTCAAATGGTGTGTGAGGATTAGATTAGTGATGGGAATAAAGATGATTAGATGATTAGATAAGTGATGAAGGTGTAGATGATCAAGCCATAATAAATTTAATAAATATCATCAGAGTTTAAGTAATCCATTAAGTATTTCACTTAGAATTATGCCCCATGATATAGACATGACAAAGATGATGTTGTGCCAAAGTGCATGGGCAAGTTGTGAACTATGCATACTTAAGGGCACTTTTGGTGTCCTCATAGCATCCCTATTCATTACCCAATAGACAAAAATACATGAAGAAAATAAAAAATAATAAAAACAATATATATACATGAAATACATGTAAACAAGACAAATAATAACAAAAAAGTAACACACATAAGTATCTATATGTAATGTTTGAATGTTTTGTCTAAGGATGGTATGAGTGACTAGGTGATGGGTTGTATGATCATGATGTGATTATTAACTTAGGATGGGCTTGGATATGGATAATGTGATCATCATTAAAATTAAGATAATATGTTACCCTTAGTTATGGATAGAAATATTGAGGATGGGGAAGGTCTTTGAGTACTAATTTGGTCATGAGATCGAATCAAAAAGTGGCCAAGGAAGGTGATTTAGAAAAGTGACAACCAAGGATTACCAATAGACAAGACATTAAAAGAGTCCAATCTAGAAATAAGAGGATATAATGATGGGATCAAATGCCTTTAATACTAGAAAAGAGTTATGAAAAGGCAATGATAAAGACACTGATGGGATCAAGTATCTTCCACACTAGGAAAGAGGTGATGTGATGGGTGATAGGTGTGAAGAGGTATTGATAAGGAAATCATGGGTTCCAGATTAAATTATTTGACAAGGTTATGTGTGCCAATAATACCTAGGCTAAAGATGAGATTGAATATATGAATAAATGGGTGACTACTAGGATTATATTTTAAGAAGGATGTGGTATCTAAAGATGGAAAAGTATGAGACATATAGAGATGGATATGAATAGGGGATTAGGCATAAGAAAAGACATCATGGACTATTTTTGGTTTTTTCAAATTTTATGATTTTTAGGTTTTTTGACATATTTTAATTTGTAGGGATTGTTTGGAATATGTATGTACACTATACAAATGGGGATACTAGTAAATGGAATACCAAGCCTATCAACCAAGATGAGGGTGAATGGAATGATGAATGGGATGACAAAAGGATGAGGATGATGTTGAAATTAGATGAAGACCAAGAAAGAATGGACTAAGAATTTCTAATGATCACATCATGAAGAAACCAAATTGTTAGTTGCCTAGGTGTCCATTATAAGATACTAAGATGGTGTAGTGACAGTTCTCAAAACACCTTCTACTTCCTTACGAAGGTCAAGAGAGAAAAGATTGGATGGTGAATATGATGTGGATGAAAGGATATGGACAATATACTAAGGGATAAGATGAATAATGATGGGTGATATAGAAAAGGTGGATAAGGGATGCAAAAAGTAAGATGGATGGGATGACAAAAGGATGAGGGTGATGATAAAAATGGGATGAGGACCAAAGAATAAGGGAATAGAGATTTTTAATTACCATATTGTGAAGGAACTAGATGGATATGCATTGAGTTTTCATTAGAAGATATGCCAAGATGAATTTATAATATTTGTCAAGACACTTTCCACTCATTTATGAAGGTCAAGATAAGAAATAATGTAAAACATGATGGTGGGTGATGGATAGGAAGAATGGATGGAGGGGATGTACAAGGGATGGATTGATGAGGATAGATGGATTTTGCCCTAAGTGTTGAGGTACAATGTGGATAATAAATTATTTTACCATGATTCCAAAAATTGGCTTTCATCATGGTACTTACCCAAGGTGTCAGAAGATTGATTTTCACCATTGGATGATTGATTTTTTTCTTTTTTTGGATGGCATCTCAATTTATTGGAAAAGGGAGAGATGCAGGATTGTTGATACCATCTGTATTTTCAACCAACACCTGTTCTAAATATGTGTGATTTTAGGACCATGTTATAATTTTTAGATGTACTAGGGTTAATATTATGCTTTTTATTCTTTATGAAGACCAATCTAGATATTTAAACTAGGTGTATTAATTATCCTAAGGAGAGACAATGTTTCCTAGGAGGTGATGTGAGGTATGGATTTGATTAGACCTTTATTTTTAAGGATTATAGGATCAAAATATGATGGTATGATGGGTGATGGAGTATTAAGACTAAAATAAATTATAGGATCCTAAAAGGATGGGGTTATGGGTGATGTATAATTAGAGATATCATTCGCATACATTGCTGGAGATGTGGGACATTCTTCATTTGATTAGTTCTAGTTGATAAAAGACTACAATAGTTCCAAGGCATTTCTAATTTGGGATTCATCTTTGATCTAATCATTTGGTGGATGATAATTCATGCCTTTGACATTATTTGGATTTTATCTACCTTTTTGTGCTTGATTTGGGCTTCATCAAAGGAGATTGATTTTTGACTTGATAGATGATTATGAGTTTGACTTTGACAATCCCCTAGTGCTTGATATTGGGCATCACTAGGGGAATAAACTTATTGATTAGGCTAATGATTTAAATTTTATTAATTTTGATAGATAGGATCAAATATGACTTAATCATGATTTATGAATTTTTGGATATGGTCTTGGAACTTACTAGTTGTGAGACACTTTATATTGTTCAAAGAAGGGTCTAACAATGTATGTTCTTGTTCATCCCTATGGAGGGAGGTGATTAAATGATCCTTGATAAAAAGAAATAGATATTATGATGGATAAATGTGGTAGAGGTGGTAGGATGAGGTTAATGAGTGGTGATGGGGAAACATGGTCTTCATAGGGGTTCCTAGGAGACCCAGTTTCAACAGCAGGGAAAATCTTCTCAAGATCAACAAAAAGATCACTAGGACTAGTTGTAGTGGACACATCGAAAAGAGGGTTATATTCACTCTAATAATATTCAATATATAAATCTTGTATGAACTATGTTATGACATCATCATCCTAATTAGGGTCAAAAGATATTCTTGGTGATGTAGTGGAGGTGTCTAGATTAGAGGTAGCCTAAAAAAGATAGGTATTATCAGTAGTTATTATAACATCGATGAGGGATGATTATTATCATGAGGAATCTAATTCAAATTTTGGTGTTGTACATGATCCTAATGAAGATAATAATTTTTATACTGACTCCAATGTATAAGATGAAATGCTACTTGTAGAAGGTTCATTTTCCATAATTGTCCTTTTAAGAAGGGTTATTTGATGTGATGGGTGAGAGGGAGATGGGGTATGAATGAAGGATTAATGCGAGATGGGAGGTGTAGGCTCATAGGGAGTAGATTTATTTGATGGAGGATTTGTCAAGGATGGGTAGATCATGGGAGATGGGTGAGGCATCTTGACTTTGGCTTATAAGGGGAAGGGATTTATTGGAAATGGAATCTTGGCATTCCTCTTATTGTTAACCTAGGGATATAGATGCATCTGGTTCATCCTTAATTACTATATCACCATGGTAAATGAGGTATTGGACATAGTCTTGAAAATGTTGACATTAATTAATGGTATGCCCCTAGGCTTGATGATATACACAATATTTATTAACCTTATACCAGGAGGACTTAGGCTTAGTGGGATCAAGATGTTGGATATGTGGATAGACCATCATTTTGGCAATGACTAGTTGTTTAAAAATGGATTTTAAGAGATAGGAAGGGGAGTATAAGTACCTACTTCACTTGGTGATTGGGAATTGGAATCATTGAACTTATGATCAAATGGTGGTTGATGTGAGGGGGTAGAGGGAGTCAAGGTGGCCAAGATTAGATTCCCTTTGCTAGTATGGGAATGGGTAAATGGTGGGTTATGACTAGTAGATGGAGGATTGGTATAAGATTCACAAGAAAGGGCTTAGATAGGAGGTGAAATGAGTTAAATGGGATCAACACCTTTGAGGAATGGAACACCCATCATAAAAAAGTTTAAGAGGATTTCATCCTTATGGGTAGATATATATTAGTTTATAAATGTAGGGTCTATCTCTGTGGTGATGGTTAAAGAGTGATGGATGATGGATGTAGGAATAATACAATATGTGTTGATGACATATCCATAATGCCTAAGTGTTCATTATTGAAAAAGGATTGAGGGTTTGATGGGTTCCTAGATTCAAACTAGTAAGAAGATGATATGATGGGTGCTAGTTATAAATAACAAAGGATGATAAAGACTAGATCGATGATGATGGGTTGATATATTGAAACCAACAAAGTGATAAGATTCTAGAAAGATATTTAATAGGGTATGAGACCTGATCAAATGATGAATGATAGTGGATTGGGATGATGTGGATGATAGGACTATCTTAAGACCTTAGATTGATTTTCTCAAGATGGTATATTACTATGTGATGAAGATTATTGGAATGATGGGTTAAGGATAAGTATGATGGTAGATATTGATGAAATGATAAGGGATGAGATGGGAATGGTTTAGACCTATATGTGACCCCTAAATCCAATTAGGATAATATAGGATGAGGGTAGTGTTGACCCAATTTTGCCTCTCAGGCAAAATCTCGGTCACCTCATACACCTGCTTTACAGGCCAGTCATTTCGGGTTGCAAGGTCCACCTTCAGGTTTTGATAGTGCCGTTGCAGAGCATTGGTCATGAAAGGCAGCGAAAGGCAGAGTCTTCAAACGTCTAGGAGAGAAGAAGGGAAAATGGAGTGTTCAACACTTGGCAAGAAAGAGGGCAAAAAAAATGGAGAGGGCGGCAAAATTGCCGCCCACTACAAGGGTGGGTAAAAGGAGCCCACCTACAAACATGCAGAGGGCAGCAAATTTGCTGCCCACAACACAAAGGAAATGGCCGTCAAAATCGGCCGACATCAGCAATACTACCATCGTCGGCATCTTACAGAAACCGACGTCGGTAGAACTTCAATCGTCGGTAGCACAACAGAAGACGAGGGAAAAAAGTCCCGCCCTCAGGCGGCAAAAATAAAACCCCTGCCCCCCGGCAGGAAATAACAAATGGCCACCCTAAGGTGGCGAAAACGGAACCACCACTCGAAGGTGGCGAAAATGAAAACCCCGCCCCATGACGGGGAAGGAGAAAGGGCCGCCCACATGCAGAAGTTGCCAAATTTGCCGCCAACAGCACAATATTGCTGTCATCAGCATCTTACACCAACCGACATCAGCAAGGCTACCGCCGTCGGCAGCTTATCGGCTGACGTCGGCATAAATCATACATGAAGTCCATGCAATGGGTGGCAAATTTGCCACCCACAACAGATGGTGGCAAATTTCACTTGCAGTGCACAAGAAAAAACTTGCCCAGCCACTGGAGGAGAAGACCAGCACGCAAAATGAGGCAACAAGCATGGTCTTGGCAGATTTGTGATGTCAGCTATAGTGTTTTTTCATGCTTTCCAATGAGACTTCTCTTGGCTCTTCTATTATAAATACAGGGACTTAGTCATTTTTATCAAGAGCTTCCCCACTTTTGTAAAGAGCACTGCTCTCCAAATTTTTCCACTTGAATCAATAAAAGACATTTTTTACCTCTATTTGGATGGATCTTTCAGTGTATGCATTGAATGTTAATCTGTGTCTAGTCATTGTCTCTTGATGCTCTCACAGGTTCAACACCAGCAAACTTGTGATCTACAAAGTGCCACTGTCTGTTGCTGCCAGGAGTAGAGTTCTATTTCAGAGGTATAGAACAGGTGAGGCCAATTACAGTGTGTGTTTCTCAGCACCTTGGTGAGTCCCTGTTTCTTGTGCTTTCCATAAGAACCTCCCTGTCATCCCAGAGACCTGGTTTTTTCTGCCAGATCTGAGTGTATGTATGTTTTTGTCTGATCCTAAGAGTGGATGTGGGAAGGTCACCTATTTTTGGTGTATCACCTCTTTTAGAGTAGGTTGTTTGTTTTCATGTTTTTTTCTCTATCTCTTTTCATCCCCCTAGTATACCTATATACCTATTTTTTTGCGTTACCTGAAACAAACAAGATACATCAGAGGGAACTAGCCCATACCTAGAGACTCTCCTCTCCTGCTTCGTCGTCCCACAGCCGAGAGAGGGGTTTCCATGTTGCAGGGAGAGGGCAGGAATCTACTTTCCTGCCGCTGGGTGCACTTTCCAGCATCAACAGTTTTGGCATGCTCGGTGGGACTGTAGTTTTCTAATGCAGTAAAGTTTCAAGATTGATGTTGGTCCTGTTACAACAAATCAAGTTTCTTCAACATCTGGTGACTCTGAGTGAATCCACTGGTTAAGCAGCCTGGTGCCACCAAAAATCATCTTTTCTTGTATGTATTCTTATTTTGCAAAAAATCATGGATTTTGTTCTCCTTCATATAATATCGACCAGGCTCAAAATATTTATGGAATCCCCTCAAGTAACTCTCCCAGTTGCCCTGCAACTATAAGGGAGATGGTGTTGGATTTTGAGAAGCAAATAATGGAAATTGACAGGCTGGAAGAGCAACACAAGTATCAGCAGGAGCTGATGTGTAAAGAGGAGTGCTTGTCTAGGCAAGCACAAACCTTGCAGTTCATGAAGGAGGAGGTAAGAAAATGAAGAAATCCATCTATTCAAGGCAACCAACCTTGCGTACCCCCTCTTAACCTAAAGAAAACCCCCTTTTTTGCACCAAATCCATTTTACCAAATTGCACTTGCTCACTCCAACTCATCAAATACTACTCCTCCCAATCCCGTGCGCCTGGCCTTCCAACACCAGAGGGTATCAAAACAACCTCCCATGAAAATCAATCTTTTCAACTCCTTAGATCAGGAATCTTCCATTGAAAATATTACCACCAGCCAGCATGTCCCTCTTCTAGAAGCTCCTTCAACGGACCAACAGTGTTTTCCTTGCATTTCTCAGCCTCCCCAAGTTTTTTAGCATGATGTGAAAATTCCAAGTTGGAGGAAGGAAGGCCAGGACCCAGCTCAGAGCTTTGAAGAGGATTATGCTAGTCACCTCCAAGAAAGACTCTTCCAAGAAAACCTAGCCAGAAAAATTGAAGACTTAGAGGCTAGGATGAAGCTGCTCCTTGAAAAAGAGTTAAATTTTTCAGACCTTGCGAAAGAGCCTCAGGTCCTTGTGGAAAACAAAGTTGCTCCCAGTTCACAGGAACAAGATTCAAATTTAGAGGTCTTGAATTGGGGGAAGATAGTGGAATCATGGGGCAGCAAAGAGGAAGAAGAAAAGCAAGGTTTTTCTCAAAACCTTGAAAAAGTTGTGCCTGCCTATAATGATGCTGGCAACCTCCAAGGAAATATTTTCTAAGAAAATCTAAGTAGGAGAATTGTAGAGTTGGAGTCTAAAAAGAAATTTCTCAGCCAATGTGTGGTGGATGGTTTAGACCAAACAACACATTTCATGCCTGAACACACCCCACCTACACATTTCCAAGAGAGTTATCAGGCTGTGCCTGGTATAGATGAAGTACTGATTAAGTGGAGAGAGAAGAATCATCCGATTCTAGCTCAAGGGCTGGCCCCTCTCCCACATGTTTTCTCCACTTCACCCCTTCTCGAGGAAGACCCTGTTTTGCAAGAGGCAGGAAAGGAACAAAAGATCCAATCTATAGTCCTTCAGGAGTTTGTCATGAATGACATCAAAGAAGAAATCGTCATTGATGCTCCTTGTGAAGACCTTATCAGCAGTGGAAAAGATGCAGGCCTTGCGTATATGTGGATGTTCCAGCAATTCGAGGAGGAACAAATGCATGGTAAGCTCTCTTCTCCTTTGTTCGATGAACTTCCTTACTGTATTGATGAGGGTGGCTACATTGAAGAACCTGAGAAAGAGGAAGATCAGGAGAATATTCTTGAAAATCTAGAGAGCCTGATCAGTAAAGAGGAAAAGGAGAAGTTTGTCTTCGCAGAGGAATGCCTTGAAAAACTGAGCTTTAAATAGGAAAGTGAAGTCTTGTGGGATGAGCAATCATTTTGTGAGCCCCTTTTAGACATCACCACATTCACCCTTCTTCAAGAAGGACAAGAGGAAGCAGAGGATGAGTCTGACAAAGTTTTCAGTGAGGCAGAAGGAAACAAATTAGACCATGATACATTGCAGAAGAATTATGCAGATCAGAAGGCTTACGGTGATAAACTGGCAGCAATTGATTTCTTGGTGAGGGGCACCAATTTTAGGGACCGGCATTTAACAAGCCTCCAGAGACAATCAAAATACGTATATATTAGAGGCATGTTCGATTTCGATCCCCTCGTTTCCTAGCCAACTCTCGTGACAGGCAAGAGGAGCAAGTCACCAAATCTCATTTTCTTTCAGCTACTTGCCTATCACGATAAGTCTCTTCGCTAGGAAGGGGACTTAAGAAATTTTACTTTCGATCTAGGAGGGATACGAGTATTCCTAGTTAGCTGTATATAATAGTTTTCTTTCAGTTGTTTTTCTCTCGCTTTCCCTAAGTGCAGTTTGCACAGTTAGTTGTTTTTAGTTTTGTGTGTTTCCCTTCGTTGTGGGGGGTAAATTCTTTTTTTTTTAATTCTAAAATCTTTTGAGCTATTGTGAACTATCTTCAAAGTTACCATCTGACTCTGCACCCAATGGATATGCAAGGCAACTAGGTTCTAAGCATAGCAGGCACGCTTCCCTTGTGAGTCACCAATTTGTTGACCCAATTTTGCCTCTCAGGCAAAATCTTGGTCACCTCATACACCTACTTTACAGGCCAATCATTTCAGGTTGCAAGGTCCACCTTCAGGTTTTAACAGCGCCGTTGTAGAGCATTGGTCATGAAAGGTAGCGAAAGGCAGAGTCTTCAAACATCCAGGAGAGAAGAAGGGAAAATGGAGTGTTCAACACTTGGCAAGAAAGAGGGCAGAAAAAATGCAGAGGGCGGTAAAATCACCGCCCACTATAAGGGCTGCTAAAAGGAGCCCACCTACAAACATGCAGAGGGTGGCAAATTTTTTGCCCACAACACAAAGGAAAAGGCCATCAAAATCGGCCGACGTCGGCAATACTACCGTCATCGGCATCTTATAGAAACTGACATCGGTAGAACTGCCGCCATCGGTAGCACAATAGAAGACGAGGGAAAAAAGTCCCGCCATTAGGCAGCAAAAATGAAACCCCCACCCCCCAGTGGGAAATAAGAAATGGCCACCCTAAGGCGGTGAAAATGGAACCACCACCCGAAGGCGACAAAAATGAAAACCCCACCCCATGGCGGGGAAGGAGAAAGGGCTGCCCACATGTAGAAGTCACCAAATTTGCCACCAACAGCACAATACTGTCATCGTCGGCATCTTACACCAATCGATGTCGGTAAGGCTATCGCCGTTGGTAGCTTATCGACTGACGTAGACATAAATCATACATGCAGTCCATCCAATGGGTGGCAAATTCACCACCCACAACAGATGGTGGCAAATTTCACTTGCAGTGCACAAGAAAAAACCCACCCAGCCGCTGGAGGAGAAGACTAGCATGCAAAATGAGGTAACAAGCATGGTCTTGGAAAATTTGTGATGTTAGCTATAGTCTTTCACACTTTCCAATGAGACTTCTCTTGGCTCTTCTGTTATAAATATAGGGACTTAGTCATTTATATCAAGAGCTTCCCCACTTTTGTAAAGAGCACTGCTCTCCAAAATTTTCCACCTGAATCAATAAAAGATAGTTTTTACCTCTATTTGGATGGATCTTTTACTGTATGCATTGAATGTTAATCTGTGTCCAGTCATTGTCTCTTGATGCTCTCACAGGTTTAACACCAGCAAACCTGTGATCTACAAAGCGCCACTGTCTGCTGCTGCCAGGAGTAGAGTTCTGTTTCAGAGGTATAGAATAGGTGAGGCCAATTATAGTGTGTGTTTCTCATCACCTTGGTGAGTCCCTATTTCTTGTGCTTTCCATAAGAACCTCCCTATCATCCCAGAGACCTGGTCTTTTTTCCAGATCTGAGTGTATGTATGTTTTTGTCTGATTCTGAGAGTGGATGTGGGAAGGTCACCTATTTTTGGTGTATCACCTCTTTTAGAGTAGGTTGTTTGTTTTCATGTTCTTTTCTCTATCTCTTTTCATCCCCCCCAGTATACCTATATACCTATTTTTTTTCATTACCTAAAACAAACAAGATACATCAGAGGGAACTAGCCCATACCTAGAGACTCTCCTCTCCTGCTTCGCCGTCCCACAGGCGAGAGAGGGGTTTCCATGTTGCGGGGAGAGGGAAGGAATCTGCTTTCCTGCCGCTGGGTGCACTTTCCAGCGTCAATAGGTAGACTAGATGGATGAAGAAGGTAAGGTAAAGACAAATGATGAGGGACTAAGGATAAGATATGGATGTTAGGATGGGATGTTATCCAGGATACGTAGGGGTATGACCAATGATAAGGGATATTAGGATAGGATGTGACTAGAAAGATGTATAAGAGAATATATATATACACATAAGAGGGTTATGACATATAATATAATGAGTAAGATATGTGAGATATGGGGTATTTTCAATGATTTGGATAGGATGTGGTTAGAATAGAAGGGGATAAAGGTAAGATAATGAATATGAAATAATATGAGATGTTTAAAAGGATGGAAAATGAGATGGTGACAAATATGTGCAAGGTAAAAGGATATACAAGGTGATATATATAATGATCTATGAAAATGACCTAAATAGGTGTATATAGGTTTAGGTAAAGGATGAATTGATTCACAAACAACATAGGTTTAACACAACACACACCCAAGCAAGCAAACCACAACCTATGATTATTAAACTTAGTGATGTGTAACTTGATGCTTGTACCATCAAATAACTCCATGGGTGAGGGTGTAGGTTGGTGACCCATTACAAAATTTACCCAACCCTCTTGACCCCTTTTTCACATGATGGATAATTAGAAGCTGATAGTGACTTTGACATCGAGGTGCCTATTATGGTCAAAATATCCTATGCTAGGTTTGTACAAGGATATCTAGGTGCATCCCCTATATACAAGAAGGTATAATGAGGCCCAAATCCATATAAGATGCTATATAACTACCTTGTATATTGGAGCTTAACCTCCCCTCACTACATAAAACCCTTTATGGTGAATTATTCTTTGGCATCAAATGATAGCTTTCCTAATTTTTAGACTCCATTACAACACAAAGTTTAGTGTAGTGCACGGTGATGAAATCCATGTCATCAACCCCTAAAAAAATGTATGGGTGTATAGGTGGTTTTTTATCCTCAAATAATCACTATAAGGATGCAAGGAGGAGAGAATACACCACCATAGCCCGTAGGATACAAAGAGGTAGACAAAATATTAATTAACCAATTAAAATTAAGTGTGATGTATCTACAAAATGAAACACAAGAATATAGAAGATAAGGAGATATATAAAATATAAACTAATGAAAATGATATATACAAATAAATACGATTAAATGATTTTAAATGATTTTTAAAAGTGCCAAAATATTTCTTGGAATAGCAGCCTACAAGCACACAGCTAGTAGTTTGACTTTGGCACGCAAAAAGAGGTAACTTGAAAGGCCAATGACTAGTAGTTTCAAATTTTTTGCCTTTGACAGTTGTATTTCCTAAAAACACATGTCAATTATGTCAACAAGACAAATTATTTTTAAAATGATATTTTCATCCAATTTCAAAACCAATCAACCTACAAAATAGATGATTAGTATGTTTAATTCAATTTTATTCTTCGATCAATCATTATGAAACCACCTGTAAGGAAAATGTATCAATAGGTTTGAATGAATTTGATTATTCTCTTTTGTGAATACCTAGATGTTGAAAATTCCACCTTTTTATATGATTGTTATTACATGATAAAAAAGGTCTTAATTAATATTACTAATGCATGAGATTAACTCCCATCCATCTTATATAATTTTCTTAAAAAAAAGACTAAAAGATATTATTAAACAACTTTAATGACTATTCAAACTTTTTTGGATGTATATCTCAAAAAACACAAAAAAAATTATTATTATCTTGCCAATCGGTCAGATCAAGATGAATATTATATTGTTAAGTTAATATAATGAAAGACATATTGTTTGGGACAGATTAAAATCATGGCAGTCATGTACATTGAGCTCCCCAGCAATTGGGCATCTTGATTAATTTTAACTATCAAGTGTTCAACATTTAAATAGCAATTCAGTCAATTTAATCTCCTCTTATTTGTCAAAATAGGCCAACAAACACAAATATGACTTCAAAATTTGAAAATTTAGTAAGTTTAAACTAAATATATATGAAACATGTACTAAACAAAGAGATGTCCAAAAGTGAATAAATATTATACCGTAGTTTATTTAGGATACAATTTACTATTAATTGAGCTATAGAAAAGTATGTTGCAAGAGACGAACCCTTATACTAACTTATTTTTGAGCTTAATAGACAAAGACTTCACTTTTGAGAGTTTGGGAAGATTTGTGGAATAATTTAATAACTAGATCAACCAAAAACAAGATGTACGGTCCAACATATTGTTATTATTATAGGATACTTGAGAATCCTTACCATATTTTAAGTAAATGCAATTAGTATGTGTAAAACCAAACTTAATGAAGTTTAACAAGCTGGTAAAAAAAATGAACCTAGAAAAACTTTATCTATGTTATATAGAGATCGATCTATTTGTCAAAATGTTTTAACATAATATATTTGTATTCATATTAAATGAAACACATCAAAACTGGGTTAAAAATTAAACTGCTAAACCCAAAAACATATTTATTTTTAATTTTAAAAAAAATAGAATCGCAATTATTATTTTTTAAAATAAAATAGTAATATTCTAATAGTTATAAATTATTTAATATTCAACTAAATTATAAAATATAAAATGTTCCAGAAAGGTGAGAATGGGATGCTCATAACCCATAATTTGTTTTATGAAATTTTAAATGTGTAAGGATAAATTTATCAAAAATAGAGTAGGTTTTCATAAAAAATGCAAATTTTCAAAAATTAGAAGCCACCAATTCTTCCTCAATCTAACATGTAAACTAAAAACAACATTTTCAAAGTAGAAATGTTAGTTTAATAGGATTTCCTATCAATCCCACCATGGTCACCAATATGTAGGATGAAATTTGAGTGCAATATGAATTTAACTATATAAATTCAAAACCCAAACATCAATGTACTAGGTAAAGTGACTGAGCCATTAGAACCAAAATGACAATGGATGAATATAATTCCTAAATCTAAATGCTCTACACCATGATTAAATGGATTAGAACAATAATATTAGGATTTTGATTAACTTGACTCAAATTTTTGACATGGTGATGTTTCTTGATCAATGGATGTTGATGATGGATTGGATTGACATGGATTCCTCACTTGATTGCCAATTTGTCATGGATATGACATGAGAATTCTAGATGGACTTTCATGGATGAGAGGATTTGTTTAAATATAGAGTGGAGGGAAAGATCAATGGTGGATATTTGAAGTTAGATGAAAGAGATGATGGATGAGAATTAAAATGAATTGAAAATTGCTTGGAAGCCTTAAGAGTTAGAGGTTTATATAGAGGAGGGGTGAGAGTAGAGAGTATTATAGAATCCTCCAATTCTATAATCCTCTTAAGATTTAATTATTATTAGAGGGAGGTTAGATATGGGTTAGGTAGAGATGATTAGGTATTAGGGGTATATGAGAGCCTAGGAGTATACTAGTATGTGAGTAGATGGGCCATGGGAATTTAAAATTCCCCTAAAAATGAGGATAAGCATAACACTTTATACAAACCAATAAACCATAACACACTAATTCCAGCAAATAAGCATGTAAATAATCATTTTTTTATTGATCCTCATGGTTTTCAATATACAATTTGGCAAAGTTTTATTACACCCAGTCGAAGGATAGATACAATGGATTTAAGGCATGAATATATAGAATAATGAACAAGGATAAGATATACTATGGTGTGGGAAGAAAATTAATGGGTTATTAATGACCAACATCTCTTAAATTATTAGTTACACGTAGCCTTCACACTCCTTCATGCACTGCCTAGTTTGATTAGTGTCTTGAATGAGCATTTTTGGGATGTTGGAGTCTATTTTTAGCCAAGGTTGACCCTTAAATATCATATGCACACAAATCTTGGTTAATTACCTCTCCTTATATTAGTTACCAATCATTAAAATGATTCAATTATGCCTCTTCCATGAAACACTTAGTGGTGACCCCTTTATTACATGTTGACTAAGGTCAAGAAACTACCTAAATCCTCCATAATGGCCATGGATGTTGAGCCTGTTCACCTAAAGAGATAATTATAGAATTTTAATTTCCATGTATTAACTCTAAATTATCTTTCTATGCTCATGAATATCTCCCTCTTGTTGATTAAGTAGGCTTATATACAAGTAGCCTAGTCTCTTGCCTATTTGTTACTTGGATAGTTGTGAGTGTAAACACCTAAAACTAGCAACCAATGGCCTTTGATCAGACTTTAAACTAATTCCTACCCAAACATTTCAAATTAAGCCTAGGAATCACTAAACATCCCAAATTTTCTTCTGCAACATTCATCAAATATCATAATCTCAATGAGACATCCGTAATTGGGGTATCCTATTGTAAGCAACAAACACCTCTCATGGATTCATCTCTAATGATCATATGGCATCATAACATGCAATTTGGCCTATAAACCTATTAAGTGGGGCAAGTTCACACATGAAATTAAATCAAATCTTGGAAATTTTAAAAACCTAATCAAAATTATTTAAAATGCTAAATCAAATTAAAATCCTAGTTGAATTATTTGTGTGCAATTAATGCAATTCTAAAAAAAAGAAAATTCAAAAATCAAGAATATCCTAGATTTTCATGATTACCTTTTTATGAGTTGTCAAGCCTTTGAAAATATATCAAAATATATCACTCATACCTATTCATTGAAAATCATTAATTCTTAAGACCTTTTAACTCTATTAGGGTTAATTAACTCACTTAGATTAGGTTTTAACCTATATACAAAATATTTTAAATTTTTTATCAATTATTGATGCTTTACATCTTTTAAGAACTCGTCATGATTCAATCTCTTTGAGTGCATGCCTTAAATGGTTCACCAAGAAAGGGGTGGAAAAACCTTTGGTGATTTATAATATTTTTGTCCCTTATTACCACATTATTTATAATCCACTCATCTATTAAAACCTTTCCCAAATCTATTTCTCCTCCTTTACACATTCCTATAGTCTTTTCCTATTTATTTCTTTCTTCTCATTGATTGGTACCCTTTTGACCTACTTAGCAAACTAGGTTGACCTAGTGCAATTGAGGGTCACTTTAGCTCTTTAGGTTTGTTAGCTTTCTATCTGACCTAGCATAGACTTTAGGCATTATCCCAAAAATTTGCTAGGTAAGCCAAGTTGACCTAGCACAATAAACATTTTTGAATTATTTTAGGGTTAGTTCCACCTATAAATACAAGATCATTTTTTTCATTATTAGAATAGGCAATCAAGAGATATTATTCACTCATGTTTCTTCACAATCTACTCTTCCACCATTCTACTTGAGGAGTCTTAGCTTAAGTTTCTTATTTTGGAGAATGTAATCTTGTGGATAAGTCTTGAATGTTTTTTCCTAACAAAATGATCCTTATAAACCACAACAATCTCTTACGAAGCCCCATTGGCCAAGGGAGAGATTGAATTATGATGGGTTGACATTCAGCTAAGTATATTCTATCTTTTTTCTCCTCTCTTTTAGTAGATAGAAGTAGCATAGGTGTTGGCTCAAATAATATTACTTTTCATATTATATTTATTAGGGCATTACTCATACTCACTTTATTTGAAGTTCCCTATACATATTTGATTGCTTTGCATCTAACCCATCACATTGTGCCACAAGCTTTGGTACACACTAGATTAGTTTATTTTTCTTGTTATTAGAAAAGTTTACTTTCTTTTGTTTGATAACATAAGTGAAATATCAAATAATAGGAATATTTTAGGTTTTTTTGTGTGATTGTGTTAGACTATAGGATTTGGAGCCCTTCCTAGCATGATATGTTGTGACAAGTGATCCCCTAATTGGGTCTACTAGATCTCTATATTGGTCATAATTCTATTTAATGAGTGTATAACAAATCAAAAGTGTAGGTGTGCTCTATCTTATTTTATCTAGGATTAATTCATGTACATCATGAAATTCTAATTGCATACATTCTGGTAAACTTGATGTGAATCCTATCCCAGTACTGGTTGGATTATCTTCATGTTTCCATTTTTTGTTTTCTTTCTTATTTAGCATAAGTTTCACTTTGGCTTCACCTTCATTACATTTTGGTTAACCCAACATTAAACTAACCCTTTCAGGATTTATTTCACTTATGTCATTCTTTTTTTTATCATTTCTATCATATATTTTGACATACTGGTTCGATTCTATCGACCAAGTTATTTTTTATTTATGTACAAGAATAGACAACTAGATCAATCAACTCAACCTAGTATAGGTTTTCAAAAACTTTTATACTTCCAATTCAGCCTACTAGGTTGACTAAGTCAACCTAGCACATTTTCAACCACTTTGCAGTATGTTCCTATATAGTTTGGTCGACCAATTCAATGCAATTCTATAGATTGGATCAGTTTTCTCCAAGGTTCTTGATCAATAACCTCCTTCATTTCCATTTCTAAACCATCAATGTCAGTGTTTTATTCTCTATCTATTTTTAATTTATACTTTCTTTTCAAGTTTTTAGTATACAAAACTACCCTTGTACAACCAACTAAATCGACCTGGTCAACCCTAATTTATGTTTTGTGTACTATCTAAAATAACTAGGTCAACTTGGTCAACCTAGTAGGTTTTCTAGACCCTATCTTTAGTAGTACTAGCTCAACCCTATCGACCTAATTCTATATGTTGTGCATATAGTGTTTTCAGTATACCTTATTTCAAATTTAGAATTTAGCTTATATGTTACTCATAGATTTATTTATAGTTGCTTTCTTGCTTAGAATATTTCACATAATCTAATTACGAGGTTTTTAATTAACCACTTAGTTTCATTATTTTTATTTTATCCACACATGGCCAAATAACATAAAATCAACAAACACTTTAACATTTTACTACCTAGGCTAACCTACTTGGATTTCATCACCAAGGGGGAAGCTGACTTGATGCTTTGGTCAAGGATAAAGCATGGTTAATGGTATATTATGGCTAAGCACCCAACACCCTTATCACTATGGTGTGTGAAGTGAGTGGGTAGGCCCCAATACCAAGCCTATATCATTGTCACGATAGTCCCTTTTATCCTAAACTCACCTAAAATGATCTATAGATTGATATCTATTACCTTGATTACAGCTAACTCCCTATCATTTAAAATTATTATTAATGATATGATTAACATTTTAGGTTGACTAATTAGCTAAATCTAATTTCCATGTTGTCTTCTTACTCTTTGATCAATTATGTGAGCAAGAAATTGTTTTATCTAATGTTGGTGCAAGGTTTTTCTTTATGTACATCAATTAGATTGGCCAACATCAATTCAATTGACTGTTTGTTTACTTTCAAAATTTACATTCCTATATTAGCTACAAAATTATCTTGTTCTATTTCCCATTTTATTGGCAATCTTTTATTTTTCCCTATCTGTTGTATTAGGCTGACTTGGTTGACCCTGTACTATTATAGACCCTATTTTCTACACCTATTCATTATATTAGGTTGACTGAGTCAACCCAATATAGTCTATAGGTCCTATTTTTACACTATTTTAACTTGGTCAACCCAATTCTATTTTTGGCTCTCCCTATTTATCAACCTAGTTCTTCACCTCTTCCAATTTGCATTCTATTCATTTCCCTTTAGTTATAATGAGGTCTCTTATAAGAATCTTTTTGGAAAGTCTTAATCAATTTAGATCCTATATGGGATGTTCATTTCTCCCTTTCTTTTCTTCCCAAGAACACCATCACTCTTAGGGCATTTATTATCCTCCTTCATCTAAAAATTGTAACATGGTTCAAATAACACCTCAAGATTAAGTTGATGGATCCAATCCTTTCTACACCTACCAAGAAACCTCTCAAAATATTAAAACTAATGTGTGAGTGATTGACACAAGGTTACTTAAAAATACCACTAAAAACCTTTCTTCTAATAATCCTCACCCCAACACCAATTTGGGGAGTGTTCCTTGTAACACCAAATACCAATTAATACAACCAAATTACTAGCCCAAGTGATTTAATAAATGAACATTATGCAAACCTCTAATACCAATCAAATGATACAACTTCAACAACACTTGATCATTGTGGCTAACCAACCTCCAATCATACATCCTCAAGCTAATCCTAACTACATTCCTCCACCTCTTAGAGATGCCTCGAGTAATGTTATTCCTCAAGTAATAATGAATTACAAGATGCTTCAAACCATTCAAAATTAGCCTTTATCTCCCTTCATTATATTTATTTACATCTATAACATATCACCAACTATCAAATATGATGGGACTAAAGACCCCACCTCATTTATTAAAGCCTTTGGTAATCTCTACAAAGAGTGGATCCAAACTAATACATATGCTACTAAGAAAATCTTGGTTAAAAGTTTCACTGGTGATGTATTAGAGTGGTTTAATAAGTTACCCCAACATTCTATTTGGCAACTTGAAGATTTGGTCAATCCTTTAGTTAAAAAGTTTCAACACAATGATCATAAAAAATTTCTTAGCTATTTCATAAGTACTAAGCAAACTCCTAACAAATTGGCTCATGACATTATTAAAATATGGAAATCCTTAGCTCATAAATTTTATCATAATATGTTTGATGATAACCTATTCAAACTATTTATCACCACTTTAACTCCCGTTCTTCAATACAAGGTTCGAACCTTTACTCCTCAAACTCTTAATGAAGCTCTTGACCAAGCTAAATGGAAAGAATTTATTATGAAGCAATTCAAAGATAATTCTAAACTTATTAAAGCATCTTTTTAGACATCCAATACTGTCACTAGTAACACTTCTCAAACCAAACCAAGAATTATCAAAAATGATATTCCTTTACCATCTCACATACCTCTTTTGGTACATCAAATGACACAATTTTTACCACCCTAAAAACCTTTCATATATCCTAATGATCCTCCTAAGTGGTAATACCAATCTGTTTTTTTGGTTTCATGCTGACATTGGGCATTCACATGAATTATTTAGATGGATTTATAAATGTGTTATTTCTTACGTGATTTGTGATTCATTTGACCATGAAACCATGATAAAAATATAATCATCAAGAATACACTAATACTTCTTTGAAATGACAATCCTCTAAACCTTCTACATCTAATAACAAAAAATCTTCTTCCCATAATCAATCATCTTCTAAGGATGTTTATGCAATTGACACCGATTATGATCAATACCTTAACAACTCTCAATATGTCAATACGACTAAGGTCAATTATCATCAAAAACCATCTCACAAAGATCTTGTTACCAAGCCTAAGAAACCTTATTTGGAGGAACAATTGCTTAAAGATACTACCACCATCAATATTAAATCAAAATCACGTAAGGAACAACTTCCTCCTTCTAATCCTCAAGCCACATCTATTCCTCCAAAGTCTTATTTATTTTCTAAACCTTGTGGCTCTTATTCTAAATATCATTGGAATTTTATTGGAGAAATTAACTCTATGCCATGTAAGATTCATCTTATTGAGTTGGTTCACACTTCACCTTATCATCATATATTTCTTATGCAACAAATCCAAGAGACCAAAGATATATATTTTTTAAATGAATAACCACCTTATATTGATTCTCAACCAACTAACATTAATACCATCAAATCTATATGTCCCTCTTCCAAGCCTTCCATTGAATTCCTTGAAGAGGACATGATTAATGATGAAATATTCTTTCATGTTGATGATCCATCTCTCTTCATAAAAATAGCCATTAATACCACCCTTATTCTAAAATTTATAGTTTATGAGGGTCCTAGTATTAATGTGACCTCTTTATGGCTTCTACAACAACTTGGCTATAAAAAAGGTCATCTTAAATAAACCCATCTTACTTGTAGTGGTTTTGACAAGACTAATCAAAAGCCACATAGTTTTATATGGCTTCCCTTAATCATTGGTCCTAAGACCGTTCATACCAAACTCATGGTTCTTGATCTTCCTTTATCTTATAACTTACTCCTTGGTCATCCATGGAGTCCTTGAATGAGGGCCATTACTTCTTCTAATAGGCAATGCATTAAATTTATACATAATAAAAAATTCTATAAGCATGAAGTTGATCCCAACCCATGGAGTATCTAATTATCTAATCCTAAATCATAATATTGTGTTTCTACAATCCCTAAAATTAATAATGCTACTTTACCTAAGTTCATTAATATGAATCCTAATTTACATGTCTCTCTTTCATATTTTGACGATGATGAGCCTAATGAATTACATCATACTTGTAACACCACCAAATTACCTCCATATATTTTAGAGTGGCTTCTCCCTCTTTTTCCAAGGTATCATACTATTCCTCTCATGGATGAGATTATCGATTTCCCCCTCCATGAAATACTCAAGAGCCATCTTTACTTGAAGATGCTTTTACATGAAATGATTTTGGAATGACTAAATTGTTTCATAAATCCTCTCACTATGTCTCCTTGAACATTTAGTAATATTTGAATTTTGCCTTCTGAAGATCCTCTTGAATCTAAAGAATGCACAATTTATCCCACA
The DNA here is from genome assembly GCA_037957365.1 of Torreya grandis. NCBI lineage: Eukaryota > Viridiplantae > Streptophyta > Pinopsida > Cupressales > Taxaceae > Torreya > Torreya grandis. The sequence goes on from JARHVA010005422.1 coordinate 1,151,139, forward strand.
TATAGTGACAATTATACCATGGCCCAAGATCAATATAGAGACTTGGATGTATTGAATTATCAAAAGACCTTAACCCAAATCCATGCTTTCATTTGGGATGTGCATACCATTTATATATATAATAAATTAAAACCTGAGGGTTATGTGCTTTCTATTAATCCTCTTATCAATTCTCCTTGATTGGTAAAGAAAATCACACCTTCTGAACCTCTATAAGTATTTTCATATTCTTTACCTCCTTAGGATCCTCCCATTGAATATAATCCTTCTCCTATCAAAGAACCCATCAACACTCCATCTACCTCTTCTCCTCCATCGACTTATTTTACTCCTGAAATCACACTTGATGCTAAGGCAACCAGTGTCCATCAAATACATTTGAAATATGATCACCATGGTAACCAAATTTTAGATCTATAAGTAGATGTTGAGTATTATGGTCCTCTTCCTACTTTACTGTAGAGTAAAAAACTCTATATTTTTCATTTTATGATTTTCAGTTGTGTGCTCCAAGTTTTGTCCCTGTGCATTTCAGTTTCGAGGTAGTGAAGCTTTTGACATAGAGCACAGGCGTGAGTTTCTTTTGCCCAAATTTTTTCTAAGTATCAAAGTCGGGCGGAAGCTACCAAGTGTCATCAGCTGAGACAAATTTTATAATTTCTCTAAGTTGATTAGAACGTGCCACATGTCTTGTATTAACTCAGCAGAGCATAAAAAGTGTTGGCATCCACGTTTCAAATTTATTTTGAGTTTTGAAAGCTTCTTTTAATAAGATTTTCTCAGGATCAAGTGGAAGGTGCCAAGTGGCAATTGCGGAGGATTTGAATATGTTTTTATAAAAGCAATGGAAGATGCCACATATCCATAGCTAAAGAAAGTGGAAGCTGTCATGTGTTAACATCTCAAATACCTTCACCTTGTTTCATTGATAAGTAAAGACTATGATGGGACTTGGGTTTTTGTTTCTAAAATTCAGTAAAAGGTGCCAAGTGTCACCATCTGTATGAATATAAAATGAGTCCTAAATGTTTCTACAGTCTAGCTAAAGATCAACGGAAGATGACACATGTCCCTAGCTAAAGAAAATAGAAGCCACACGTCATTTATTAAAAAATATGTAGAAAGTGACACCTATCCCCATTCTCCTTTTGAAGTTGCTCAGGCAAGAAGTGTTATGGGTCCCATTTTCTGTAAGTTGTTAAAGTTTTGAAGCAGTGGACTGTGACAGATGTCAAAGATAGAACACTCGTGAGCAAAGATATATAAAGAGTATAAGTTACATGGAAAGTGCCATGTGTCTTTGATAAGTGCCTCGAAAGCTACCAAGTGTCATTTTCTAGTACCTTTTGAATAATGAGAAAGTTTTCAAGTCGAGTAAATGAAACACACCAAGTGTCTTCACCTGTTTCATAGTGGGAAGCATCCTGTGTATCTATTTCATCCAATGAATTGTAAGGAGACGGAACATTTTAGATCCAAGAAATATCTTTTGTTAGACACTTCTAGTTCAGTTAGAGTTCAGTTAGACCGTTGGATTGGGAATGTGTGGGTAATCTAGAGCTAGTCTAATGCTATAAATATGGGTGCAAAGATCACCAAGAGGATCATCAAAAAATAGAGAGAATTTTCTACAAAATATTATGGTCAAGAAATTTAGATTTTTTTAGCTATGACTAGAAGTATCATTTGCCTTTATTTTATTTTATTGAGTTAGAAAGTTTGTATAACTATGCATGTCTCTGTGCCTTTTATGTGACTAGAAAATTAACAAGAAGATTGAGTTTTATGCATTTGTTTATATTTTCTATGTTATTGCAAAATAATCTAAGTTGTAAGCCTTTGATCCTATCTACTTCCATCTTTTACATTGATCATGCCTTGTTTGCTCTTTAATGTAATTGAATCCTAAAGATAGATTCATTGTGCTTAGAATTAAGGGTTGAATTAAATTTAGGTGCATCTCCATAGTTAAATTTTATTTCATTGCATTTGTGTTTCTATTTAATTTCTATCCCTTTTCCCCAAAATACTTTTGAGATAAATAAGAGCTAGCTTCTTTAAAATTTGGAGGTTGTTTTAGGTCGCAAGTCCCACATTCTTGAAACTTCCCATTGTTGGTGTTGGAAACATCACAATTCTAATCATCAATAGTTTTTGGCACACCTGGTGGGACACCATCTTTAAGTTTCTTTCAAGACCATATGAACCAGAGAGCTATAAGGAGTCAGAGCTGTGGACTAGTAACAAGATCTCAATCTATTGTAAATCTAGGTATTCTTTTTCTACCATTGGTAACTAGTCCAAGAAGAAGGGTCAATCAGTTTATACCAATACCAAGAGCAAACATGGGAGCTCCTATAACCCCAATGAATTATGCAAGTTGGAACACTGGAAATCCTTTGATCCTCCCAATACCACCAGCCACTTGGGACCCTATTCCAGTAAATGCCCTATAAGCTCTACCCAAATTTAGTGGGCAAGATTTCAAAACACCTGAAGAACATCTATAGGATGTGTCTGATGTTTGTGCTATACATGTAGTCACACAACAGAATGTGGCTATAAGATTATTAGCAACTTCTTTTAAAGGGAAGGCTCTAAAATGGTATAGATATTTGACCCCAAATACAATATCTACATGGGATCAACTTGGAGATCTTTTCTTTGAAATATTTGAAGAAAAGGGTGATAAATCTTATTTGTAGCAACAATTGATTACTATCAAAAGGGCACCACAAGAAGCAATGACTGACTTCAATTCAAGATTTCAAAAGACTTAGGAAAGAATCCCTAGTACAACAAGACCATTACCAAGTATGGCTATAGTATTTTATCTTAAAGATTTAAATTTAGATATATCAGTAATGATGTAGTCACTTGGAGGTCAGACTCTGCTAGAGGCTTATGACTATGCAGTCAGAGCTGAAAATAATTTCATAGATGATAGAAAGTTGCCCCAAGGCCTCCCATGCCCATGTTTCCATAGATTACCTTATCATTTCCTCAAAAATCCCCTAATTCCATAGCCCCACCTGTGTCTATGTATAAATATCCTCAATAACCTACTAAATAACTTGTCCCTGCCCAGTCATCTAAGATGGATGATATCAAGAACATCTTACGGACATTTTCTAATGAGTTAATTAACATAAAAAGATAGTAAATTTTTTATCCTAAACCCCAATATCAAGGATACCAAGGAAATAGATTTCCACCACAACCAAACCATTATCAAGGTCATCAAAGGCAAAATAACCCTCAGCTAGCAAACCAATTAGTTGCAGTCCCTACACCCTCATAGACTATTCCCCCCAATCTAAATAGAGAGATTGTTCAAGGGAAAAATAATTATGTAGATGGCACTAATGCCTAGTGTTTCCCTTATAATAATTCTCATACACCTAGAGATTGTCCCATGGGTAATCTACAATAAAAGGTAGCAGAGAAAAGAAGAATGGATGGACAATTTGCAAGTACTTTTGACACTCAAGCCTACCCATCTCCTGGTATGCAAAATTCAATTATGATGGCTCAAATGCAAGGGATGTATTTAAAAGAAGAATAAGAAATAACCCCAGAACATGCTTTGTTTTCATGGGTTGAAGATGAAGAGTTAGTATTCATTAATGAAGCTTCTACTTCTAAGAAACTAATGGTGCAATCAGACTACTATACCAGATCAAAGAGAAGGATGATGGAATAGCCTAAAGTCACAAATAATGAAGTTATGGGGCCTCCTCCATTTCAAAGTCATCAAAACATAGCTAATAGAAAAGAAGTGCCTCAACCAATGCAGAACCAAGTAGTTCTTGGACAAGTTCAAGAAAAAGCAAGGTACCCTTATTTTCCAAGAACCCAAACATTAGGACCAGTGAATGTGGTGGATCAGCTGAAAAAAACTCCAGCACAAGTGTCAATATGGGACATATTATCCATTCCTGAGCAAAATATAATGTTACAAAGAGCTCTATAGGGCCAAGTAGTGCCTAAACATACTAGCACCAAAGGACTTGCTGATAAAGAAAAGCTCAAGGAAACAGTTCCTCTAAAGACAACATCCTTTTTGAACAATGCAGCAGAGGTAAGTAAATCCAAACCAGATCCCTTCTATTTTACTCTAATAGTTGGAAATAAAATATTGCATAATGCAATGATAGACTCAGGGGCTAGTACTACAATAATGCCTAAGCAAATAGCTGATGCTTTAAAAATAAAGTATGAGCCACTTACTAGAGGAGTCATGTAGCTGGATGGCAAATCAGTGCAAACAATAAGGAGAATTAAACAACTTCCATTGTAATTATATACTTGCCCCAATATAATTTTCAATCAAGATGTAGTAGTCATAGATATACCCTCTATATTTGGCCTATGTTTATACAGAGATTTCACTGCCAAAATAGGAGGATATATGTCCCTTGATTGGTCTCACCTCATCCTAAAAACCAACTATGGTTCAAAGATGAAAATACTATCTGAGCCATTATCTAAGGATCACATCACCAATGAACCAACCTCAAAATTAGAGGCAGCTCATGCTTTGCTAAATAAGGAAGAAAGGGTCTTTGTTGAGGAGTTACGCGATTGGACTGAACATGACCAAGAAGAGGAAAATAATCATTTATTAGCTATGATGCAAAGTGACCCATATGGAAATTATGACTCCACTAGTCTGGGCACTTATGTCATATTTGATGGAGATCATAAAATCCCCAATGTTTTAAGGGAAGAAATGCCAAAAGATACCTCTTATACCAATCCTTAGGTTTCTCAACATGAATTCCAGATTTTGATTTGGAAGAGAGAAAATCATGAACCAGCTTGGGACCCTGAAGACAACATGGAGGAGTGTGCTCAGTTCATGGCTAGTCAGGGAGATTTCATGAGTGTATATGAGGAGGAAATCACTATAGGTACAACCTTTGATGAACAAGAGGACAAGTCACAAATATATGCCTTAATCTCTAATGAGGAAGAGATAATTTCTAACTTTATTCTCACTTTGCAAGATGATATGGAGGAGCATGGACACTTCCTTGATCATGATTTGAATGACTTATTTTAATTTATTAGGGCAGGTTATACCATTCTTCAAGGAGGCTATGAGCTAGTAATGGATGGACAAGACAACATTGAGACTCAAATAAATATGCAAAATTGCTGCAAGCTTTCAGGCATATACTTTCAAGAGGTTGGTGAATTTGAAGATGATATTTTAAAAATCATTGAGGATGACCATGCAATGGAAACCAAGCATGAGGCAGAAGGAGATAAGCTAATTAATGATGTATATCAAAGGGTTTATGGTAATGAGCCAATAGCCATTGAATTATTGATGAGACATGCCATTATGAATAACCATCATTTGACAAGCTTTCAAGAATAAGAAGAGTATGTATATGTTGGAAGCATGTTTGACTCTGATCCACTCAGATGCATGCTAATTAAGGTGGCATGAAAGAAGAGAAAGTCACCAGAGTTTCATCACATTCAACCACTTATCTGGCACCATAAGTCTTCTCACCATGAAGGAGACTTCAGAAATTTTTCCTTTGATCTAGGAGGGAGGTAAAGATACTTGGTATAGATGTATTATAGTTAGATAGTTTCCCTTTCCTTATTGCTTTGTTTTCCCATTTTTATTTCCTACTCTTTCTTTTAAATAAGTTTTCTTTGAACACGTGGCCATGGCTCAGAGCCTTTTTTAAAACTTTCAAAACTCTCGACACATTAAACCTCTCCCAAATCATTAAATTCCTGAATGTACCTTGCAAATCCACTTTCATGACGTGTCTAACTTATTGTCCCATGAAGATTTAGTAAGATTTGCTAATGGTTATCTAGTTTTAACCATTTTTGAGACTTGATGGGTCATTAAATACCCCATAACAAGATTTAAAGCTTACAATTATCTCAAACATTCCTGCGTCTACTAGAAAATCCATGTTACTTGCATTTTTACCTTTGAATACAAATTTGATGTGCCCCTTCTCTTAGAGTCTTGCTAGGCTTTTGAAGAATTGGATCCATGATTTTGTCTATAAAATCTTTCACCTTTGCTGGGTCATTTGCATAACCAACTTTAGGGACTCTAGTCTATGGATATGTCTTTAAGGGTTGTGTAGGGGCCGAAGCATATGATTTACTTGTGAGAAAATTATGAATGGATTCATGAATCCAAGACCCTTGTTGCAAAGACTGTGCTCCCTCCATATCTATATCTATACTTGGAAATAGTGAACTATGGTAATGGGTATGGAGCTTTTCAATAGGGAAGGTGCTTTCACTAAGTAGGTTTTCTATGAACTTCCAAGGTTGGACAATATGAAACATTCGTAATGAGGATATGGACTTCCCAGCTGGCACAATTCATTATCCCAGGTGTACATCCATGCACTGACTTGGTTGAAATATGCTCTAAATTATTTCATGTGCCCTTAAATACCATACAATAGGGTCCATTCACAGTGTAAATTATACCAAAGGTTATTAGAGACATGTTGGCCATGTATCATGACAAGACAACCATGTTTCCCACCATTGCCAAAATGCAAAAAATGTGGGCAAATGTCAATACTCAATTAAGGTTTCTAAAATTAGAATTACAATTAGGCAATGATGATACTACTATGCTGACACTACCAATAGCAATAGCACAATTTGCACAAGCTATTCAAGATGCACTTTCCATGATGGCTTTCATTTTTGGAATGAAAGATGATATAAATGTTTATGAAGAGAAAATGGCCATTCTATTCAAATTGAAAACTATTGACAAGACTCAAGAGTATCAACTTGATTTCTATGAGCAAATTGCATATTCAACGGTTGATCAGCTCACCCATTTCAAATCTAAAGGGGTTTTCAGGTATTCCTCTTATCTATTTCATCTCATGTTGTATCAAAATTATGGCATATTTTCCCAACACATGCATCTAGATATGTATGACCCAAGCTTCGATCTACATAGGACCATTCCTGTGTCTACATGGACACATATCTTGTCCAGAACCAGTGACCCATACAAATTTTGGGAACTTTTTGTTTCCCCTACTTTTTTTCATCTAAGCCCAAAGCCAGTTGTAAATAGATTGACTCCAAGTGTCTCAGGCCTTATGACCAATTGCACTATTCCTTGTGATTAATTTTTTAGATCCCATCATACTATTATTAGAGTCCATGGTTTTAGTGGAGAACTAGTGTTGCTACATAAGATTTTGACCCTTAGGTAGTAGTCTTAGAGGTCACCAGGCAAGTGTCTGTGGTGGATAATTAATATGGCATTGGGAAGGAAAAAAATAAAATGTATGATGTTCCATGGGTGACAAACAACATGGCTCTAGAGGTTAAAGATGATGATATCATGTTGTTGACAAAGCTAGCTTTCCTAGGTTTCTCTCTAATTGAAGATAAATAGGGATATGACCCAAATGGTTTCATAACTTCATGGGTTAAGAATAATAAGGTTGTTGCTAGAATTGTGCATAAGGGTTGTCCCTTTTGGGAAAATAGAAGAAATCCTAGGGAAGATATTCCTAATTTTTATGTAGAATTGATAGATTTTCCCCTTTAAAAAGACAGACCATGGGAAACTTTTTATTTTAAGCAAAGGGATTTTGATCCTAAAATCAGAATGACTTCTGGTTTAAGAAGAACATTAAAGAACAAAGACTTGAACATTGAGAAAATTGAAGCCTATTGGAGATATAGGTAAGAGATTTGTGAGACAACTCACTCTTTTGGAAATGTGGATTCAGATGAGAAATGGAAGGAACTCTTGGATGAATGTCATCTATCTCCTATCTCTAGCCCTAATACAAGCAATTTGCAGACACAGGGTGGAGAGCCAGAAGCTATAGCAGAATCTAGTCAAACATTGTAGACCCTAGGGCAAACCTCAGCTACAGTAGCTATAACTATTTGGCCCCAATCTCTCAGTGCCATTGAAAAACAAAAAGAGTGTGGTATCTTCACCACCAAAAGCTTCTCCATCAGCGTCAGCCCTTGGGGTTCTCAGTCTACACAATCACCACTAGCAACAATGGTAAATGTTGAAGAAAAGGGAACACAACCAGAAGAAGAAACACCAAGGAGACGTAAGAGGCTGAGGTTTCAACTTGATTTAGAGGAGAGGGAAAACCCCTCACAACACCAACCATAGAATACTTCAACTGCTCCTCAAGTAAGTGTTGTTTTTCCTTCTTCTCAATCTCTTTCTTCTCCTATAGGGGTGATGTTTCCATCTGGCCAAATAATATCACTTGCCACCTCTATTGTGCCCATTTCTCATTTTTCCTCATCTATCCATATTCAGGTCACATCATTGCCTCATTTCCCCCCCTCTATCCCAAAGAAAGTACCTCTTCAGATTTCCCCTAGCCAACATTTGGCTATTCCATATGGCTTGCCATAAGGTTATCCTTTTTTGGGTGGCCACATTGCCTATCCTTCTACCTTCCAAACTCAAGTAGATGCTAATAAGAAGGCAAGGGAAGCACGAATGGAGAAAAAGAAGATCAAAGATAATAAATCCCTGGCTACACCACATATGAGGTCACAATTTGACCCAATCTAGTAGCAACTAACGGTGACTCATTTGTCACCTAATATTGTCAAGCCAAATGAGTAGATGTAGCCTAAAGATTACATAATGAATGTAGTGGCAATAGATATGTCACTTTTCAGACCCTAAGATAAGGTTGAGCTGCTAAATGAATCCACTTCTGTAGTACCTGAGGATTATTTGAAAATATCAAAGAAGCTATAGAAGATGGAGGCTGATCTAGCCCAAGAGAAGGAAAACTATAGTAGTTTGACTATAGAAATCAATACCAAGAATAATTAATTAGATAGTCTCAACAAATAGATGCAAGGTACTATTTCTCTTCAGACTCATCAGGCTATTCAGGCCCAAAATGATTCTTTAAAAGTAGGGCTAATGCAGGTGAAAGATGCAGTGACAACCTTAAGGTGGGAAAAGGTAGCATTTCAAGAAAAATGTGAGGAAAGCCTGATACAGGTCACTCAACTTCAATAGAAGCTATTGAATGAGTAGAATAATACCATTTCTATATAGGCCCAACTTTAATCCGAGTGAAAAATGACAGAATAATTGATACTTGATTTGGCTAATAGGCCTAACAATGTAGGGCTTTTGAATCTAGTTAAGGATATTTATGAATCAATATGGAATAGAATCTCTAAGGAGATTATTTAGCTCATACCTTCTCTAACCTTTCTGCTAAATGCATAAAAACTATGAAAAAAGGTGGAGACTTCAGTGGAAGATACTCTGACCACTGTCTCTGTGAGAGTGTTTGACTCTCAAATACTGCTACAAAAGCTATATGATGCAACTGATGGAACATTATCAAAAATAGGGATTAGTGACATAATGATCACTATTAAAAGATTGAATGAGGTTCTCAATTTCAAATCCATAGCAATCAATTACAGAGAACTTCTAGATGTGGTGAAAGAAGGAATCAAAGACATGAAACAACACATTGAAGATCTAGTGAAATTGGGTCTTCCCTCCCCTTTTCTGATAACAACACTATGTTGATGATTGATGAAATTAAACCTTTGTTGTTAGCCAAGCAAGATGATCAGGCAGTCTTTCAAGGTTTAAGAGATGATTCATCAGTGCCTGAAGTGGAAGCTGTCTTAATTCTTGTTTCCCAGCTAGAATTTAAATTGAAGGCTATAGTTCATATTTTATAGAATTTTTCACACAAGGATATCATCAATCTCAATTTAGCCTTCCACAAATTGAAAAATAAGTAGGGATTATCTGATGATGAGTGGTCTACTTATCATATAGCCTTACTGAAGTTGTGATTTTTGTCACATTTGATCATGTGGGAGATTGTGGATTATTCTTTTTGAGCAGGCTCAAAAATCCTTGGGGTCACCAAGAACTGTAGAGTAAAAAACTCTACATTTTTCATTTTCTAATTTTTAGTTGTGCACTCCAAGTTTTGTCCTTGTGCATTTTGGTTTTAAGGCAGTGAAGTTTTTGACATAGAGTGCAGGCATAGATTTCTTTTGCCTAAATTTTGTCTAAGTATCAAAGCCGTGCAAAAGCTGCCAAGTGTCATCAGCTGAGACACATTTTATAATTTCTCTAAGTTACTCATAATGTGCCACATGTCTCATAGTAACTCAGTGGACTATGACAAGTGTTGGCATCTACGTTTCAAATTTATTTTGAGTTTAGAAAGCTTCTTTTAATAAGCTTTTCTCAGGATCAAGCGGAAGGTGCCAAGTGGTAATTATAGAGGATTTCAATATGTTTTTCTAAAAGCAATGGAAGATGCCACATATCCATAGCTGAAGAAAGTAGAAGCCACCATGTGTCAACATCTAAAATACCTTCACCTTGTTTCATTGATAAGTAAAGACGGTGGTGGGACCCAAGTTTTTGTTTCTAAAAGTTAGCAGAAGCTACCAAGTGTCACCATCCATATGAATCTAAAATGAGTCCTAAATGTTTCTAAAGTCTAGCTAAAGATCAATGGAAGCTAACACATGTCCTTATCTAAATAAAATGGAAGCCACACGTGTCATTTGTTAAAAAATATGTGGAAAGTGACACCTGTCCCCATTCTTCTTTTGAAGCTATTCAGGAAAGAAGTGTTGTGGGTCCCATTTTGTATAAGTTGTTAAAGTTTTGAAGTAGTGGACTGTGAAAAATGTCAAAGATGGAACGCTCCTAAGCAAAGACATATAAAGAGTATAAGTTACACAGAAAGTGCCATGTGTCTTCAGTAAGTGCCTCGAAAGCTGCCAAGTGTCATTTTCTAGTACTTTTTGAATAATGAGAAAATTTTCAAGTCGAGTAAGTGAAACACGCGAAGTGTCTTCACCCATTTAATAGTGGGAAGTGTCTTGTGTTTCTATTTCATCCAATGAATTGTAGGGAGACAAAATATTTCAGATCCAAGAAATATATTTTGTTAGACACTTCTAGTTTAGTTAGAGTTCAGTTAGATCGTTGGATTGGGAACGTGTGGGTAATCTAGAACTAGTCTGATGCTATAAATATGGATGCAAATATCACCAAGAGGATCATCAAAAAATAGAGAGAATTTTTTGCAAGAGATTATGGTCAAGAAGTTTAGACTTTTTTAGCTGTCACTAGAAGTATCATTTGCCTTTGTTCTATTTTCTTAAGTTAGAAAGTTTGTATAATTGTGTATGTCTATGTGCCTTTTATGTGACTGGAAAATTCATAAGAAGACTGAGTTCTATGCCTTTGTTGATATTTTCTATGTTATTGCAAAATTTTCAAAGTTGTGAGCCTTTGATCCTATCTATTTTCATCTTTTACATTGATCATGCCTTGTTTCTCTTTAATGTAATTGATTCCTAAAGATAGATTCACTGTGCTTAGAATTAAGGGTATAATTAAATTTAAGTGCATCACCATAGTCATATTTTATTTCATTGCATTTGTGTTTCTATTTAATTTCTATCCCTTTTCCCCAAAATTCTTTTGAGATAAAGAAGAGCCAGCTTCTTTAAAATCTAGAGGTCGTTTCACGTCGGAAGTCCCACATTCCTGAAACTTCCCATTGTTGGTGTTGGAAATAGTGCAATTCTAAGCATCAACATTTACCTAGTGATGGAGCTATTCTTGAGTTACTTTATGCCTGGGAACCTTAACTCCCCTAGAAACATCATAAACTTGGAAATTTTAAAACAAAAATTCCTCTCTTCAATAACTTTGTCGCTAACATTGATCCCAAAACTAATCCAATTTCATCCTTACCCAATGCACCATACCACTTTCAAGATGGTAATGCCATGCTTATTGAATAAATAACTCATATCAGATATGGTACTTCCTCATGCCCTCAATTGATCATAGTTTCCAAATAACTTTAACCCTCTAAACATGATAATTTCAGCCTATTTTTTGATAATTATCAAGAGGCATTGACTTGGTGTTACCAAGACATGTCTGGCATTGACCAAGCATAGTGGTCCATAACATCATTACCTATCCTGATGCCAAACCTATGTGTTAGAAGCAACAAAAATTTACTCCTGAAGTTACCAACTTATGCCATAAGGAAATTATCAAACTACTTGATGCTCAATGTATTAAACCTATGGATTATTCTGAATGGGCTTCCAATATTATTCCTTCTCAAAAAAAGGTCACTATGGTCATTTTTATTTGCATTGATTCCCATAATATTAATCTTAATTGTCCTAAATAAAACTTTCCTTTGCCTTCAATAGATGCCATTATCGATTCCATGGCTAGATATGAAATCTTATCTCTTATAGATGGATTTGTAGGATACAATCAAATTCATATAGCTCTGAAGGACCAATATAAGACTACTTTCACCATAGAATAGGGAACCTATTATATTTTTAAAATGACCTTCAGTCTCAAAAATGTTAGGACCACTTACCAATGTGTAATGACTCATATCTTTCATGACCTGATCCATAAAATTGTCAAAACATATGTGGATGATCTTATCACCAAATCCAAACACCTTACAAATCATCTTTCTGATCTTGCCATCATATTTTACCATCTCATCAAATATAAAGTTTGACTTAATCCTTTCAAATGTGTCTTTGGAGTTACATCTAGAAAATTGTTAGGATTATTAGTCTCTTTCCATGGCATTGATGTTGATCTAGCCAAGACTAATTCTATTATCAACATGCCTATTCCTTGTTCTATTCTTGATATTCATACCAATTTAAGCAAACTTGGGGAAATTAGGTGATTCATTCCTGATATAGCTTATCAAATTCAATCTATTAATTCCCTTCTCAATAAAGGTATAGACTTGGAATGGATGGATCCATGTTAAAAAGAATTTAACAATATGAAAGACTCATGACTTCATCCACATACACTTGGTCCTCCTTCTAATGATAGACCTTTGAATCTATATACTTATTCCATACCTATATCAATAGGGGCAATGCTTACCCAATATGATGATATAAGAAAATAATATGCCATCTATGATATTAGTTGAGGCCTCATCGATTATGAAACAAGTTATACCAAAGTTGAGCATGATTTCCTCACTATCTATTTTACAACTAAAAAGCTTCATCACTACATGCTTTACCAAACAACTTATGTCATTATTTATTCTAACCCCCTTTGTCATTTATTCTCAAAAGCATTTATTACAGGACATAGACTTGGAAAGTGTATGGAATTACTTATAGAATTTGATCTTCACATCATCATGCAAAAATATATCAAAGGGCAAGTCATAGATGACCAACTTACCACAACTCCTATTCTATCCACTTCATCCCTTTAAGATAACCATCCAAATGATAATATTCCTTACATTGAAGGTCTTAATCAATAAATTTATCTTAAATATTATTTTCATAGCTTTATTTTTGATATTGAAACTAATCAACTTGATGAATCTTCTGCTTCCTCCAATAATATTAAACCAAAGGTAATTATCAAAGAGCTTAAAATTAATGTTGAATTACACAAGGATACTTAGACCCTTCTCTTTGATGGTGATAAATTCTTTCAAGGAGTTGGGGTAGGTTTCATTCTCACTAGTCCTCTTGGCAAGATAATTACCTTAGCTTTCCATTTTACATTTGATGTCACCAATAATATGGTCGAGTATGAAGCTCTTATCTTAGGTATGAGATATTATCTTGCTTTTGACATACAATATCTTCATGATTTAGGTGATTCTCAACTCATTTTATATCAATTTAGTGGTACCTATCAATGTAAAAGTGAAAACCTTATCACCTATCATGAAATTTCAATCATTCTTTCCAAGAATTTTATCTCTTTTACAATTGAGCGTATCCCTAGAGATCAAAATTCCATTTATAATTCTCTTTCCTCCTGATATTATCTTTTTCAACCACATCAAGTAATTTTTTATCCTTATTTTATCATATAAATAATCAAATCTTCATCATCTACCCACCCTCTTGATTCTCTTATCTACCACATCAAGGCTATCACCATCTGATAATGCTTGTGGTATCAAGATATCATCCAATTCTTAGAACATCAAACTTATCCTCCTCACTTTGATTCCCATGAAAAGACATATCTTCATAAAAAAGCTTTCAAGTATGTATTTAGACATAATATCCCTCATTATCATAACACTGAAGGTACCTTACTCCATTATGTCATGCAATATGAGGTCCCTCCTCTACTTGAACAAGCATATGCGAGCATTTGTATTGGTCACTATAGCAAACATGCTAAAACTTGTAATTGCCTACATATGGGTTACTATTGGCCTACTCTATAAAATGATGTTATTGAATATGCTAAAAAGTGTAATCCTTATTAGCTTCATGAAGATCTCATTCATTCACCACTAGTTGTACTTTAAACTAGAAAATCTCCATGGCAATTTTCCACATGGGGATTTGATCTCATTAGTAAACTTCCTTTCTCCCAAGATGGGTATGTATTTATTATCACCACGACTAAGTACTTTACTAGGTGGGTTAAATCCATGACCCTTGTCAACGTCATTAGTCCTACTATATCTAAATTCATTCTAAACTAAATAATTTATCATTTTGTCATTCCTCACACAATTATTTCTAATAATGATGGTAATTTCAAAAATAAACATGTTAAATAATTGTGTACCAAATTTAAGATCAATCACAAGTTTTCCATCCCTTATAATCCATAGTACAAGGTCAATTTGAGGCCACTAACAAGATTCTCAATAAATTTATTCAAAAAAGAATTCATGAAACCGACACGAATTAGCATCTTCATTTTTATCCTACACTTTGGAACTATCAAACTAGCATTCATACTACCACTGGAGCAACTCCATTTTCTCTAGTCTATGGTTTTAAATAAGTTCTTATTTAATTTGATCTTCCTTATCTTTGCATATATCTTCATGGCATCATTCTCAATAAATAATTATATGAGGCTCACCCTCATGCCCTTGATCTACTTTATGAACTTCATCTCTCTATCTTACAACATAACCTACAATATAAGGCTCACATTTCCTGATAACATAACAAATGTGTTAAAGTCTGCACATTTAATGTTGGTGATCTTGTCCTTAAATTAAACTACACCCATGACAAAAAAGGTAAATATGACTAAAAATGGTGGGGCCCATACTTAGTTAAAGATACCCTTGGTCTAAGTAGTTACCACCTTTAAACCAATGAAGGCCATGTTTTCAAGGAACCCACCAATGCTCAATTCTTAAAATAATACTTTACATAATCATTTCCTACTTATAATTATTTTTATCTATATATATCTAATACTTTTTGTAGGTTACTTAAGCATGAGTCTCACCTTTTTTAGCGGTTCTCTCTTGTTCACAAACATTTAGTCCTCCCTTTTAGTCTTTTGGTTTCTTGATGTACCATAGTCTTCCTTATTTTCTTGTATTTTATCTTATTTTTTCTACCTCTTCGGTTTTATGTTTTTAGTTACTTTTTAAGACTTTAGATAAGACTTGACATCCCTCATAAAACCACCATATTTTACTTATTTTCCTTCTCTTTTTGATGTTTGTCAATGCTGTTTTGGCATCTTTTGGGTTTTTATTTTGTGAGGTGCTTTGTTAAAAGGATCCCTCAAACTACTTTTCTCTTTTTTATTAGCACCCTCTTAGGTCTCTCTTTTATGATTTTCTTTGTAAGACCATAGATAGGACCTGACCCTCCTCATAAAATTACCATTCCTTTCATCTTCTTGATCTTGGTTCTTAAACTTTAGCTTTTTTTCGTTTGTTAGATGGAATTTTCACAAAAATCTATGTTAGCATGTTTTCATTCATTTCCCTCAGTTTAATGATAAGGAATCACACCTTTACTATCATTGTATCCCTTTTTCACATTTTTTTGCAATTTGAAGTAATTCAAATTGTTCCATGTGTCATTCCTCTTGATTTCCCATTTCTTTCATCTCCACATTGGATAAAAAAAGGTTAAATTCAAGATATCACTTTTTTTGCCTAGATTTATGAGACTCTTAGGCCTCATGTTTTTTGAAGTTTCTCTCTCTTAGCAACCTTGTCCCAAGTTTTCAAATGAAAGTCATCTTTAGCACCCATGTTTGGTTTTCCAAATCTATAAAGAGGAAGAATAGAAAAATCCATCAAGAAAGTTAAAAGACAAATACTTTTAAATAGAATACAATGATATCTAAAAGTCAACATACAAATATTACAATTTAAATTCACACTAAAAGACATGATTACAAGCACATTTCCTATCTCCAATCGAATCTCAAACTCCATCATCAACTTCACCTAGAGTTGAAGTCCTTTTGGGTGTGGTAAGCTAGTATATTAGAATAGGGGATTTCAAAAAAAAATCTATGGTTGTAACTACTTTCTCATCTAAGTACCCAATATTCATATTAGATCGATGGCTCTATAAGGGATCTTGAAGAATTAGGAACACATCATGGGGAGGTAGGTCCATTTTAATTTTCATCCATATCACCTTAATGGGATGGTCTATATACTCCATTTATGGACCTAAGACTTGTGTATCTAAGAAAAGTTCATTAGAGTCCTTAAGGTCAAAAATCCTCTTATTTTGACAAATTAAATTTGAGTGTCTTGACTTCGATAAAGAGTTTCTCTACCTTAGGTTTTTACTTCATTCTCCCCTCCACCCATTTCAACTCTTCCCTTGATAGCCAAATTATTATTCCAAATATATTTTCCCTCTTCTTTAAATTCCTTTATCTTCATTTCTTTAAAACATGCTAGCACTAGATTGTTTTGTATTTATCTATCCTTAGACACAAAACAACATGTTTAAGAAACTATGAATCACCTTTTTCTTTTACACCATATAATTTCCATTTCTATACTTTTAATACTTACCATTTACCACTTGTTTTGCTATCCTTCTATTACAGACACCTGATTTTGTACCCTTTTTCCATTATTGAGGTAGATGTGGATTGTTGTTGCTCACTTGTTAATGTTATTTTCCTTTTTATACACCTTTTTCCATTGTTGAGTGAGATGTGGATTGTTACTGCTCACTTATCAATGTTGTTTTACCATTTTGTTTTTCATTTTACCATTTATTCATCTTACTTATCATTCATTTTTAAACATGTATCCTTGGTTTAAATTGGTGTGTGTGCATATTATTACTTGAGATTTACTTGTTTGAGTTTTTTGGTCTTTAGTAGCCTTGTCTTTTTTGTTACCCAATTTGATCTTGTTTGAGTTGGCCATTTGGTCTAACATAACACTTATCACCTAGCTTGCCAAATTCTTAAGTATGTCCCATTCACATAACACCAATTATCTTGTCTTTTCTTGTGTTTATTTATTTTTTATCATTAGTTTTATATTCTTTGGTTTGTCAAAAGAAGTCTCTATGCCCTACACAATAAAAATGAAAAACATAGATGATAATCATCTCACAATAAAGGTAAGTCAAGGTATGCATTAGTTTTACTTTTTAGTTATTTACTTTCTAGTTAGTCTAATTTTATATCACTTAATTTTAGTTACTTTATGATTTTTAAAATACTATAATTTTTTCTAACATCAGCATTATGTGTGTCCTTATGTTCTTTCTCAAAGCACTATCCCCTATTACACCTTAGTAACATGTGATGAGATTTGAGTGGGCCATATGTATACACATAATATTTTTAAACTTTTATCAAACACTAATTCTTTACATCTTATAGGAACTCATCGTGACTCAATCTCTCTGAGTGCATGCCTTAAGGGGTGTACCAATAAAGGGATGGGTATACCTTTGGTGCATCATAGGATTGTTGTGACTTATTTTCACATTATTTACAATCTATTCATATCCTAAAACCTTTATCTAACCTATTTATCATCCCTTGCACATTTCCCTAGTCTTTTCCATTTTCTATCTTTCTTATTGACTGGTACCCTTTTGACCTACTCAACAAACTAGGTCGACCTAGTTGACCTAGTACAGTTTAGGGTCATTTTATCTCTTTAGGTTTGTTCACCATCTATCCAACGTAGCACAGACTTTAGGCATTAGCCTAAAAATGTGATAGGTGGACCAAGTTGACCTAGCATAGTTGATATTTCTATATGATTTTAGGGTTAGTTTCACCTACAAATACAAGATCATTTTGGTTATTATTAGAATAGGCAATCAAGAGTTATTATTCACTCATGCTTCTTCACAATCTGATCTTCCACCATTTTACTTGAGGAGTCTTATCTTAGGTTTCTTATTTTGTAGAATATAGTCTTGTGGATAGGTCTTGGATGCTTTGTCCTAACAAATTGATCCTTATGAACCACAAAAACCTCTTACAAAGACCCATTATCCAAGGGAAAGATTGAATCATGATGAGTTCACATTCAAACTTTGTTCTCCTCTCTTTTAGTAGATAAAAGTAGCATAATTTTTGGCTCAAATAATATTACTCTTCATATTATATGTATTAGGGTGTTACTCATACTCACTTTATTTGAATTTATTTATATGTATTTTATTTATTTGAATCTAACCCCTGACATTGTGCCATAAGCTTTGGTGTTCACTAGATTAGTTTACTTTTCTTGATATTAGAATAGTTTACTTTTTATTGTTTGTTAACATAAGTGAAATATCAAATCATATGACTCTTTTAGGTTTGTTGTGTGATTTTCTTAGACTGTAAGATTTGGATCTTTTCCTAGCATGATATGTTGTGTCAAGTGATACAAGTGATCCTGTAATTGGGTCTAGTGGATCCTCATATTGGTCATGTTCCCACTTAATAAGTGTATACCCAATCAAAAGTGTAGGTGTGCTCTATCTTATCTTATCCAAGATTAATTCATTTACATCATGTAATTCTAATTTCATACAAAACCCATTTAATGTTTAAAGTACACATTAATTCACCTTGAGTTTGGGTTAGTTACTAATCCTATAAATACAAGAATTTCCCTCTTCATTTAGAGAGCTTGGATATTGTAGAGTTATAATGAAGGTTTTTGCATAAGAATCATGAAAATAATGTTATAATTCCAAAATATTAAGCCAAACCATCAAGACAAAAATCATAAGCCACATTAGAAAATACATAATGGTACCAAGGAGAAGAGATAGCCAAAATCCATTTCCAAAGACTCTTTGAACATAAACTGAGCAAGCCATGAACAAATACTTTATAACTCACAAGGTAAATATTATCATTCTTTGCATTTTAATTGGGTTTTCAATTATTTTTTATCCATTATGCTCCACCTAAGATCTAGGCTTAGATATGTTAGCATGTTAGTGTGTTGCTTTCATTATTTTTATGAAACTAACACTTAATTTAACCTCCTCTCTATTGTCAAATTCTTATGATCACAAATGGCACACCTATTGGGACCTATAAGCATTCTAGATACTAAAGAGATAAATATGTAACGTATAAACTTTCAAACGAATGCTTAGATATATTCAAAATCAGAGTTTTATTTTTGTTTTTACCATATTTTTTATTTTTATGCTAACTCAAATCTACATAGAGACCAAAATTGGTCAGGCATAATCAACATCGGTTCTACCTAACCATCATTGGTTATGCCTAACCGAGATTAATTATTGGTAACCACAATTAATCAAGGTGTAATGGAAAACATTACTTAAAAAACTTGCATTTTGAATCTTTTTAGCATTCTTATTAGTTATTTCTTGGGTTCATAAATCTTTATATTCTTTGTTTAATCACTATGTTACAGGTTTTGAGAAGTTTTCATATTGATTTTGAGATAACTAATGTTTTTGAATCATTTTTATTTTATTTTCAGGTTCGTAAGTAACTAATCTCAATCCTAATTAACTGGTATTGATTACTACCAATTGGTATCATTTCCTTGGTAACCAATATTCGTCATAAGTAACTAATATGGTTTTTTGTATTTTAAAAATAGGAAACCTAAGAGCTATGTTTTTAAAACCTGTTTGCTCATCCACTAATGTGCTTAAAATCAAAAGGAAACTCTCTAACCCTTGTAGTACCAAGTCGAGATTAGAACATGAATTTTCAAGTTTAAATGATTTAACACTTCATTTTGGTACCTAAAAATAATTGTTAAATCTTGAACATTTGATTTACGTACTTAAAAAAAGAACCTAGGTGATTTGTGTTAAGTTATTTGGTGAAATTTCTTATAATATTTGAAAATTTAAGCCAAAGGGCCAAATAATTTAATCAAATATTTCATTTGGTGCATCGAATTGACATTCACATAGATTGTAAATTCTTGAAAGTGTTTAATACTTGTTTATTTATTTGTGCAAAATGAAGAGTGTGTGTATGCTCTCCCTCCATCCCCTATAGGGAAATTAGGTGATCAAAAGTGCCTTTTCACTTGTAATTTATGCTTAGTCCAAGGCATAGAAATAATGTTGTCTAGGATCTCCCAAAAAATTTCATGGTTTGGGTGATCTAAAAGCAATCTCTATAGTCTTTCCACTTAGTTTTATTTTCATGCAATTTGAATTTTGATGGGGAGTTCATAAATTCTTCATGAGTTATTTATGGAAGAATTGACAAATTTTTTCATCTCCTAACATTATTTCAACCTTGATCCATGGTTGGGTATAAAAATGAGGATACAAATACTATGAGAGCTAGGGGCTTGATTAGCTAAACTCTCCTTTCATAACAAAAACTTGAGTCAGGTCTAGTTAACCAGGGGATTCCACTAAATAGTCCATGGATGGAATCACTATGTAAAGGAATAGAACCTTGTATAGTAATTTTATTTGTATTAACTCAATTTACATGAGACATCTCTAGAGTTACCCATACTTGGGACCAATCTAGACCTTTGAAAACTATAGTTTTAATCAACCTCATTTGACCAAGATTGTTAATTGTAGGATCTAGGATGGTACATTTAGATGTTTTATCATTTTATCCTTTTATTTCTTAGTATTTTGAGTCTAAAACCATTTTTTTGTTATTCCATGTAATATCGAGTTTTGTTTAAATGCCACTCATTTATTTGATGATGCATTATGCTATCCATTTTAGTACACACCTTTGCCTTGAAACTTTTGCCAAACTTATTTATTGTGTGTATCACTTGATTGAAATGGGAAACATTATGATACCTAATTCATTTCAATTTTATGCCTTGGAGTCTTTTAAATATACCATTTTCATATCTTTAGAGAGTGATAATGCTATTAGGATGCTCAAATTTGTTTCATAGACTTCTTTGCCTTGTGCTAAATGCCATTTTTCTAAAACCTTGCAGCATATACCATCTAGATCTTTGTCTTGTGTCATTATGCCATTCCATTTTGTTTAATTTGTTATTTATTTTAAGATTCCTAGTTTCCCAAGTTGAGTTTTTAATTATCTTTTCCAAGGTTTAATTAAAAAATTGATTGATTTTTGTTTATGCCTTGTCTAATTAGGGCTTAGACATTGATATTTATATTTTGGGTTGTGAAACATAGTTTAATTTGTTACCAAACTTTGAAAACTATTTCTTAGATCTTTTCCTAGTGTTGTTATGTCATTTAATTTAATTTAGATTTTTTATTTAAAGTATCTTAGTTTTCATTATTGTTTGTGCCTTTTATTTCGGAGAAAACAACATATCTCTCCATGTGCCTTTTGCCTCATGCCTTATGACAATTGACCAAGTTTATGTTTGATGTTGTATGCCCAGTCTGTGCCAAAGTGCTCCAAGTTTGTTAGATTAAAATCACACATTTTTTCAAGTTTAGATTTTGATGCCATGTTTGGCCAAAATTTCTAGCACACACCTTGTTTGAGCCTAGATTTTCACACCGTGTTTGGACAAAAGACCCAGAAAATTTTATTTTCCTAGATTAAACCTATTTAGAATACCTTGTCTTTAGATTTTGGCATGCCACGTTTTATTTAGCCACTTTAAATTTTGTTTGTGAGACATTTGACATTAGACATATGTCATTATATTATTTTATACCAAGTTCTAACATAGACCATTTTGGAGATACAGATCCCCTAGACCAAGTTAAACCAAGTTTGAGACTTTTTTCTTTGGACATTATTTTTAAGAATTTATAGAACTCCAAGCCTTTTTGTGGATGTTTCATTATTTATGTAGACATTTATAGCTAAAATTATGGTAGAATTAGGTATGATCTAATTTATGGTATAATGGTGGCATAAATTCAATTTGTTTAAGACCCCTATGGTGAAGAAGTGGTTTATGAGATAGATCCATTTCCTCCTTACAATCCTTAATCTAGGGAACAAAGACAAGTACCATATTCAATGATATCTTATTTTGTTAGGTTGACATATGATACTTTCCCTTTGATGACCATCTGATGCCCCAGCTATACCATTAACCCTCCTTCAGACTTCATGAGCCACCAGGCTCCATCACATCCAATGAATACCATTACCATACCAAGACTTCATCATTCGGATTTTTCAAGAAACCAAGATCCATGATACCCTACCATTTATATTTAAGATCTCATCCTTAGGATTTTATTATAAACTAAGATCCATAATGCCTTACCATTTCTATACCAAAACCTCATACTTTAGCTTATGCAAGTAACCAAGCTCCACAACTCCCTACCATTACCATTTTAGGACCTCATCCTTTGCCATATAAAAGTAATCAAGCTCCATGATTCCCTATAATTATCTAACATTCGGTAATTATTCATCCATTTCCAACCATTTCCCACTTTAGAAAACCCTTATTGATCATCTAACTAAACTCTAGTTGATCAATACCTCTGCAATGAAGCTAATTATTTGAAGACCAAGATATATTAAAAACTAGTATTTTACAATTGATTATAAACCAAGGCCAAGAGAACCAACCAAGATATGATTATTTTATTGAACCAACCATTTTTGATGAGTCAACCTATGATGAATCACCTTTTGATTGTATGTCAATTGTCAAGGAGTCTCACTCTTACAAGCAAATCTTTATTGAGCCAATTTTTAATGATTATAACAAATTTTGGGCAAATCATTACCTCAACCATATGATTATTTTTAAAGAGCCTCCCTTTGAAAAAATATTATCTAAGGAGTTATTAACCTTTTTCTCATTATTGAGGAGTCTCACTTTGACAAACCTATCTTTGTGGAGCTTATCATCCCATCATAGGCCGTTACTTATCTAAAAACAAGAAATCATTGTGGTAGCATCCACATCATATGAACAATCAGAATTAAATTTGGGTTTTATTATTGAACCAACATTAAATTTAGAATTATAATTATAATCAACATCAGTTTCAACATCAAATTTATAATCCCTTAAGTCAAAATTAGATTCAAAACCAGAATACATTCTTGGTTGTTACAACATTGGTTATGCATGCCTTGAATATTAGTTTGAATATAATTGTGATCCTTATATGGTTTTTGAGGATGATTAATTTAGATTTGATATAAGATATCCTAGTATCATCTATGAGGATTGTGTTACCTTCCCCCATTCCATTATCTTTCTACATGCCATTACCACCAAACAACATAGCCATTATATTGACATTCCATCTCTTATAAGTGTCGATTGGGACCGATATAATCACACCTTGTTGAACTACATCCATGGTGACATAGTAGTTGTAGAATATCAATGAGGCCATGACGACATTCATGTAGAAGAATAACAATTTCCTAGTGAAACTTTTTTGAAGGCACTAGGGGACAATCAAAGTTTAAACTCAACATTTTATAGTGAAACATTTTTGGTGGGGCTAGAAGATAATCAAAGTCAAAATTCAACATTCCTTAGTGAAACCTTCATGAAGGTGCTATGATATAACCAAGACAAATTCATTGGTAAAAACCTCTTCAAGGTACCAATAGCTAAGCACAGTAATCCTTCACTAATTGATGAATACATTATCAAAGATCAAATTAGTATAGTTTATAATCTACAACATAATCAGATGGTAGCTACTCTCATGCCTAAATAACATAAATAATATGGTGTTCTTATTGAGAGAATATTCAAAAGTATTTAGGCATACCATAACCAAAGTTATGTCAAATATATAATCAACACATTGTGTGTGCCCAAAAATTATAATCTTCATTTATTTCCCATCCATTATACATTTGATTATCATCCACCTTTACATTACCAAATCAGACATATCATCCATTGTTTATCCCTATTTACCATCTATGGATGTAATTTGCTTTATAGAGGCTACAAATATACATTGTATTTGCATGTAAAGGAAATATAATCAATAACCAATGTAGATCACAACAACATCATTTGCATCCAAATATGTATTAGATTCTTGATATAACAACTATTCATAAGAGGTGTGGGCTAGAAATTTACATGATAGATTATTTTGGTTGTATCACATGCTTATTAGGACATGCATCTCCAAATTATCAAGAGTAACAAAACCATATCTTGGCCAAAAACATTTATGTTTCCTTTTCATTCACCATTCTTTACCTTGTCATTTACCTTACCTTCCCACTTAGGGGTAACCCTCTTACTACTACACCCAATCTTCATACCATCATCATCATAAATAATGTCATACCATATGTCATTTTACCATATCATCTATATTAGACCAAAGCCTATTTTTAGTCATCCTACCTAACCATTTTGATCTTGGTTCCTTTGGTTCTTCCTGTACCTTGTTAATGGGGATTATGGTCTAGTTTTAGTATTTTTAAATTTTTTTGTTTAACTGATAGTCTATAAAATTAGTATGATAATAGATCTATCATGTTATCTTTAATTTATGCTTGACTATTGATATTGATTATAACTACATATAGGAATTTTTTTAGTCCACCTTGTGTTATTAATTATAACTACCTATGGGAAAATTAGTATTATAGACCTATGATATTATTTCCTAATTATAATTGCCTATGGGAAAATTAGGAACAAAACCTTTACCATGCATTAACACATCACCTTGTCATTAATATTCTCATTTGACTGGCCATTTTCCTCAAATTTAGAACTTATTATGACCTAGTTAGTTCTCACCACCTTTTATGTGGATATAATTAATGTGACTTGAGGTCATAATGGGATCATGTAGGATTTGATTGATTCATGTTGAGGTCAACTCAATCCATCTTTTCCATATGCTCTTCGAATTTTTTGAGCAACCTAAGCCAACCCTCTCACCATTTTGTGAGTGATATATTTTCAATCTCTATTGAGTTAAGATACCCCAAAAATTCTAAAAACATTCATAAAATTTCAAAATCAAAAAACACTTGTCTTGTCTAAGCCTAGTTAGTGATTCTCAATCCACCCTAATGGGGAAAATCTATTATTAGGATGTTTTATTTTCATTTTTTTGAATTTTTGTGTGTTTGTTTGTTTATTTGCCTATTTATTTAGTTTCAATATTGTGCCTCAACTCAGTCTATATGTGTTCATTGGGTTATTCCTTGTGAATTATTATTGATTCCATCCATATTCATACATCAACATTATCAACATGGTTTTTATCATTGGTGTATTATTTTAAATTATTTACTATATCATGAGTTAGTCCTTATCCTTGTTTTGGCAAAGTTCTTTTTGTGTCTTATCATGAGGCATATCGCCACATGCTACAGTAAAAATCAACTCAAGAAGTCTCCAAGAAATGGAGACATAGAATTTTCTCCTTGGTACTATTTGAATATTATCCCACCCTTGATCAAATTAACCTATTGACCATTTTGGTTATATCAATGCTAATAAGGATGAGCATCTCTACATTAGTAGATATAATCAAATAATTTTCATTGATCAATTATTATTCTTCCATTCATCTTTTTCATCACTTTGTGTATCTTTATGTGCCTAGTTATTTGTGGCTTCTTTAATCATTAGATCATCACATCAATGTTTGCACCTACTCATCTTTAATCTATGCAATAGTTTATATCCTTGAGTTATTCTTGCCAATATTTCCTATTATGGCATAATTAAACATGTTTTTTAAATATTGGTTATCTTAATTATTATAACTGCCTATGGGAAAATCATTATTTTGACTCATCAACCCTAACTAGGCTATATTCTATTGCCACTAATTATAACTGCCTATGGGCAAATCAGTATCTCAACCTTTGTTATTGATGATAACTACCTTTGGACAAATCAATAATTTTTAAATCGATGCATGCAAGCATTTTATCTATTAGATTAATCTCACCCATGGGTTAATTTAATTCTTCTTATTTCTTCATTTAGAGGTACCATCCGTCAAATGTATGTGAAGGCCACTCCCTCAAAGGGGCATCATTATAGGCTTACCAAACATTATTTGGAGGTTTTTATTCAATCATCATCTTATTTTAGGCATACAATAATTTTTCATTATTTGAGAAGACATTACTATGATTATATATTTCAACATCTTCCCAAATAGGGGCAAACTATATACACCTAAAACTAGCCACCAATGGCCTTTATCTGGACTTCAAATTGATTCCTACCAAACCATTTCAAGTTAAGCTTAGGAATCATTGACTATCCTAAATTAGATTATGAAGCATTCATAAAATATTATAATCTCTTTGATACATCCCTAATTAGGTTCTCCTATCATAAGCAACAAAAATCTCTCACATATTCATCTCTAATCATCCTACGACATCATAACATGCAATTTTGCCTATAAACCTTTTAAGTAGGGTAAGTGTGCACATGAAATTAAATAGAATCTTGGAAATTATAAAATCCTAATAAAAATTAATTAAAATTATACATAAAATTAAAATCCTAGTTGAATTTTCCATGTGAAATTAATTAAATTTAAAAAATAAAAATAAAAAATCAAGAATATCCTAGCTTTTCATGATTACCTTTTTGTGAGTTGTCAAGCCTTTGAAAACATCTCAAAATATCTCACCCATTCCTATTCATTGAAAATCATTAATTATTGACAAATTTTAACTCTATTAGGGTTATTTAACTCACTTAGGTTAGGTTTGAACCCATTCCATGTTTAAACTACACATTAACTTAACTTGAGTTGGGGTTAGTTCCTAAGCCTATAAATACAAGAATTTGCCTTTTCATTTAGAGAGCTTGGATATTACAAAGTTATAATATAGGTTTTTACATAAGACTCATGATAATAATGTTATAAATAAAAAATATTAATCCAATCCATCAATCCAACAAACATAATCCACATCAAACAAGCCACAATGGCGGCAAGGAGAGAAGGAGATAGCCAAACTCCATTACCAAAGATTCTTTGAGAATAAATCAAGCAAGCCACAAAAAAATCCTTTTGAGATCTCAAGAAAGGTAAAATTTTTTATTTATTTTCATTTTCTTTGGGTTTTAAATAGTATTTTATCCATGTTACCCTAATATATAGTCTTATATATGTTATCATGTTAGTGTGTTGATTTCATTATTTTTATGATACTAACACTTGATCTGACCTCATCTCTATTGTCAAATTCCTATGATCACAGTGAGAATTCAATGAGATATTTAGAATGAATAATTTATCTTGTTTCCCATCTAAATCAACCTAATATACCAATACTTAGGCTCTCCATATAGCTCATACTTATAATTCTTCCTTGTTTATATGACTAGGTCACCTCCCTTTAGCACATTTAGACTGCAAGTTTGGCATTAACATATATGAAAAATTTTAGGCATGATTATAAATTTTTATGATTTGGGAAGGTGTAAAATGTTTGATAGTACCTCCTCCAATTATTTTCATCTATTGACCATGTCTTACACCTTGCCTTCTACTTAAAACCTTGTAAACTTATAGTTTATGGGTTATCTATATAACATTCTATACAAACTAGTGCCATGGTTGGTATACCTTGAGAGTTTAATATAGTATCCAAGTTCTTTTTAGGACATAAAAATTCATTTTGATTCATTTTATCCAATATATTATCCATTAGGTCCTTATTAGGGTTTTAGGGAAGTTTAACAGGGTTTTGGACTCTTACCAATGGTTTATAAATATTAAGACCTTAAAATGAAAACCAATGCCACTAATATCTTATAGAAATGACCCCTCAACTATATAAAATTGGTCATCTCCCCATGAAACTTTTATTTATATTTATGTGATTGACAAGTCTCCCCTCAGGTGAGAAATGTGCATTCTAAGCAGTTTCAAGGCACTTTTAGGCCAAAATTACTAGTTGTGACTTCTCCTATACAAACCAAAGTGGATCACACATTATAAATAACATTATAATCATATACATGATGGTATTATATTTAATATAGTCCTCTTTTATATTATATTTTAACTTTCAAGTGGCATTACTTTGAGGAAGGTGCTAGATCAATAAATTTGAACACATGGTTTCTGACTTTTGACCCTAAGCTATAGTTTTGAACCACTTATCCACTTTTATTTACATAAAATTCATTTCTTAGGTCCCTTAGAGCATCTGTATTAGTCTGATCAAGCTATTTAACTCATCTTTATGTGTACAAACTCTTTCATTTAAGCACTTAGGAATATCTATAATTGGTTATCTAGGATAGAGACCCCTATTAGTGGGTAATTTGTAGTTATTTGAGACTTTAGGGTCCCTCTCCCTCCTTAAAAACATATGGGATATGCAAAATTTTATCAACTTCTTGCATATAGGTTTAGAATATCTCTTTTAGGCCTGATCCATATAGTACATACCATACACATGATAATTAGTGGAGAATTTAAGTGCTTGAGGAACTTGGAAAGACCATTAAGACCTTTTTCATAGTCTAATTACCTCATCTAGATACATTTAGAGTTTTAGTTTCTTCATCAAGTTTGAACCAAGGTTTAAGGAGGGTTTTAGAGGTCCACCATATGAAAGATGGTTAATAGAGTATGAACCTCGAAACCCAAACTTATTTCCTTGAAAATTTAGCCTAGATACCCCTTAAAATATCTTGAATATCCTTAGGTCCCAAGAAAAATATACATTGAGATATGAATTAAAGGTGGTGTGCCTTGACATCCTTACCAAGCAATTTATGTAGGTTACCTTCTTAAGGTTTGTTCATATATTTTGGGCCCTAAATACCACTCTCTATTTCATGGATATTGAGTCCATAGGGGTTCACAACTCTCCTTAAGAGTATTGGGTCTGAGCTCCTCTATGATGAAATATATGGGTGTTGAAAGTGATAACTCAACATGGTTACTTCAGGTAATGGTGCTTGAGAATGGTTTAAGACTAAATTAGACCATTTATTTACATTTATCTACTTTAAAAACCTCTTTTAGGGTATAAAACACCTTTGTACACTTCCACATTTCCTTCAATCTTCTTGGAGTTTTGGATCTACCCCTAAAGTGAATATGGGGTCCTGAGGGTTCATGATGTCTTTAGGCCTTATAGGATTAGATTGGGATTTGAACCTTAACCACCTGTAGATACATTCATATACTCATTATCAGCATAACATCATCTTCAATCTAGTGCCCATATTCTACACTTATCCTTATCTTCTTAGACCATCATATCAAACCTTCCCTCTCCTAGTCTTGCCTAAAGCATCATTATCTAGTACAGATGCTTGTAATAATTAATTATGATGACCTAACCAATCCCTCTTATCCCTTTGTAGTGATTAAATTAGGGTTAAAATAAAATATTTCAATTTTTGACTATAGATTTTAAGGCTTATCTTCCCTAACTCTGATATTAGGGTTCATTTACACAGTCATACATCAAAACCTATATGTCCTATGTGTACAATCCAAAATAGGAAATAATTTTAAATTGGTACCAATATCATATAAATAATTTAGGGATAAATACGTCCTCATCACCCTGAGATTCCATCTTATACAATTTTGGCATTACCATTAACTTTAGTCATACATTCTAAACTAATTATGTGAGCATAATTCACTTTATATGCTTGAGTCATTCTAATTAGTCATATATTCATACCTATTTATTTGGCACCATTATCTCTATGCTATAAATATCATCTTAGTTTTATTTTTATTCTACATGGAATACTAGGTCTCATATTCAAGGTAAGACGTAAACTGTCAATAATCTTGTAGGTACTAATTCATGCATGTTGTCTATCAAGAGGTCTATCTTACAAGCCATTAAGTTTGAAGAGTGATTATATTGTTATAATTGAGATCCCAATGGCCTTCCTTATGTTAAAATACATATCATTAAGATATACATATTCATAATCCATAGCCCTTCCTTACATTTGAGACTCATCTGCATACAATGGTTTTGAGAGACTTTGAAAGATGGATTTGAGTTGTATATTGTAGATGATGATTATACTCTCTAAATAGGGATTATACCTATATAGGTCCATTTTATCATAGTAAAAATGGAACTTTATATCCTTATGGGGTATTTATACCTTGTTTCTATGCCTTGGGCTTGGGTAGAGGGTTAAAACCTATGGGTGATGGTTGTAAGGTAATATGGAACTTCAAACTTGGGATTTAGAGCCTATTATGAGGTAAGTTGATAGTGATGAGACCATCAGATGACAAAGGTTCCTTAAGGGATTAAATTAGATTATTTAATCATACCCAAGATGATATAAAAAGACCCTAGGAATCTATACTCACATAATTAACATAGAAAAAAACTTGGAGGTCATCAATCATGTATATGTAGTGAGAAATGAAAACCTAAGACTCTCTGAATACTTTAAATTTTACTAAACAACCTTTATTTATGTTAAATAACATTCTAAAGGTATTGGAGGCTATTTTATAGTTTTTTGTTCTATGAGGGTTATAATTAGGTTTGATAATCCTAAAATAAGGAAATTTTCGTATGAATACAATACTCCCTTGTTTCCTTTATGGTATCTTGATGACATTCAATAACCATCTTCATCAAACACACTATCATTATATGCATTAAAGCCCAGACATGTAGATAGTCTCATTTGGAGTTCATATTTGATATTTGAGGTCCATTTGACCAGTTAACCTATAAAAAATAATTTAAGAAGACACGAAAAAATCCAAAAATCCATCAACATACCTCAAACCACTGTTCATTACCAAACATATGCACTGAATATCCTTTTCCATTAGTAGGACCTTGCTTGTAGTCTAAAAATAGTGTCATCCCAAATGTTTCTTACTCACATAGGATTACACATGTGAACTAAGGATGAAGGATGCCATGATAAGACCTTGATAGACTAGAGAAGACATGAACAACCACTATATTTATCAAATAAGACAATAATGAATTGAAACCATCATCTTTTTTTGGCCCTATGTAGATGAGGAATGTAACCTAGATTATTTAACTTCTTAATGTTTGTTCATAAATAAAAAAGGAATGATATTAAAACTAATACCTAGAATTGTAAGGCCATTATACCCCCTTCCTTTTTCCAAGAGATTGGACCCTCACCTTCTTTCTCCTATATAGACTCAGCATAAACTTGAAGTTTTATCCATGGGTGCCAAAGATATTATTGGAGGAAGTAGACCAATTTTTGATCTTTTAACCTTGAAAAAATTGTATTCCTTCATTTGATGCCTATGTTTAACTCTCTTTTTAGACCCCTAAGTCCATATGACCAAATTCATACCGTACAAATCCATACTTATCTAAGAACTCTTGGAAAACATTGGATTTCTATATTTTATCATGTTTTTAGACCATGAATAATAATTAACATGTAAGAGGAGGGAAAATATGGGTTATATAGTATTTAAAAACACATGATATGGTTTTGGAAGCTGAAGGGACATATTTTCACATGTGTGGTACCCATTTAGTGGCAAATAAAGGTCTTTGAATTATGAGGAGACACACTAAGAATATGAAATGGTTTGATAATGGCATAATGGGACTAATGAAGGATTTATAGGATTTAATTTTTGTTTTAGTGGCATTTTGAATTTAAATGGCATCACCTTAAGGTCAAACACCCCCTATTAAAGCAATATATATGATTTCAAGTGAAGACTTCAAATAGAGATCATTTCAATACCTATTAAAGGACATTAGAACATTATAAAGACATAAATCAGGTTAAAATATATTTTTATAACATCCTTAATACATATTATCAATCCATACCTCATCATACTAGATGGATCAATGATAGGGTCATCAGCTACCAACATTGAGTTATCTTCATCATGAGTAAAAATGGACCATTGAGGCCACCCTAAGGCTTATTATAGATCATCATAAATGACAAAGAATAAAATAAACCCTTAACACAATCTCAAACAAGGTGAGAATACAACTACCATGTTATTTCTTAGCATACTCAAAACACTTGAATCTACTACCATATATGATGATCAGTGTTCTCCTTTTGGACTATCTTAGTAATTTTATAAACATAATAAGCATGACCAAAAGTGAGGTTTTTAGTTTAACATACATGGGTTGAATCCTTTCTAGGATTAAGGGTAGAATGTAGTCAACATTACTAATTACTCTAAAGGCTTGACCTACCTTTTGGTCAAGAGGACGCTGAATCTCTTTGCCTATCACTCATGCCTAGGTGAAGACTCCTTTACTAAAATATCACTTCATAAATAATACCTTGAAGACATCAAGGAATAAATAAAACTCAAATAGTCACATAATAATAAATAATTAATACAACAAGGACACATAGTATAAAGTAACAACAACAAATAAACAACTAACAAAGCATGTGTTACAGTACTTGGAGGAAGTAAACTAACTACTATGTATAAGATAATTGCATGATTCTAGTAATAATAATTGAGGAACATCTCATTGATAGGGATATGGAGTTCCGCCACTCATTTTTTAAAATTTTAAGGCATTGTTCTCTTTATATCTAGTAATGATATATGGTCCACTCTAAAAACTATCAAATTTTAAATGCTTACCTAGCTTGGCACGGTCCTCGTCCCACTTTAGTATAATATCACCTTGATAGAAGGTCTTTAAAGAGGACATATTATAAAATTATATTTTAAATTGATCCTATTTAGACCACATGGAATTCATAAAATCATCCCTTGTCTATTCTATCTCCCTCAATTCAATCATCCTCGCATCATACTCCATGAGTTCAAATTGGTTTTCAAGTTCAAAGGCTGGAAGCTCAAGCTATATGGCTAGTCTTGATTATTTTAAATAGACAAGAAGTTATGGAAAATGACTATTAGACCTCTTGGGATTAATTATATCTACCCATAAGGGAATCCTTAGCTTGATACACCACTCATTTTAGTTGTCCTCCATTATTCTTCTTATGATCCTAATCAGATTCTTGTTAGTGGACTATGCTAGTTCATTTCCCTATGGATAGTAATTAGATTAATAAATTAGTTATATAAAAATATTAATATTCCAATCACTCACCTTTTCACTACTTAAGGATAATTCATTGTTTCATATGATGGTGGAGGGACCCTAAATCTGGTCATGAGGCTATCATAGAACTCCAAAATTATGTTTTCATTTCATTCCTTGAGTGTAGTTTCCTTCACCCACCTATTAAATTAATAATTAGTATTCAAAACACACTTATTTACACCAATATATGGGGATGAATCATACCTATAAATTCTAGGCCCCATTGCATGAAGGGCTGCTCAACTTGAATAGGATTTAAAGGTAAGGTAGTTAGTCTTTACTTGCCTATGAACATAACACATTTTGGGCACCTCCTAACCTAATAAATATAATCCCTAAATAAAATTTTCCAAAAATATCCTAATCTTATGATCTTTTATGCTATTTTATTGGCTGAAAAGTACCCTCTTATAGGCCCATCATGAAACTATTCTAGGAGCTTGTCAATTTGACTAGTTTCTACACACCTTAAAATCATGTCATCAAGGTCTTCCTTGTAGATTAATCGATAAACAAAGATATAATTAATTTATTTAAGTATTAATTACCATATTATTTTCTTGTTTAATCCTATAGGACATTATCTTATTTGGAATAATCTCACCATGTCTTAGGTCCAATTGGAAGGAGATATAAGTGTCGTTATTTGTTGGTAATCTTGGACTACCAAAACCACTTCATTCTCTCCATTAACATATCATTAAAGGTGTTCACATAGTCTCCTACCCATAAAAAACTTGGTAACTTTCACTTATATGTCATACTATATGTACTTAGTCACCCAACCAACCAACCAACTCTATTTTCCTTCAAATCTCTATTAAGGATGAAATCTTTAATACTAGGGTGAACCACCATTACAAATATTTTGTTGTTAAACACCATGTGTATAAAATTATTGAGACCTCTCATGAATACAAGTACATGTTTTTAAAAAATGGCATACATTTCTTCATACCCTCCCAATGCTTGGCTGAAAAATGTTATGGGATGCTCAAGGCCTTCACTGTTTTGTTGCATAAGCATGGTAGAAATAGTTTCACATGTAGATAAGGAATACATGAGAATTCCTTCATAAAATCAAGGTTGAGGAGGGTGGGATCCAAGTCAATGGAGTGATTGATGGCTTAAAAAATTATTTTATCTTCCTTAGTCCATGATAATTGTTTGTGTTTCTTGAGCATATGAGTTAAAGGCATCACCACTTCTACAAATCTAGGTATGAACCTTCCCAAGAAACTTTTCATTCCTTGTTAACATTTTGGTCTCACAATCCAAATGCCAACTCTTATCATTTGAAACTCTTGATTATATTTGTTTTACCTTGATTTTTATGCCTCATAGTACCCTTGTTTAAGGAAAAAATGACTAACGTAATCTAAATAAACCAGACCATCATTTATATGTCTTATAGGGACAATTTAGAAGAATGATGATATGTGTGGGGATGTCAAGTTCAAGCATCATAAAGTAAACATTTTGGTTCAAATATTCTTGATTCTAAATTCATTTTTGACAAGTGTTAAAATCATGGAATCCTAGAGTATATCTAATAGTGAGTGGTGATCAATAGAGTTAGTGGACCCCAAAGATCCAAAACTATGCATTTGGTTATGTATTCATAGATCAACAGTGATAAAAAGGTCAAAAATTCAATGGATCTTGAGATTGAGTGAGGTGATAACAAGTGTCACAATCATGGCAAGCTAAAGTGTCAATTGTGTGTAGTTTATCTTAGTAATAAAGATCAATGACATGTATTGAGTCATGAAGATAAGATTAGTGGTTCATAGGACAAGGATCCCAAATTGAATACAAGGCTACCACATGGTGTAATCATGGAGGTAGATGAAGCTGAAAATAGGATCCTAAGGATAAATGTGTAATTTCCAAGTGCTATAATCTCAAAATCCAATAATAGATTGATGATTGATGATGAAGGTAAAAACTATTAGACTCCTAAGGAAATCAATAGGGTAGATCTGATCAAACAAGATTGTGACACATGTCCAAAACTGACAGTGTAGTGTGGTCAAGCTCTTGGCATAAAGCATAGAGTGTATTATTTGATGAAATTAGATCAGTTAAGGGTTTGAAAAGATAATTAATGTAATGAGGAGCTCAAGGAGATTTAGGTATCCATCCATGATTGGTAAGAGCATAAATGTTGACCTCCATGACATTTTCTCCACTCTTCCACATCAACATAATCATAGTGAAGAGAATCAATGTAGGGAGAAGTGGGAGAGGGAATGATGTGACTGTTGTAACTATTTTTTGAGGTGGCCCTAATAAATTAAGAGTTTTTTAAGGAGCATAAATTTAGGTTAGTTGTAACTACTATTTTGAGTGGAATTGAGCTCATCAATTCTACCTTCTATGAAAAAAATTCTCTCCCTACATTTTCATTCTTCTTATAAATATAAACATTGAGCTCTTGATTTTCATCCCTCAGCTAAGTATAGTAAACCTCTACTAAAATCACTTTGTAAACTCTTTTGAAGCAATATAAGAAAATTTTAGATTCTAGTTGAATGTTAAGTGTACTTTATTAGAGTTTGATTTATAGAGTTTATATTTCTTATTTATCACCTATGTTTCCTTCATGTACCTTGATTTCATACCATTAGTTTCTTGTAGGCTATGGTATGTGTTAGCCAATGAGGTTTCTCTTCAAGTTTCATAAGTCCATAGTATCTTGCATAGACCTATCTCTTTATGTCCTTCAAGATGCATGTCTATTTTCATCCTTCATATAAAATACTCATGTTTTGGAACCCTGTTATTCAATCTGATCAATTCATGTCTCCATTGGATTCATTAGTAGCCATGAAAGTGTCTAAGTTGAGAGTGAATCATTGAACATTCATTGCATCACCACTTATAGTAGGTTTTTATTCATGTATTTTCTCCCCCTTTTCATCATAATAGATTAATTTTAGGGAAAATATATTCAAATTATCATATCTAAGGAGTTAGCCTCACTTAAAAACCCTAGAGGTCTGACCTAAAATTAGGTAACCCACAGCCTAGTGTCATTCCCATGTTGGATTAGGTTTTAGAGTAAGACTTAAACACTTCTATTTTTAGCTAGGGTGAAACCTAATTCTCCATTAGTTATGGCACACCTAGTGGGAATTCAATCAAGGCATTTGGACATTAGTTTGAGATAGATTCACAACATGGGAGAACACTTGAAAGTCTTGGAATAGTCATCAACATATTGGAGGGAAAATTCATGCACCAAATCTCTACCAGGTCTACCTCAAAAGGTAAGTAATTTCAGTTCATTGAATTGCCTTTGTATATTATAAGGAGGAAAAGGGTGCCATTCTTAAACCCTAACCTATAACCCCCTAATTCTCCCACATCTCCAAAATATACAATTTTTTCCCATATTCAATCCACTAAAAGTCCACCAAAGCAAATGCAAATGGCAAGGCCTAGATTTCAAGCTTTTATATCCTTCAATAGTGGCAACCTCTTAACCTTAAACACCATGATAATATCCCTGCTACCTCTTTAAATATTTTACCATATTTTACATGAAAAATTTATACCACTTCTATATATCACATAGCTGACATTGAAAACCTTTGCTTAGTGCATAAAATTACACAAGAGAATATATCCATGAGACTACTAGTCACATATCTTAAAGTCAAAGCTCTGTAATGGTATAGGGGTCTAGCTCCTACCTCAATAAATACTTGGGATGAGTTTGGTGAGTGCCTATGTAAGTATTTTGAGGATAGAAGTGACCATGTGTCACTTATTGAACACATCACCTCAATTAGGAGGGCATCTTAAGAATATATGGTTGATTTCAACTATAGATTCCAAAAAACTTTGGATAGGATTCCTATCATCATTAATCCCACACCTAATTATGCTTTTTTTACTATTTAAGAGCAATGAATTCAAATATTTTAGTCATGATCTAATCTATGGGTGGAACAACTCTACCTGAGGCTTATGAGATATCTATAAAGGCATAAAAATATTTGATGCAAGTATGGAAACTCATGCTAAAACCTCTCATGACACTTTTTCTTGATCTTCATCCAATTCCACCTACCATTTCTCCATTTCCCATTCCAAAAAATCAAGATGAACCTAATGATAGTCAAGTAAATAAATTTTCAAAGATTCAGAGCTTATTAAAGGCACAAAAAAACAAGCTAGTGGCTATAGAGAGACAACAAAAAACTTCATATAGGCCATACCAAGGTCCCTTCCAAGCCCAATACCCTATTCAATCCTAAAAAATAACCCCTTTTCCATCAAATCAACAAGCCCAAAGCTAAATTACTCAAGGTAGATCTCATAATAACTATAATCTTATAGCTATAAGTAACTCAAGAGCCTTGGTCCCCACACAGAACAACCTTACACAATAGGGTAAATGTAAATAAAGAGGGCATTACAATGAGATGTTAATGGATATAAGTGGATAAATTTATTAATATCCTAGTTGGTAGCATGCTCATTCATTCCAAGGCCATAACAAATTGCCTCCCCCACCACAAGTCCCTCTCATGAATCAAGATAACATGCCTATAATGACATCATCAAAATCTCAAATTCAATAGTAAAGGAGCATGGGTAAGGCACCAGCTAATACCATGTGCATAAAATTTCAATAATGTGAGCATATGTTTGAGCATGTAGAAGTAAACATGGGGTAGACTACACAAAGGGTAGATAAACTAGTTGTAGCTAATACAAGGGCTAAAAAGAGGATGTTGGATGAAAATATGGGGAAGCCTAAGGCTTCTTCAACACCTCCACAAGTTATTTATCATCCTACCACTTAATATAACTACTAAATCTCTTACAACTCAAAACATACCTCAACATCATAGATAATATTAGAAGTCTTCTTTTGTTCCTCATGTTACTCAAGTGCCAAGTGATACTTCTGCTTCTAAGGTGAATTTCAAAGGTACTAATCTTCCTTTAAATATTATGGATCATATGAAAAAGACTAATGTCACTATATCTATGTATGATGCTTTGTCTATTCTAGGACAAAAAGAAATCCTTTAGCAAGAGCTCTCGAAGCTTTCTCATGTGAACAAGATAGCTAATAAGGTGAACACTATTTTTACAAATAGTAGTCAGCTTAGTCGAATTCAAGTTCCTAATCAAGGTCCTAATCAAGGTCAAGTTCATAATGTTTTTCATCCCCTTAAAGTTCTCAATCCCCCTCCATTATATTTATTAGTCATCATAGGGGATTATTTAGAGCATAATTTTATGATAGATTTAGGTTCTTCAACCTCAATTATGCCTAAATCCATAGCAAATAAACTTAAGCTTAAGTATATTCCTAATGAAAAAGGTGTTCTCTAGTTTCTCCCCTAATAAAATAATAGGTATCTTGATAGATATTAAGATCAAATTGACAACCTACCCAAACTGTGTCATCACTTAGGATGTAATGGCTATAGACTTAGCCCCATATTTTTCCCTATGCTTATCTAGGGACTTCACTAAAAAAATTGGGGGATATTTGTCCTCTAAATAGTCATACATGCTTTTTAGGACCAGATATGGGACTATGGTCCTTATTAGGTTATAACCTATCTCTCAGTTCCATCTAGAGCCCTATATGCCTAACCTTTCAAATGTCAACTATACCATATTTGATGATGATGAAAATACTAGTGAATAAGAGCCTCATGACCATCTTGAAGGCATTTTGGACCTATACCTATATGAATGGGTAGTTGACAATAATGGTAGTTTTGAATTATGCCATATCTCATGACCCTACACTTATTAATCCTAATTTTATCAAGGAATTCTACTTATATGACTTCTATACATTGGATGCAATCTTTGCCATGTTGATGCAATAGAATGAGCAAGGTCTG
Organism: Torreya grandis; assembly: GCA_037957365.1. Classification (NCBI taxonomy): domain Eukaryota; kingdom Viridiplantae; phylum Streptophyta; class Pinopsida; order Cupressales; family Taxaceae; genus Torreya; species Torreya grandis. The sequence goes on from JARHVA010005422.1 coordinate 1,190,304, forward strand.
GAATAACCTATTGATTTATTTATTCAAGCCTTATAAGGGTATGAGGAGAGGTATAATTTTTTATAGAAACATGTGATTTCAATATTGAGAGGTTTAAATATGTTTAGGCACATGGTCTCTAATAATAAGATCATACTCATGGTGATAGACCCAAGTATTAAAGAGTTTATACTCAATAGAGACCTCAATGAAAAAAGAGTTGGATGGGTGAGAAAATGCATGGAGTATGACCTTGAGGTTATATTTAAAAATATTTTAAGGGGTAGAGGGATATGTGAAAACCTTTAAACATAGGTGAAACAAGGAAAAGACCAAGTGTTAGCATTCTATGACAACCAATAGACAGTTATAGATAACACACCTTTCAATTAGACAAATGATATAATCTGACTTATTGAGTTAGGAAAATGTCCTATGGGGATAGATCCAATAATATTCACTTAAATTTATAAACTATAACTTATGCCCTGATAAATGGAGTAATTTTTAAGAGAGACATACAAGGCATGATTTTGAGGTGTGTGGAATCATACCAAGTAGACAAGTTACTTGACCAGTTCCATGATGGTCTAGTTGGTGTGAATTTTACTAAAAATACCATAATATATAATATCATTATATATAGTTAATTTTGGCCCACAATGTTTAGATATGCACACTCTTTGGTAAATAAATGCCAAAAATGTGCAATGTTTGTTGGCAAGTAGAAACTAGATGTCCTTCCCTTGTATCTAATATAAGTAGAACAACCTTTCATGCAATGGGGATTAGATTTCATAGGGATGATACACCCCCATTAAATTAAATGACATAAATAGATCATTATAGATACATACTACTTTACAAGATGGGTTGAAGAAACTACCCTCAAAGAAGATAATGAAGATTCTATTTTGGACTTTTATCATAGCCTTGTGGCCATATTTGTTGTGCCTTCTACAATAATTTCTAACAATGCATTGGCCTTCAATAGAAAAAATTTCTGTGAGTAGGATATTTTACATGGAATTTATCTCAAGGCATCCTCTAACTATTACCCATAGTGCAATGGAATAATAGAGTCCACAAATAATAACTTGTTGAGGATTATCAAAAGAACTATGGAGGATAGTTAGAGGGAGTGTCATATTAGATTGAGGACTACCCTATGGGTAGATAGAGTGACACCTAATAAATATATTAAACACTACCCATAAATTATTATCTATGGGAAAGAATATAATATTCCTATTTCTCTTGAATTACCTACATTAGAGCTTACACACTAATTAGAGCTCTTTGAGGATGATGTTATGCAGATAAGGTTAAATGAACTAAGATAGCTGGAGGAGATAAGCGACACTACTATTCACATCATTTGGTCTAATAATCACCATGTGAATAGGTAATTTTATAAGAGATATTCCTTTAATACATTCTAACAAGTTAATATAGTCCTCAAATGTAATGAGGACCATGTAGAACTAGGAAAGCACTCCAATTTTCAGTCTTTGGAGTGGGCCTTATGTCATCATAGGTTGCAAAGAAAAATTCCTTTTAGCTTTATAAGTTGAATGGAGAGATCCTTACCATCCATATCAATGGGAGGTATCTTAAATTCTAATACTATTTTTATCTCATTATCTTTTTACATAGGTAGATAGGTATGTCTTTACCTCCAAGTGCTCTTACACATTGCTCTATTTATTTATTTTTCTATTGTTTAGGTAGTTGTTTAGTGTTAGGTTTATTTTATTTCCTTATTTGTGTATTGTGTTTCCATTGCAAGTCCATGAGGTATAAAAAGTGAAATTCAAGCAAGAGAGTCATCACCTTGTGCTTCTTTGTTGATTCACCTTATCATGAAAATGTTTGGGTTCCATGACCAGCAGGCTAGTCAAGTCATTAGAGTCACCAAAAATGTTAACATTTTGGCCTCATAAGCCAAATGTCAACCCTTCTAATTTTAAACTCTTGATTTTATTTGTTTTAGCTTCATTTTATTGCCTTATAGTACCATTTTTAAAGGAAAAAATGACTAATGTAAGCTAAAGAAACTAGACCATCATTTAGATATCTTATAGGGACAAATTAGTGGAATGATGATTTACACGGGGATGTCAAGTTCAGTTATCGAAAATTAACCATTTTGATTCAAATATTCCTGAGTATAAATACATTACTAATAAGTGTCAAAATATAGAAGCCTATAGTAGATCTAATGATGAGTAATTAACAATAGAGTCAATGGGTTCTGAATATCCAACAATGCATGTTAGATTATGCATTCATACATCAATGCCAAGCACATGGTTAAAAAGCTAGTGGATATTTAGATTGAGAGAGGGATTGACAAGTGTCATGATCATGTCAAGGTAAAGGATCAATGTATCACATTTGATGTTACTAATAAATATTAGCAACATGTATTGAGTCATATAGATAAGATCAATAGTGCATAGGACAAGGAGCCTAGATAAAATATGAGGCCACCACATGGCAAAAGTGTAGAAGTAGATGAAACTAATAGCATGATCCTAAGGATAAATTCATAGTTTAAAAGTGTACTAATCTTGAAATCCAACCATAGATAGATAGGATATGATAAAGGCTGAAACTAATAGACTCCTAAGGAAATCAATAGGGTAGATCTAATTGAATGGGATGGCAACACATGTCCAAAACTAATAGTGTTGTGTGGTTGAGCTCTTGGCATGAAACATAGAGTGTATTATTTGATGGACTTAGATTATTTAAGGGTTTGTAAAGATCATTAATGCAATAAGGAGATCAAGGAGATTTAGGCAACTATCCATGATTTCTCATAGTAGAAATTTTGGCCTCCATGACCTTTTCTCTACTCTTCCACATCAACATAGTCACAGTGAAGAGCATTAGTGGAGGGAGAAGTGGGAGAGGGAATGGTGTGACTATTGAAAATATTTTTTTAGGTGGCCCTAATAATTTAAGAGTTTTTTAAGGAAACTAAATGTAGGGTAGTTATAACTACTATTTTGAGTGGAATTAAGCTCATTAATTTTGTTTTAGATAAAAAATTTCTCTTCCTAGCTTTTCTTTCTTCCTATAAATGTAGGTATTGAGATCTTGATTTTCATCCCTCGATTAGGTATATCAAACCTCTTATAAAATCACTTTGTGAACTATTTTGAAGTAATATAAGATAATTTTAGATTATAGTTGAATGCTAAGTGTACTTTATTGGAGTTTGATTTGCAGAGTGTATACTTTTTATTCATCACATGTGTGTCCTTCATGTACCTTTCTTTTAGATTATTAGTTTCTTGAAATTTATGTGAAGTATTAGCTAGTGAGGCTTATCTTGAAGTGTCACAAGTCCATAGTGTCTTTCATAAACCTATCTCTTTCTATCCTTCAAGCTATAGGTCTCTTTTCATCTTTCATAAAAATACTCATGTTTGTAATTTTATTACTGAATATGATCAATTCTTGTCTCTATTAGATTCATTAGTAGACATGAAAGTGTCTAAACTAAGAGTGAATCATTGAACATTTAGTTCATCACCACTTATAGTAGGTTTTCATTAATTTATTTTATCCCCCTTTTCATCCTAACAGATTAAGTTTTATGAGAAGATATTTAAATTATCATATCTAAGGAACTATCCTCATTTAAAAACCCTAGAGGTTTGACCCAAAATTAGGTAACCCACAGCATAGAGTCATTCCTATGTTGGACTAGGTTCGAGAGTAGGACTTAAATACTTATATTTTTATCTAGGGTGCAACCTAAGTCTCCAATAATCCCTTCTTGTATTTGGGAAATTATAAATCAAGGATTGTATGTATTTTTTTAGGGTCAATACAGAGGCCATTTTTTGACACAACATGCCCTAAAATTCAACCCTCATGGAATGAAAAGATACATTTTGTGGGGTTCAAAGAGACCCCAAAGTTCTTAAACCTATAAAACACCAATTTCAAATATATCAAGTTATCTTTGGGGTCCTTTGAGGATACATTTATGTCATAAAGGTAGATGAGCACCATCTCATTCATGAGCCATTGGAAGGTTACATCCATTTCCCTTTGGAAGGTAGAACTGACATTAGGTATTCCAAAGGGTATCTTTTTATAAGAATAAGTTTTCCAATTGGTTGTGAAGTTAGTCTTTTGTTGATCCTTATCCCTCACTAATACATGATTATACACTAATAATCCATTAAGTAAAAACTTTATGAACCTACAACTCTTTGAAGAATCCAATCCATAAATGGTAGAGGGTAGTGGTCTCTTAGTGATACCTTATTAAGATATATGAATTCAAAAAATAACCTTATCTCCCAATTATTATTAATTATAAGAATAATATGGTGAATATGATGTTGGATTCAATGAACTTATCCAAATCCTTAATAATGATCTCAATATTGGGGTTGATTGGTCTTTTATTTTGTCTTATAGGCTTAGCACTTGCCTCTAACTCTATGGTATGCCAAGACAAACTAAGTTAAAACCCATTAAATATTGATATTACAAAGTAAAAATGTCTATAAATTATTTTCATAATGATATGAAGGTTTCCTTGTCCTCCTTGGTGTTCACCTTTCCTAGTTTGGGCAACTTGTGTTTGAAGATGATGACTTTTTCATAGTGTTCTTCTTTAGTAGATATGCTCACCTTATCTTTCCTTAGCTGGTAATATTCACTACATATGTTTTATAAAGATACCAATCCCTTAGGTATATTTTTCCCTCAATTGAAAAATTTGGTCCCCAAACTATTTTTGTAATCTACCTTGTTTCCTTGAGCATAAATTTGCCTCATGCTATAAGAAACATGAAACTTGATTATCATTTTCAAACACTTGAAAATTGACCTCATCATTAGGGATTTAATGTCTATATACCACCTTGATTTGGGACTACTCTTTGATGCCTTTAACCCCACTTGGCATGTTATAATGTGTTCCTATGGATTCTAATTAGTTTGCATGTTAATTGGCTTCTCTAAGAATGGAGCAAATGTCAAAGGAATTAAATTCATCCAAGAGGTCCCAAACCCTATATTTTCATGAATTTAATATTATATTCTTGATTTTACTTTGACCTCTCACTTAATGGCATGTAAGAGTTTGATGCATTTATTTATTTCCCATTACAACTTATGGATGAGGGCTTCATAATCTGATGTATTAGAAGAAGTGAAACTAAATTGAAACCTTGATGTATAAAATTACCTTTTATTGGAAGGGGAGACAATAATTACACCTACCCCACTTCCATTCTTGGATCTAGAGCCATCAAAGAACAAGTTCCATACTCTTTCATGTTCTTGGCTTGGGATAGTGAGACTTGGTACAATAACCCCTTATTCATGCATATAATACACACCCAAACATGCCTCTTCAATGATTTTTTATGAATAATAAGAATTATTCTCTATTTACTATTTATCAAAGAGCGCATTTGATATGCCTTCAAGTGGTTCAATGGGATTTAGTTGATGAGGCATTCATCCTCATATAGGATAATACAATTGACATTTGATATGTTAGGCATGTAGGGATCTAAGTGCAACCTAGAGATAGGTTTAGACTTTATGTGACCTTTGTCCCATACCTAGTCCTAAAAACCATGCAAGACCAATCAAAATAGAGATAACACCTTATTTTGGCCCTAAAATCCCTAGACAAGTAGAAGGAAAAGTAAGGAGGGAGGTCAACTACTATTACATCTTGAGATATAGTGAAATTAGGAAAAGTATCCAAGATGATTTTTATATATTTAAGGACTCCAATAGTCTTAGTGGGAGACCCATATAATGATAAAACCCTTTTTGCATTAGGTTCATATTTTATCCCCAATTTATCTACTATAGACTTAGGCATGATACAAGTGTTAGCCCCACTATCTATCATGAAGTTATGTACTATAGAATCACCTATGATGAAAAAGAGATAGAAGGGAGTGAGTTTGATTACCTTGGATGCTTGAGACTCATGAGTTTGATTGGAATTATTTAAGACTGCACCAACCTTTTTTGCCTAATTCTCCAAGACATGGAGTTTAGAAATCTCTTCTTGAAGGAGATATTTTTTCCCAAGAATAAGCAAGGAATACCACATAGGGATAGTGACATGGAACTTATTCATATGATCCAAAATGTTATTGTGAGAGGTGGAAACCTTTCATTTTAAATTGGGAATAGTAGTAGCACTTGGAGTTTGTGTGAATTAAGGTATGAAAGGACCTCTATGATTCTTCCCTATCCCATCTTGAACTTGCTAAGTTGATTATGTCTTAAGAGATAAATATTGATTAGTAGTATTGTGGGGTTTTTGAGATGGTGGAGAGGATATTATTTAAAGTCATAAACCATCACCAACTACCCTTCTTTTAGCCCTTATATATGTTGAAATTGGACTATCTACCTTGGCTACATCTCTGCCCTAATTAGCTTCCATTTTTTCAAAGGAATGCTCACCTTATTTAAAGTTAACAAGGGTAGTTTTAGATGGTTATTTAATTACACTTGTCCATTTTTTATTTGGAATCTCATCTTGAGTCATGAAGGGACTATCTCCATGTGCCATAAGAGGGCCTTCCTTGTTTTTTGTAGGAAGCTAACTATCATGTGTTGGAGGAGTTTGATTTTGATGCATGAAATATACTTGGAAAACATCATGACTTGGAGATATTTACATATCATGTAGTTAACCCCAATGAGCAGGCCATTGATCCTCTTGAGCATGGTTTTTTTTGAGTTAGAACTAACACTCTAGAAGTGGTAGCAGAATTAGGGTTGTAGTTGTTATAGGGCCTTTCCTGAGTGATCTACCCTTGACTTTATTGAATAGGTTGGTAGGGAAGTTTTTTTATTGGTAGGTGTGATATGGGGGCTTACTAAGATTCTTGGATTGGTCTATGGGGTGGAATTTTATGCCTCTCTAATGCCATTATCTTGTTATTTTGGGCCTTAATCATCCCTTCAATCTTGCCCAACCTATCTTCTTGATTAAAATTTACCTAATTGACATAAGCTTCATCATGATTGGTAGGTGATAGTAAGGGAGAAATTGTAGGCATAAGGGGTTGAATATCTGGGAACAAAGGCATGAGTGGTCTAAGGGTAAGCTTAATTACTTATATTAGATAATTTTCTTTCCTTATAGCCACCTCATATACATATGGTAGAGTACACCCCCCATCGACTGTATCATGATTGATACATTAGAATTGAGGGCTATTAAGTAGTACAAGAATCCATAATTAAGGGTAAATTTTACTATTGTGGGGATCCTATCCTAGGTTTTTTCAAACCTATAATTTAAATCTAGCATAAATTCTTAGGGAGACCTTTTAATTATGGTGAGTTACAGTACTCAAGATAGATGGTCACTCCTATCATCAAAGTGTTTACATAAATTTTCCCCAATTCCATCCTATGTATTTATGGATGCATGTATTAAACCCCTATACCAATGGAGTTCCTTACCCTTCAAGGAAGTGGCCAATAATCACATAAATACATCCTTAGGAAAAGATGGTTCAGTTCTCTCCAAGCTTAGGGTAACATGGGATTGGTACAAAGGCTATGGGTGAACTATAAGAGGACCAAACATATCTTTTATATGGATAACTCCCTTGTTACATCATATTGAGATTATTTTATAAGAATTACTAATTTTTGGGGTGAAATGAGATAAATAAATACATAAGGGAAACCTAATCTAAAGAGGTTATGCACTAATATTCATCCATCCACTCTTACAAATCTTCAAACAACACTTGATGAATCAAGTGAAGAACTATAAATAAAAAATAACTCCTAATGATCTCCTAAACATGAGTATTTCATTTGAAGGATTTATTGGATGCGTAAAACCTAAAGGTAATGAAAAATAGGTCTGATTGAGGCATTATCAATCGGCTTACTCTTTAGCACATCTATCACTCTAACACATCACATGACCTACACAAGATGACATTATAAAAACTATGTGAAGGATAAGAATTATAAAGGAGGAAAATCACAAAAATTTATGATAATTATTAAATTATAACACACTAATCCCAAAAAAAAATCATATAAACAATCATTTATTTATTAATCCTCAAGGTTTTAAAGATATAATTTGGTAGAGTTTCATTACACCCAACTGAGGGATAGATACAATGGCACTAAGGCCTGAATATATAGAATAATGAATAAGGATTAGATATAATGTGGCATGGGAATAAAATTAATGGTTCATGAATGACCACCATCTCTTTAATTGGCAATTAAAAGTAACCTCCATACTCCATCTACATTGATTAGTGTCTTAAACGAGCATCTTTGGGGAGTAGGAATATAATTTTAGCCAAGGCTGACCTAGTAATATCATATTCATGAAAATATTATTAAATTAATTTTCCTTATATCATTTATCAAGCATTAAAATGATTCAATTAGGCCTCTTCCATAAATCACTTAGTGGTCACCTCTTTATTGCATGTTGACTATGTTCAAGAAACTACCCAAATCCTCCATAATGGAAATGTAGTTGAGATTGATTGCCTTAGGATATAGTTAAAAAAAATTAATGAAAATGTATTAAATCCATAACATACTTATATGCTCATGAATATCTCCCTCTTATTTATTAAGTAGGCATATAGACAAGTAGCCTAGTCTCTTACATGTTTGCTTCTTGGATAGCTATGAAAATTAAATGAGATCTTAAGGATGACTAAGTGAACTTTTTTCCCATTTTAATCAACCTAATATACCAAGACTTGGTTTTTACAAGTAGATCACACTTGCAATTATTCCATGCTTAGATGATTAGGTCCCTTCCCTTTAGCATATTTAGACTGCCTATTTGGCACAAACCCATATGAATATTTTTAGGAATAACTATAAGTGTTTTATGATTTGAGAAGGTGGAAAATGTCTCATAGTACCTTATCCAATTATTTTCAACCCCTGAATAAGTCTTGTACCTTAATTTATACTCAAAACCATATAAAATTATAGTTTTTATGGGGGTATGTATAATAGTCCGTATAGACTAGTGCCATGGTTAGGATCCCCTAAGAGTGTATTATAGGATACATGTATTTATGAGGAAATCACAATGAATTTGGATTAATTTTCTCAATATATTCTCAATTATGTCATTATTATGGTTTTATGGAGGTTTAAGGGGGTTTTGGACTCTTAGCAATGGTTCATAAAGGTTAGAACCTTAACCTCTAAACCAATTCCATTGATCTCTAGAATATAATGCCCCTTAACTCTCCCAAAGTAATTATCTCCCCATGTAAATATTATATATAATTATGAGCTTTCCAATTTTATCCTCAAATTTGAAATGTGTATTCTAAGTAGTCACATGGCACTTCGAGGCCAAAATGACCAACTGTGACTTCTACCCTACAAACCAAAGTGGCTCACACACCTAAAAAAACATGATAAGAATATCCATGATGGTATGATATGTTATCTAATCCTATTTTATCCTATGTTATATATTTCAAGTGGTATTTCCTTGAGGAATACACTAGATCAATAGATTTGAATGCAGGGTTTTTGAGTTTTGACCATAAGCTAGAGTTGTGAAGCACTTAGCCACTTTTATTAACATGAAATTCACCCCTTATGGACCTTATAGAATCTATATTAGTATGATAAATCCATTTACCTCATCCTTATGTGCACAAAATATCTCATTTAAGAACTTAGGATTGTCTACAAGTGGGTAGTAGGCATGGAGGCCCCTATAGGTGACCAATGTGTAGTTATTTGAGACCTTAGGGTCCCTCTCCCTCCTTAAAAACATATGAGATATGTAAATCTTTCTCAAATTATTTCATATATGTTTAGAATATATATTTTAGGCCTGATTCATAAAAAACATACCCTATACATGTTAATTCAAGTGATTTGGGAACATGGAGAGACCACTAAGACCTTTTCAAAGTCTAATTACCTCAATTAGATGCATTTAAAGGTGTAATTTTTTCATCAAATTTGAACTAGGGTTTTGGAGGTCTACCATCTTAATGATGGTTCATAGAGTATGGACTTAAAAACAAAAAATTATTACCATGAACATTTATCCTAAAAACCACTTCAAATCTCCTAAATAGCCATGGGTCTCATGCAGACTATATATTGATATATGAATAAAAGATGGTGTGTCTTGTGATCCTTACTAGGTAGTTTATGCAAGTTACCTTGTTAAGGTTTGTTCATAGAGTTAAGCCTCTAAATATCACTCTCTCCTCCATGGATCTTTATTACATATGGGTGACCAACTCCCCCTAAGAGCACTAGGTCTGAGTCCCTCTGTGATGAAAGGTATGAGTGTTTAAAGTGACAATTTGACATGGCTTCTTAAGGAAATGGAGTTCGATAATGGGTTAAGACTAAATTAGACCATTTATATAAATTCCCATACTTTAAACACATCCTTTATGGTTTTAAACAAATTTATACACTTACAAATTTCTTTGAGTCTACCTAGATGTTTGGATTTACCCTTGAAGTGAATATGGGGTCTTGAGGGTTCATGGTGGCTTTCGACCTTATAGGCTCATATTGGGCTTAAAAATTCAACCCAAATATAGATGAATTAATAGCCTAAATGTCATCATATAATCATCCTCAATACAAAACCCATATTCTACACTTATCCTTAATTATTCAGACCAACATATCAACCCTTCCCTCTCTTAGGCTTGCCTAAAGCATCACTGTCTAGTACAAATGCTTATAATAGTTAATGATGATGACCTGAGCAATCCTTCTTAGCCCTTTGTAGTGATGAAATAATTTTTCAAATAAAATATTTCAATTTTTTAATATAGCCTTTGAGGCTTATCTTCCCTAACTCTATTATTAGGGCTCATTTACATAATCATACATCAAAGCTTATGTGTCCTGGGTGTGTAATCTAGACTATGAAGTCATTTTAAAATGGTACCAACATCATATAAATACTTGAGGGATACATATTTCCTCATCACATTGATATTACATGTTTCATGATCTTGTCATTTCCATTCACTTTATTCATGCATTCTAAATTGACTAAGTGAGCATAATTCATTGTATATGCTTGAGCCATTCTCCTTAGTCATCTATTCAAACCTTTTTATTTGACACCATTTTCTCCATAATATTACCACCATCTTAGTTTTATTTTTATTCTCTATGGAATAATAGGTCTCATATTCAAGGTAGAACATAGACTATCAATAATCATGTAGGTAATAATTCATGCATGTTGACTGTCGAGAGGCCTATCTTACAAGCCCTTGAGTTAGAAGAATGTTTATATTGTTATGATTGAGACCCCAATGGCATTTATTATGTTCAAATCCATATATTTAAGATATACATATTCACAATCCATGTCCCTTCCTTACGTTTGAGACTCATCTACATATAATTGTTTTGAGAGAATTTAATGGGCAGATCTTAGTTGTTTGTTGTAGGTGATGATTATGCTCTATTAATAGGGCTTATACCTATATAGGTCCATTTCATTAAAGTACCAATGGAACTTGATATAATTATGGGCAATTTAGACCTTGATTTTGTGCCTTGGGCTTAGGTAGAGGGTTCAAACCTATGGTGATGGTTGTAAGGTCATATGGAGCTTCAAACTTGGGACTTAGAGCCTACTATTAGGTAAGTTAATAGTGATGAAACCATAAAATTAAAAAGGATCCTTAAGGGCTTAAATTGGATTGTTGACTCATACCCAAGTTGATCTAAAAGGACCCAAGGAATCTTTAATAACATAATTAGCACATAAAAACACTTGGAGGTCATCAATTAGGCATGTATAGTGATAAACGTAAACCTAAGACTCTAAATACCTCAATTTTTGCTAAACAACCTTAATTAATACTAAATAAGACTATGAAGGTATTGAAGGGATAGCTGATAATTTATTGGTCTATGAGGGATATAATGAGGCCTAATCATCATAAAAAAATAGAATTTTCATATGAATATAATAATCCCCTATTCTCTTTATGGTATCTTGATGACATTCAATAACAATCTTCATCAAACACATTATCCTTTGCAATGAAGCCAAAACATGTAGGTAGTCTCATTTGGAGGTGATATATTATGATAGTTGAGGTCCATCTAACCATTTCACCTATAGTAAAAAAATAAAATAAGACATTAGAAACTCTAAGGATCCTTTAACACACCTCAAACTACTACTCATTACCAAACATATGCACTAAATATGATTTTTCATTAATGGGACCTTGCTCGCATTCTAAAAATAGTGGAAGCCTAGATGTTTATTGATCCGATAGGATTAGACATGTGAACCAAGGGTGGAGGTTACAATGGTAGGACCTTGAAGGACTAGATAAGACATGAACAACCACTATTTTCATCAAATAAACCAATAGTTCATTGAAATCTTCCTCTTTTTTTGGCCCTATGCAGATGAGGAATGTAACCTAGACTCTTTAAATTCTTAATTTTTGTTTATAAAAAATATAGGATTAATCTTGAAAATAATTTCAAAGATTATAAGGTAATTATACCCCCTTCCTTTGGCTAAGATATTATACCCTCACCTTCTCGCTTCTATACAAATTCAAAACAAACCTAAAGTGCTATCTATGGCTACCAAAGAACTTAGTGGAGAAAATGGATTTATTTTTGGATATTTTGGTCCTAAAACACATGTATTCCTTTATTTTATTCCTATGTTTACCTCTCTTTATAGACCTCTGAATCTATCTAACCAAATTCATATCATATATATTCGTACTTGTCTAAGAAATCTTGAAAAACACTAGATTCTTGAATTTTACCACGTTTTTAGACCATGAATCATCATTAAAATCTAGGAGGAGGGAAAATAGGGGTGAAATATACTTAAAAACATATATTATAGTTTGGTAAGTTTAAGGGACATGTTTTCACATTTGTGGGGTCCATTTAGTGGCAAGTAAAGGTCTTTGACTTATGAGGAGACACCCTTAGAATATGAAATGGTTTGATCATGGCATAATGGGATTCATGGAGGATTTTGATGATATAATTTATTTTTTATTAGAATTTTGAGGTGAAATGGCATAACCTTAAGTTCAAGCACCCTCTTTTAAAGTAATATATATGACTTCAAGTGAAGGCTTCAAATGGTGATCACTTCAATACCTATTAAAGGACATTAGAACATTCCAAAGACATAAATTAGGTTAGAATATATCTTTATGTCATGATTAATACTTATGATCAAGCCATACCTCATCATATTAGATGGATCCATGATAGGGTCATCAACTACCAACATTGGGTTATCTTCATCATGAGTAAAAATAGACCATTGAGGCCACCCTGAGGCCTATTATAGATCATTATAAATGACTAAACATAAAGGAAACACCTTACTCAATCTCAAGCAAGGTGAGAATAAAAATACCATGGCATTCTTTGACATACTCAAAACATTAGAATTTACTACTTCATATGATGATCAATGTTCTCCTTTTGGACTGTCTTAACACTTCAGAAAAGATAATAAGGGTGACCAAAAGTGAGGTTTTTAGGTTCCCATACATGTGTTGAATCCTTTCTAGGATTAAGGGAATAAATTATTCAACAAGTACTCTTGGATACTGAATTGGATTTTTTGAGGATATGGAGCATAGAAAGGTTGATACAGAACACAAGGGGTTTCTTGAAAATTTTGATCAAACTCATTTTTTTGACTTTCCCAAATCACCATCCTCTCTAAAAAAAAATCACACAAATCATTCCTCTCTATTGAATCATTAGATACATCTAAAAACCACCCAATCACTTATTCATATTGGGAATTTAAACAAACCTTTTTTGATAATTCTAGTACTTTGCTCTCCATTTCATCCATTCCATATTGAAAAGCTTGGAAAGATAGTGGAAGAGGAGGAGAAGGATAGCATGGTTGAAGAAAAGATGTTCATATACATTATCATATCCATATGGGGATGATGTAGGATGATCAAAATATTTATATGGATCACAAGGAGGGTAAGAGTGATGTCCTTAGTAGTAAGTAGGATGACAAGATTCATAAGGCTATTGAATTATGTAGTTGGGTTGGTAAGGAGGCTAGTAAAGAGTATTATAGGATTTATATGAACCATATTATCACTATTAAGGTTCACTATATGATTTATAAGGCTCATGGAAATGTTAGTAAGGTTCAATATAATGTTGATAAGGAAGTGTAGAACATAAATTCCCTCCATATCTAGCCATTAAACATCAAGAATATGTTGAATAGGTATTAAGAATGAAATATACTAAGAGGGGAGTGAATTATTATATTATATATCTTTTAATTAATCTTGTTTCTTTTCTTTAATCACTTAATCACACATTCAAGATATGTAATAAAATTGAAATAATAATGTCCATGAGAGAGAGAGAGAGAGAGAGAGAGAGACCAGATTCTTATGTGGAAAATCAAAGTGGGAAAAACCATGGAGAATAATCTCAATTATATGAATGAGCACCAAATTCTAGGAGCACCAACCCCTTTTCCAATCACCAACACAATAACTTTTTGTGAGCACCAACCCATAGGAGCACCAACCCCTCTTGTGTATAAAACACAACTATCTCGCAATGTTGCTTACTCAACAAATGATATAACTCTATAATATCTCCTACATTTCTCTCTTTGAAAACAAATACAAACTATGAAAACTCTTGAATATCACAAATGGCTTCTCAAACCTTTATTTATAGCTTTCCAAATGACCTTTGTCATTCACCCTTGGTGATCCTTCAATCCTCATATAAAATGGCACCAAACTTGCATGACCCTTTATATCCTTGCATTTGAAAATTCACATGGTAACCCTTCATAAGAAAATGTGTCCTTTCCTCTTTTGTCTTTATCTTGGTGACTTTTTTTATTCCTCAAAGTGTCCCTTCATGGAAAAATGTGGCATACCCTCTTTTTTCTTCACATGGTGACTCTTGGAATTCCTCAAGATGACTCTTCATGAGAAAATACATCCCATTCCTCTTTTGTCTTTACCCTTTGACTCTTTGAATTCTCCATGGGACCTCTTTTGACTTATATGAAACCAAAAATATATTCATTAATATTAAATAAATATTAACATGCATTAGACAAGATATGAGTATTAAAAACACCATTAAATACAATAGGGCCTTTATCACCAATGCTAGACCTTTAACATTAATGAAAATATTTCTAACAATATCCCCCTTTGTCATTGATGGAAACCTCAAATTAAAACTTCCACATCCTAAAACTTTCACATAATACAATCTAAAAAATATACAATGACTCCCCCTTACTGTAGCAACATATACCTATTCCCTATAGCCAGTCTTCACCTATTTCTGCACTTGTACCTATACTTTTACCTATTTCTATTCTTCTCCCCCTTTGAAATCAATGGTAAAGGGCCTATTCTAGATCTAACACTTAGCTCCCCCTTGACTGATGCTAATCCTCAATGGAAGGAAGTAAAATAAATTACTCCCAACTTCTCCTAGAAATACTCAAATGTGTCTTTTGGTAGTGCCTTTGTGAAAATATCTACAATCTACTCTATAGTACTAATATATTCCATCTTAACCTATTGATCTGCAACCTACTCTCTCAAGAAGTGATATCTAATGGGAATATGTTTTGTTCTTGAATGCATCACTAGATTCTTGGAAATATTAATAATACTTGTGTTGTCACAAAAAATAGAATTAGGTTCATCATATTTAACCTTGATATCTTCCAAAGTTTGCTTCATCCAAATTACTTGAGTATAACACAATACCATTGCAATATATTTTTCTTCGGCTATAGAAAGTGATATCGAATTCTACTTCTTGCTTAGCCAAGATACTAACCTATCACCAAGAAATAAATCTCCTCCACTTGTACTCTTTCTATCATCCAAACAACCTACCTAATTTGAATCTATATAAGCAGCCAAAGTGAAATCTCTACCTGTGGAATATCACAATCCATAATCCAATGTCCCCATGATATATTTGAATATTATCTTCACCAACTGAACATGAATATCTTTTAGAGCTGACTAATATCTTGTAACCATACCTACTATATGCATGATGTCTAGCCTCAATGCTACCAAATATAAAAGACTACCAATCATATATCTATATAAAGAATGATCTATAATAGGTGAATCTTCATCCTTACTCACCTTATTCATTGTCCTCATTTATGTGCTAATTTGTGCACAATATTCAAAACCAAATTTATTCAACATGTCCTTGGAATGTTTACTTTGAGATATGAAAATTCCTTTATCTGACTAAAATATTTGCAACCCTAAGAAAAATGACAACTTTCCAAGCATAGACATCTCAAATTATTTTTTCATATTATCATAAAATTATTTTGTCATCTTTTTAATGTTTCCTCCAAAAATGATGTCACCAACATATACCACAACAATAAATTGATGCTCACCTTCTATTTTGATGTAGAAATTACTGTCCATAAATCCTCTATTAAAACCTTTATCTTATAGGTACTTATCAAGTCTTACATACCAAGTTCTAGGAGCTTGTTTCAATCCATACAATGATTTATTTAATTTGCATATATGACTACTAATATTTGAGAGAATAAATCCCTTAGGCTACTCAATGTATACCTCTTATTTTAGATTCATATTTAGGAAGGTAGATCTGACATCCATCTGAAACACTTTGAAAATTTTAAACACTATATATGAAAGAAACATTCTAATAGCCTCTAGCCTTACCACTGATGCAAAATTTTCTTCAAAATCTATTCCCTCTATCTGAGCATATCCTTTACATACTAATATTTCTTTATTCCTAGTCACTTATCCATTTTTATTCAACTTATTTCTATAAACCCTTTTTTTTCTTATCACATTGTGATCTTTTTGTCTAGGCACTAATTCCCAGGTATCATTCTTTTCTATCTGATTTAATTCTTCACCCATTCCCTTAACCCAATGCTTATCATGTCTAGCTTCTAAAAAAGTTCTAGGCTGAATTTTGGATAACAAAGAGAAATTAACTTGCTTAAATTCACTTGCCATCATTCTTCTGGTGTGAATTCCTTCATTTAGGTCCTTGATGATGTCACTTTCATTATTATTTCTCTAGACATATTCAGATGGGGATTTGGTTTCCTTTTTGTCCTTCTTCTCATCTTCATTTGATTCTTCAAAATTTTCCTCTTCAATTATTTCAAGAATGTCTACTAGATCACTGATTCTTTGTGTTTCATCTTCTTCTATCCTGACATTTATACTTTTAACTATTTTCTTGGTTATTTTGTTATAAAATTTATAATCTTTACTTTTACAATAATAACCAAGAAATATACTTTCATCTACTCTTGATTCAAACTTACCAAGTTTTTCATCAGTTCTTTTTATGAAGCATCTACTACCAAAAAATTTAAAATAATCAACTATTGTTGGTTTGTCTTTCCATAGCTTATAAGGAGTCTTATCACTATTGACTCTCAATAATTCTCTATTCTGAATATGTACTACTATAGAGACTACCTATCTCCAATATTTATCTGGTATATTGGATTCATTTAGCATTGTCCTTGCCATCTCCTAAGCTATTATATTTCTCTATTTAATAACTCCATTTTGCTATGGAGTTCTAGATGTTGAATAATGTCTCTTTATTCCATTGTCTTCAAAAAAAAAATTGATCTGACATAAATTCTCCTCCTTGATCTGATCTTAGACACTTAATCTTCAAACTAGTTTCATTTTCAACTAATGCTTTGAGTACATTGAAATGTCTGAAATCTTCTAATTTTTTCTTTAAAAACATAACCCAATTCATACATGAAAAATCATCAATAAGAAACATGAAATATTTTTCACCTTGATTACTTTGAGTTCTTATAGGTCCACATAAATTAGTGTGAACAAGATCTAACATCTGAATAGTCGATTAATCTTTTATTTTAAACCACCTTCTAGCCTACTTCCTATGCTGACAAGGTTCACAAAGTGTGTTAGATGGCTTTGTAATCTTTGGAATATTTTTTATTACTTGTTTCTTGATAATGTTGACAATATTTTTAATATTTATGTGTTCCATTCTCCTGTGTTGTAGCCAAATTTATTCAATCTGACTCAAACAACATATTTGACCTTTGATGTCTGATAACATATACAAATTATTACCTGTTCTATGAGCATCTACAACCAACACATTTGAATCTTTTCTCCTAATTTCAAAACCTTATGCATAAAAATTTAGTGTGTGCCCCTAATCACACATTTGAATTACACTCAAAATATTATGATTAAGACCTTATACATATAGAACATTTTTATTTTTAGTTTTACTATTATCCAAACTAACTGTACCTTTTTTAGCAATTTTTGGCAATATTATTATCTCCGAATTTCACTATGACACCATATATATTCTTCAAGGTTATAAAATTTATCTTGTCTCCTATCATGTGCCTCAAACATCCACTACAAATGAACCATGAATTTTCTTCATTTATTGCATGCAAACCTATATGTATAAACATAGATTTTTTAGGTTGTTTCTTTTGCTGTGAACCTGTCTGAACTTTTTTCTTGATGAATGGAGATTTGAAACTCTGGTCCTTCTTAACTGACTCAAAACACACTTCTAAAATACCTATCTATGTGTCCAAAGTTGTTGCACTTGTAACATATTATGGCCTTTTCATTAAATCTTGATAGAGGAGCAAAAGAGTTGTGAATTCTTCTTGACTTTGCATGAGTTTCCTTCTCCTTATTTTTGAAATTGTTATCCCTTTTTCAAACATTCTATTTTCTTATGATCATATCCATTACAATAAAAAACAATAACCATAAAAATAAGGACCTAGTTATGTATCTCTAACTTTATTGCCTTTTTAAATCTCTATTCCTTCTAGCCTTCTTTGTTTGAGATGTCCTATGTATTCTTAACTTCTTCCCTTTTTATTTCCTCTTTTGTAAGAGCTTCAACATAGCTCTTTCCTTTTTCTGTGTTAACCTTGTTTGTGAAAGGTAGTGGCCTCTCCTTTCTCTTTTTAAAATCTGATACTTGTCTTATCTAATATTGATCTTTGGCTTTATAATATATTATTCAATATATTAGTGTTATTCTTAAATTTTGAATCATTGGTTGCTCTATCATTGATTGCTTTTTTTGTGTTTCTCAAGATCTACTTTTAAAGAAGTAATTTTAATAACAATCTTTTCACATTCTTCACTTACTTTTTTACAACTATGCCATTAGATATTTTTCATTCTTCTTGGCTTCTTCAAAAGTGTTCTTGTAGATATTTAATTGTTTCCTTGGACTCTTTTTCATTTTTCTAAATCTGGAGATTTAATATTTTATTATTCTTCTCAAGAGCTTTTAACTCTTCTAAGGCACAAAAAAGTTATCCTTCCAAATTCACTTCAAATTCATCATATTCTTCTTCTTGATCATCTGTACTTTTGCTTACAAAGGCATCTTCATGTATGGCCATGAATATAATCTCTTCTTCTAAATCACTGACTCCACTATCTTCATCTGAGCTAAGATCTTTAGAATAAAAACTCTTCTTCTCAAATCCCTTCTTGAATTTTCTTTTGAAATTCTTCTTATATGTAAATTTTCCTTCTTCATTATCACCATTACCTTTATCTAGGAACTTAACTACAAAATGTCCAATTTTTCCACAATTTAAAACATTTTAAAAGGTAATTTTCTTTGATTTTTAGCTATGCCCTTTTTCAACTTGCGAATGAATAGATCTCTATTGTCATCTTCATCATCACTAGAACTATCACTTGATTATTGAATCTTAGCCTTCACTTTTTTTTATGTCTTGAAATTAGCTTCTCTCTTTTGAGGGTTTCTCTTATTTGGTCTGCATCTCATATACCATAAGAATACCATGTAGCTCATCCATCTTTAGCTTGGCTAAATTCTTCATCTCTTCAATTGCCAAAACTTTTGCATCATATCTCAATGGTAGAGAATCTCAAAAAAAAATTATACCAAAATTGATTATTCTAAATTTTCTTTAAGACCTTGAATCTAATTAACTATTTGATCAACCTACAAAAGATAACTTTCTATATTTTCTTCTTCTTC